>VWPW01021796.1:347009-390581 GCA_013389825.1 Crypturellus undulatus
GGACGTGGCCGCCCGGCCCGGCGCGGGGCGGGGCCGCCGCCCTACCGTACTCTCTGGAGTAGCCGCCCCGCCGCAGCGGGACTGCGCTGCTTTTAGACGCGCTGCTACACGGCTGTCACGTCGAGCGCCGGCCGAGCGCGCCCCGACACGCGTGTAACCCGAGCGGCAGGAAAAACAGCGCAGGAAACGCGCGGGGCCTTAAAACTCCGTCTGGCTCCGATTCTGAGCTAAAGATATCGCTTCATACCAAGAGGAAACAGGCGTGCTGAATGAGAAGCTATAGAAAAACCGCAATGCATAAAGATACGTTGTTTCCCGAGAATGTCTTATACTACAAGAAAACCCCAAGAAAACCCCAAGTTCTGCAGATCTTAAGTTTGACAACTACACGACTATTTTTAGGAATGAATATTTTATCAAAATTATAACACTGGCAGGTTTGATAATGGAAACTCTTCTTTATCCTGTTAAATTTCATCGATAGATTTCTATCATGAAATCACAATAGATTTCATGTCATTGAATTCACAGAGATAGAAAAAATGCACTTAGCTTATTTACACTTGTTTCCTCGGTAGAGTTCTGTTTTTGTTCTTCTTGTTAAACTAACTGCATGCTTGGCATTTAGTTACCCCTTTTTTTCGTGTATGTGCCAGCCACATTTCTAGGATATATATTTAGGTACCTTAACCCTTAAGCATGAAATTACAGCAGATTTACTTGCAATTATTAGTCATACAGGGTCAACTGCATTTGCAAACAGCATTTTTTGTTTTTTAAAAGACAACAAGTTTTACTAATTGCTAATTTTAAATGATGGACTATTGCTTTTCAATGCTCTGTTAAACATGGGGTAGCCAGGCTGACTCCTCTTGAGGAGTTCTCCTCCTCCTCCCTTCTATGTGTCTATAAAACTTCTTCAGGGATCTAAAAATCTAGCATACTTTTTACAGAGGGCAGAAATGAAGATTTCCTCCCTCAGACCATCCCTCTTAGCTGTCAAAGCAAAGCAGATATTTTCACTGTCTAGAGAAATTAGCACATAAACATTTGTTTTACGGGGAAAGCATTACCAGACATTGGACCATTAAAGAGACAGGAAGAAAAAAAAATGGTAGCGCTTCAGCGACTATCAGAGAAAAACAAGCTTCCTAAGGAATCTTTTCCCGTATCCTTCATAAATGCTCCCGTGATTTACCACACGTGTCTCCAGGGAGGCCCGGAACGCGCCCGCGCGTTGAAAACCGCAGGCCCCGCTCGCCGCCGGCCCCGCCCCGGGGGCGGTAACGCTGCTCGTGGCGCCGCCTCCCGCGCCGCCCGGGTGCGCATGCGCAGCGCCNGCCCCGGGGGCGGTAACGCTGCTCGTGGCGCCGCCTCCCGCGCCGCCCGGGTGCGCATGCGCAGCGCCGTGCGCCGCCATGCGCGCGGCGAGCGGCCGTTGAGCGCGCGGCGGCCGTTGGGCGCGCGGACGGTACCCGGCAGCCGCTGGACCGCGGGGTGGTAGCCCGGCCCCGGGGTATCCTGCACTGTCGGATGAGCGTGCGGCCTTTTATCTAGGTTAGGGAGTCAATAGGAACGTGCGTTATTTTGCAGGTGTTCTATAGCACCTTCCTGCTGGCCCGCCTCGGAAGGGTGAGCACGTTGAACTGCGACCAAGCCGGGCAGTGAGGTAAGGGGCTCACAGAGAGGAAAGGAGCCTCATTCTGTCCTTCTTTCCTAACCAAGTGGAGGGGTTGTGCTGGGAGGAGTGGGGATGTGGGCGATGTGTTGAGTTAGCCCTGTTAATGCTTCCTGCTCTGTACTTGGTCTGGAAGTTGTGAAGGTACAGTTCTGTCAGGGCACTTCTGCAAGTGGAAAGTAACTCATCTTTGTAAATATTTTATTAAAAAATATTTTTATCTTACATGGGTAGTTTTTAGTTTTCCGAAATGGCCTGTTTTTCTTCTTTCCCTTTCTGCTCCTCCGGGATAGTCAGAGAGGTTGTATAGAGGGGACTGGTACTATATTCCTTCCTTTCCAGATGAGTACAATAAGCATGTGCATTTACACTATGAATATGTTTGATTCTGATTGTTGACCTGCACTCTCCTTAAAAACACTCAAGTGAAGAGGATTACATACAGCCGTTACTGCAGTTACAGCTGCTATTTGGTTTATATTTTCTTTGAGTTTGCCTCCCTGAAATTGTCAGGAGGACTGTGAGGTTTCTCAGGTGAAATTCAAGACTTCTGAAAGCACTACAGCAAAACAGAAAGTACGTTCACACTGGAGGATCTGAGGGTATAAATTGGTTTTGTGTGAACTGTTAAGACAATTCTTGTGCCATGATTCCAGTGTGAAGAGACATCTTTAACTTATTGGGCATGTAACTAACCCAGAGATTTACATATTAAAACAGACATGGATAATAGTAGTGTATTGTGTATGTTCATACCATCCCTTTGGGGGGTACTGATTTTATTATTTCTGTTCTGGGAAGTGTGTTTATAAAATATGACTTTGTGGAAGTTTTATAAAGTAAATTTCGTGAAAATGTTTTCCTCTCAGTTCCTACCAATAGGGATTTATCATCATTTCAGTAACAAATTTGGAGAACTGTCTGGGAAATTATAAACATCAGATTTAAAAAAAAAAAAAAAAAAAAAACCCACAGGTTTTAAGACTGAACTTAATCTGCTTGGTATGCTGAATATAGGAGGTACTTTTCAGTACTCCACATGTTTGCATTCATTTACATTATATTTTTTCATTATGAAGAAATAATTAAGTTGTAGAGGGTACTTTGCTATTCTTGATGAGGACAGTTTTCTTTATTTTCATTCCTTTTGTTGCCATTGTCTTAGCCCTGAGTGTTTAGCAGATAATTCTGTGAAAATCAGAAATGTTCTTCTTAAAGAATTTTAAAGATGCTAGTACTGTCATAAATTACATAATCTTACATAAATTACAATAATCTTTTTCTGTTTTGATAGGGCTGTGCAGTCAGTGGTTGCTTCTCCTGCTTGATTCATCATGATAACTCCAGCCTTTGAACTGAACCAGGATCCAGATTTTCTTACAATAATTATCAAAATACCTTATGCCAGAGCTTCAGAGTTTGATGTATATTTTGAAGGGGAAGATTTTAAATTTTATGCTAAACCTTACTTTCTCAGGCAAGTAGTGGAAGGATGTATAAAGCTTTGCACTTCAAAAGATTAAAAGAAAAGAAAACCTGTGAGCTTCACTTTTGCGACCCTCCAAGAATGCCCCAGCTGTAGTGCCCATAGTGATTTGGCCTATCTTATGGATCTGGTTTCTTTGTTTCAAGGTTTTAAATCATTTAAAAGGAATTAATTTAAATGACTTTCTAAATTTACTTTAGATATCCAGATGTAAAATGGCAAAACAATTCTTTAGATATATTTACTGTTTATAGAGTAAATGCCTTTTCAGATAGCATATACTTGGTGGCGCATGTGTTCTGGTGCACATCTTAACTTAGGGGAAGAAAAGTGGCTGTAAGAGGTTGCAGAATTTTTGTTGCAGAATTTGCCAGACATTCAGCCAGACATCTTTTTATTTATTTATTTATTTATNGTTTGCCAGACATTCAGCCAGACACCTTTTTTTTTTTTTTTTTTCTTCTCTCTCTCGTTTTTTTTCTCTCCTCTTCTCTCTGCAGATTGACCCTACCTGGAAGAGTTGTGGAAGACGGTAGAGAAAAAGCATCTTATAATACAGATGAAGGTATCAGTTAATATTACAAGTGCATATATCACTGAAAATACAGTATTAACTCTTCAGTAACATAGTTAATTTCACAGAACTTCTCACTTATATGCAATATTTTATACTTTACTAAAGTTTCTTCTGTTTTGTGATAAAGCTTGTTCAGGGTGTGTTATACTTATTTCAGCTAATTAAGGGCAAGAGACATATCCATAACCATTCTAATAAAAAAGTTCATGTACAAGTTTCCTGTAGGCCTGGAGGAGTTACGTATGTCATTTTACCAAGATCATTATTAGTCTGGT
This sequence comes from Crypturellus undulatus, assembly GCA_013389825.1. Lineage (NCBI taxonomy): Eukaryota > Metazoa > Chordata > Aves > Tinamiformes > Tinamidae > Crypturellus > Crypturellus undulatus. The sequence continues at coordinate 351,026 of VWPW01021796.1, forward strand.
AAATCCATAAGAAGTCAAGTAGTGCTGAGCAGAAATTAAGTAATCCTGAGGCAGTCTTGTGACTCAGTCTTAAGAGGGAAAACTCAAACTGTGCCCACACCATAAGGTGGAAGACATTTCTGGAATGAAAAATATGTTCTGTAGTACATTTATTCAGAAAGGAAATAAATACTGCAGTAAAACCAATAGTTTGCTATCTTTGTATAATTACAACATGAGTCAGCATATATAGTGTAGCTTCCTATGATCTTATTTTGATTAACTTGTCAGGGGAAGGATTCAAATTTAAATAAAGCTTCTTTTCTGTTGGCTTATGTTATACGATGTAAGTTGAGACCACAATCAGTCAAATATTCCTTTTTCATTTTGTATTGTTAAAATCTTGTTTTTTTTGTGAAACTGGTAAAGGAATTATAGAAATATGCACAGAGTGGTACATAATGAAATACTGTCTGCTTGTAGCCCAATTTCTGTGAGCCTTTTTTGTGAGAATGTCCTTTTAAAATTTTCATTGATAGTTTAATACAAGACTAATGAATATATTCTGACTTTTCTTTAAGGAACTTTTACAATTCAGTTACCCAAGGAGATTCCTGGCCAATGTTTTGAGGGACTGGATATGCTGACATCTCTTTTGACGCCAAAGAAGTTAAAATTAGCAACACCGTTAGTGGAAGAGATAGGTACAGCAAAAAAAATCTTATATTAGTGATACATATGCATAGTAAAATAGTTATACCAATAGATTTGTATAGTGATATACAAATAGTGTTTACATACTGTTATATGTAGGAAGGCAAGCAAATGAACCTGGATATACGGTTAAATATCAGAGAGAGCTTTTCATGTTCATAACTTTACATGAATGCTTTTCTGAAACATATGGTTAACACATGCTAAACGTCTATAGCCCCTCTAGTGGCTGTATTATAAACACACATTTGAATATTTTACTTCCTATAAGTCAGGATAACTAGTTTTTCAGCTCAGATAGTAGAAACTTAAAAATAAAACAAATGTTGATTCCATAGGATGACCAGCTTAGTGTCATCTTTTCATAGATTAAAAAAAAATGATTATATGATTAGTTATGTGAATATCTTTTAAAAAGATCAATAATATTACTTAGATCTTGTCAAGGGTTGTCTTAGAGTAAATTTCTGTTCATGGAGAAATCAGTGGAATCACTATTTTAATCTTTGAGTAAGTGAGTATAAGTTTTCCTGGTCTCTATTTTGAGAAATTGGAGAATTAGGAAAAGGACCTACAGGTTACTGACATAAGCATCTATATTTTTTGAATTTAAGAGTGTGATTCAGTGATTTAGTGTGAACAGTGACACAACCATATACTATCATTTCCTTTTGCAACAGAAGTGGAAAACATTGGGCTTGTGTGAAAGAAAGCAATACTTTTGTACACTGCCAATGATGAGAGGTTTTTTTTTTGAGAAAAATGCCATTTGCGGATGGATGCAGCAGTATCTGGTATATATCAATAGTAGGGAATATGTATGTTGCACCTAAAAAAAAAAAAAATCTGTTGTATGTGTTAGATATGAATCAGATTTGTTATACCTCGTTTTCATTCAAACTGCTCAGTTTAACAGATTAGGAAATTCTCACTAATGCCAACTGGATAAGGGAAATAGAGATGTGTGTTTATGTGCTTTTGGTACCTCTCTGTTCTTCTGTTTTTTGGAAATTACAGTTGGCACTGTCATTTAAGATATTTTAGGATATGTAGGAAATAAAAAGCTTACTGTACTGTCAGTATTTGTCGTCTTATTAAATCATGTATGTTTTGAGTCATATAAGTTTACAATCATTTTCTTTCTCTGACCATGCAATGTATACAGCTGCCTCTGCTCACTTATCTGAGGAGGAAGAAGATGATGACTTTGACTGGGAAATTGAGCAGACTCCTTACGAAGAAACTGCAGAAAGCACTTTGCAACAAAAGTACTGCTATGGATTTGGGAATTTGCACTCAGCTGTGCTGCAGCGCCTGCAAGTGGGTGATTTCTCTTCCTCTTAAAACTTCTGTGTAACTTTTGAGGTTTACAGCCTTTCTGGTTGGTTGGGCTTCCTGGCTTATTTCATAGTTAAAGATCACTTGATCACAGCTCTTCCTCATTATCTCAATACATGACTCTGTATGTTTTGCTCTTCATATAATGGCAAAGAAAAATCCTGGCTCCTGCAGAAAATAGGTGTAGTCAAGTGTGAGTTGACTGTGGTAGCTGAAGCAACAACCTGATCTGTTTCTGCAGTATGATGGGTTGTAGCAGCAGGGGCTGGAGGGCCCCTTGCCCAGAAGAAAAAAGAGGAAAAGGGAGGGGGAAGATGGGACACAGTATTTGAAAGTAGGCTGCTACTGACAACACAGATCTGCTAGCCTTTAAAAGCATGAGGTGGAAAAAGGCCTGTATGAAGTAGATCATATGCTGGCATAGTTCTGGCAACTTGCAAACAGTCTTTAGGCCATGCAATTAGCACTCCTGCTTTTATTTGATATTGTCTTCTCTTCTGACTTCAAATGTGAATACATTGACACTGAATAGTGTCAACATCAGGTATATTTTACATGTAATGAATTTTAAAGCATATTTAAAAGAGATGATTTAAAATTAAAGAAAAAAATAAAATGGCTCACCTATGGACTTTTTTATGATTGTTGCATTAAAATATATTAAAATATATTTCATTGTGAAATTTGTGGTTATTAGTTTTTGTGTTCTTAAAATTTGCCTTCTGAAGACACAAAGGCTCTAATTTCTGAAGTGCAGTCTTCCTGTTCCACCTTGTATGTTTGAGGATCTTACAGTGTGCTTGGCACTTTCTCCCTTACTAAAGATGATTTCAGATGTAAAATAAGGTTGCTAGCAGTTAAAATTATAATTTCACCAGACATAAGACTAAGGTCTTAAATATATAATAATAATATAATAATATATAATAATATAAAATAGGCTCTGCTTTATCATCCTTAAAGACCTTCAGAATTAAGTCCTGTTTTTGTCATCTCCTTTCTCCAGAAATAGCAATTCATAACTGTAGCATCAGGTTCTGTATGAAAATGTTCATGAAATATAAACAGTTGTCCATAGAGCCTGAACATAGAGTTCTCTATTGCCTTTAAAACTAGATTTATAATTTGTTATGGGCCTAAGTATGTATTTAAATCAAGATAATCCTTGGCCACACTGTTCTTTTAAAATTTTCTGCTTATCAGAGCCTGAACTCTTCAGAGAACTTAGCTTGAGCTCTTTGATCAGTGTTGCTCTGTGATAAACTTGCCCCATTTCAGGAAGAGGTTGATAGCTGGCTGGGAATGCAGACTTATTTTCTTAATCAGTCTGTATTGTCTGGAATATTGGACACCTATTTTGAAGTGACTTGAGATTAATTCTGCAGTTTCGAAGAGAAAATGAATTCTTATCGGAGACTGAGAGTAAAATTAGCATAGGTTATTTGCTGATGGTCTGATTTTTTTCACATTAATGCAAATATTTTGCTTGATTTTAAAAATAGAACATCTTGAAGTTATATTCAAAATGTACAAAATAATTTTGAAAAATACTTTATGACAAATTTTCTGAACATATTAGTGCAATTTGTTAAAAGAGTAGCAGTCAGGTTAATTCACTGTTATCTGCCCACTTTTTCATTGGGTTAGACTGCTCTGAAGTACTACATATAGAATACAGTCCTGAATTATTTGCTGTGTTGAGTAAAAGAAATGGAAATTTCTTTTCCATTGTATAAATGAAGTTTGACTAAGGTGGAATTCTTCAAGCTCTCTGTTCAGAGAGCTTCAAAGCTCTCTGAATTTACTAGGGCTATACTGAGGCACTGAAACTTCCTTTTGCAGATTAATTTGTAGGAAAAGAGCTTTAAGTATAGTCAGTCTCTTCTGCATTCAAAAGTTTCTGTAATTCATGAATAGTTTGTAGCTAATTTACAACCTGTAAAATGCTCAGCTGCATCAAAATATTTGTAGAATATAGAGCTTTTATTAAGATACTAGATGATGCGTATATATTTTTATGTTCTGCTTAAGTCCTCATACCAGGCAATAGAAGCAGTAGCTATTTAAAGCATATTAATTGCATAGCTCTAACTTATTATTGCATGAATTGTAGCATCTTAAAGTTTTGGAGCAAGTATTTACATTCTCCAAGTATATTTATGGGTTTATTACCACGAAAGTCCTGAAGAAGTGTATTTTCCATCAGCATTAATGTACCTCTAGTTAATGATATCTAAAGGGGTATTGAAATTGTCCACTAACTATAGATGGTCTCAAGATTTTTGTCGTGCATATGTTTGCTTTTGTGCTTTTGTTAAGCATTACAAATTTCAGCATAATACAAAAGAGGCTGCCTGCCTTATTATAAAGGCCCAAGTAGAATTCATAACCTTGAAGCTTGCAGAATTCATAATATTTGAAATTCTGTGGAATCTGGATATCTTCTTTGCACAACCGAGTCCGGATTGAAAAATAAGCAGATGTTTTAAGACTGTCTATTTTCAATAATGTATATTGAGATGCACAATTCTATGTAATACTCATATTTTGTGTTGACTATTATTATTTTTTTGCACTTGTGTTAAAAGTGAAGGCAGTGTGACACATAGTAAAGGGAGATTGAAAAGTGCCTTAGCACTTCACTCTAATGCCAATAGACCTGTCTTACAAACTGATACTGTATTCTTCTACACTGTATTTTTGGCTTTGTCATCTAACTTTTGTTGCATTTTCAGGATGAACTCACTGATGTAATTGACATTAAGGATCCAGACCGAGTGCCAGTAAGTGAGCGTAGGAGGAAACGCCTGGCAGCTGAGGCGGCCAAATTTGATCCTGATCATTATCTGTAAGTACTGTTTTTTGGTTTACTTTTAATTTTACCTGGTCACGTGAAATTATATCAGCTCTTTTTGTTTGTTTTTCCATTTAATGGTAGTTTTAAGATCTTCAACTAAAAATTATTGTTTTCCTGTGCAATCTGATTCAAAGGGTAGTTCTGGTGGTATAGTGGAGAGCAGAAATATTCTGTTGGTTTTAAGGAAAATGCACACTGGCTAAGATTTTCCAGTTACTTTTAAGAAACAAACAGAAGGCATTGAAGAATTTGTTAATGTGAGAGTATACATTACAATTCACGTTCAGTGAACTGGGTAGGTTGTGTGTAATGGTTAAGAAGTTATTAATATTTCTTGCATTTTTACAGTTCTTAATTATATTGCTTGGCTTGAAAGAAAAAAAAAAAAGTTAAAAGGAGACCTAGAACTTGAATACTTTTATATAAATGCTTCCTGAATTACTTTGAGTGGCTTTGTACTGAGATGGTGGTATATTTTTTACAGAAGTCATGTATAGCTCTTCTTTTTCCGCCTTGCTACTGCATATCTTTGTTTGCACGAAAGTCAGCCCTGCTTTCAGACTTCAGATTCTCTAGCTGCATATATCTCCCCTGCAAAGTATGCTTCCTTTGAAAATAGGAGAACTTCCCAATGAAGCCAGTTGCTGCTCTAAGTCCTTTCTTTGAAATTCTTGTCCTTTAAATAGATGCAAGATGTTTTCACCTACATGTCATTCTACAAGCTCATCAACTTCCTATGTTTCTGGATAGCCTTGGGAAGGTTGAGGAAGTATGGGAAGGGTACTGCAAGATAAAACAATATTGTTTATGCTTTAATAATGAATATTTTCTGATTTTTTTTTTTTTTTACTGAAAAGAGCAGATATTGGTCAGGTTTGTTCTTGTTCTTTGGAATTGCATATCTAAATAACCTGTAACCTAATTCATTCTATTCCATCTGTGCATGAAAATATTTCCACACGTGCAATAAACTGAAACAGCACATGACTCTCTCTTTTCCAGAGCTGATTTTTTTGAAGATGAAGCTATTGAACATGTTTTGAAATACAAACCATGGTGGATTGATGCCCATAAAAAAAAGATAGCCTTGCAGCATCAGGAACATGATGGGCAAACTTTTGGTAAGAATGTATCTGTCAATTACTTTTTGTGGTTCTGTAATATGTACTAGATTATTATTTTTAAATGCATGGTTTTCGATTATAATTTTCCATCTTAAAACTACTGTTCTTCATAGAAAAATATTTTGCATCATGCCTTTCTTCAGAGGTGAGTCACATACCTCGGAAGAAATCCTTGAGAGTGGTGTTGTGTGGAAGTCACAATACATGATAAATACCTAAGATCAAACAACCACTTTATCAGTTAGTTTATGTAGACTTGAATGTGATATATTTTGTCTTCCCAACATAACCCTTCTTAAAGGCCAACTAGAATTTCAGTTGTATATGCAGAGAAATTTTCTTTTAAAGAATATGCTTTAATTTTTAACTTTTTGTAGGAGCTGTCACTGGTAGTAAGTCACAGTATTTGAAATCAAATCAAAACTGTCTTGTGTATCCATTTTAATAGCTAGAAAGTATGTCCTTTGTATGTTGGTGGTGCTCATCTCTTTCCAGACTTTCAAGTTATTGTTCTCCCTCTCCTGGCTGTATTTTCAGAGGAAAAGTTGTGTTTAAAAAAAAAACAAACAAACAAACACCAAATTTATGTTTACTTATAAATATGGTAGAGGCACCTTGCAGCAAGTCTTAAAAGAATCACTTGGGGAAGAGTGACCTGATACAGCCCGTGTTTCCATGTGATGCTTTTGTCTTCTGTAGGATGTTCTATGGTATTTATACAGTTCCACATATGTTCATATTTGCTATTCTGTTGCTGTTTTTATGGATTCTAGATTTTTTTTTTCTAAGGGGAAATCTTAATTTGTCTTTTTAGAAAGTAAAAAGGCTGGTTTTGAGATTACCAAGTGATCCGATAGCAGTATTAACAGATGAATGAAGTTTTTGTAGTACTTGTGGCAGTCACTTTTACAAGCTATTATGCATAGTCTTTTATTGTCTTTTGCTCATTTCCTGTGTAGTATGAAAATCCAATGTTACTCAAGTAGATAATGATAATTCTTTCAGCAGAGGTTCTTCAACAGGTATTAGTGCATTAATAATACCTACACTTTCATATTTGATACAAGGGGTAGAACAATAGAATTGGGGTAGTAAATGTTGTGTATTTTATTGTCAGTGTAATTTGATCTCTCTTCAGCCTTTGAAATCAGAAATTGTTGGTTGTATCCATCACAAGCGTATAATGTAAAAAGCATTGGACAAAGGTACAGGAGGTTTTGAAACTGAATAAGGAGGTGGTTCTTTTATTATCCTCTCACTTCTCAATCAAGAAGATGTTGATATATACCTGCATTGAAGAATATAATATCTTCATGTGGCTAGGTAAAATAAGGTACCATCTGGTGTTTGGGTTATGTAATGACAGTGACCCTTGCACCCACTTTCCTTTTTTTTCCCTATTTTTTATTTTTTTCCTTTTTTTTTTTTAGTTTTTGCTTTTATTTACCTTTCCCTTTCTTTTGATAACGTAGTTACTGTTTTTGAAAGGAAACAGCAGCTAATGATGACAAAAAATTGAATGAAAGTCTCAAATCGCTGGAGATTGCTAAACCTGAGCTAGTTGTGGTAAAAGAAACCACCATGAGAGGGAGTACAGGTTCTACTTTCTAAGAGTGAAAATAGAAGAGGGCAGGATGTAGGTCTGGGCTATTGGATCTGGAATCTGATGAATAGTTGGATGAATTCCTTGTGTCTTGTATTTTTTTGTTTGTTTGTTTTTCCTGTCAATCAGCTAGCTTGAGTTACAAATGCAGGATTTCTTACGATCTTCAGTAGCTCATATTTTACGTTGTCCACGTAAGTAGAAAAGACCTATTGGCACTTAAACGGGCTTCGCTTGGCTTCTGTGCCTATATACCATTTCCACTTAAGTGTCCAAAGTAGCACTTGATGAGGTACAAGTTGTGATAGGCTCCCTGTCCTAGTAAGCTTGCACAAATATTTGTCTTCCACGGAGAAATGTTGAGTTCTTGATGAAACACATACAGTCACAAGCCTCTACCCAAGTATGTGGAAATACAGAGACGGGATAGAAATCTTATTACAAGATGTGCTGCATTTTGAGCTGGAGAAACTGCTTTTCTCGAATATAGGTTGGTGTATATTTTGAGGGAATGTTAGTTGCAGATAAGGCTTTTGAATAAAAAGTAATATCAAAATAGGAGGGATGTTAAAATTGAAAGGGGATGACAATATAGCCTGCTGGGAAACTGGAGCACTGACATCAGAATTTGCTGTCGGGTGTTTCTGTGGTTTGTGCTTTGCTGCTGCTATTACGGTTCCCGCCTAAGGCACATCTGTGAAATCCCTAATGTCATGATACGAACCAATGTGTTTAATGTTACTACTCAAAAAAGTGGATGTAGGGGAAAAGCGGCATTAAAAATAGCATGGTTCTTAAAAAATTTTGTATTCAAAAACACTTTTGTCTCTTCCTTGTGCTGATTTATAGTGATGTCTGTTTTTCATCTTAATTGTTTTCTTAGTGCCAAATACTTGATTGCTTTACTTTTTTAATGTCTTTGACTACAAGGAATAATCAGAAATACAGATAGCTTTTTTTTTCCCCCATGGTGTTAAAATTAACTTTGAGAGACTTAAGAAGACTTTGAAGACTACTATTTTCGTGCTTGCTGATTTTTCCCTCACTAAACCTCATCAGTATTTTTTTTAAATGTCTTGTTACCAGACCTTTTTTGTGTGTTTTTGGAGTGGCTATTCTCAATACTCTTTAGTATCTGTTCTCACCTTGAAACTTTTATTTTTATGTAACCTTCTCTCTTTTTCTCTCACATGCTTTTGTGTGTGGTGTTTTTTTTCTGTCTTTTGTTTTCTCTCTTAGTATACTGTTTTTCTTTTATTAGATATTGCCATCATTATATTGTGTCATTCCTTCTCCCTCTTCCCCCCCACTAACTTTTTGGCCATCAGGGAAGTAAGATAATTCCCAGCTGCAGTATGCCCGAGGTACCAGAAGAAGTACTACAGAGCAGGCTTCTCCATCATGTTTGTAGCAAAATATAATTTCAGAAGTGGCCACTTCTAAAACTGGCAGGACCAGATCCTATTCTCTTTTACAATGTCTAATGTGAGTCAAATAATACTCTGTAAAGCTTAACTAATTACACAGCCTTTCCCATGAGGGAGTAAAGCTCTTGGAAGAGATTCTCATCTGCAGCTGAAGTTTACATTAGTTTTCCTTCTGGAGATTCCAGATGACAGGTTTTTTATTTTGTAATGGTCACATTCAGCTTCATTAGAAGTTCATTTTTATTCTATTTCGAATTGCATAACAGTAAAAACTCTGTTTTAGGCAATACAATAATCTTCAAAGTTTTAGGCTGACATATGTATTTAATATAACATTAATATGAGTTAGGGATAATTTATTTTGATTACAGTCGCTCTCTGATCTCTTTTTAGAATAAGGATTTCTTTTTAAAGATTCATCTTCTAATGGGACTCTGCTGAAATATATACCATGGCTGCTAATTTTGCAAGTTTAAGATGAATCACTTTATCAGTTGTTCTCTGTATCTGTTTTACTTGGTCTTCCTGACTTTCACATGTGAAACTTGTGGCATGTGTTCACATGTTCACATGTGAAACACTGAAGTGAGTCAACTTCAGTGGCACTGTCCTGTGGCATAGCAAGTATTTTTCATATGAAAAAGATTTACTGCTTATTCATGCAAAATTCTTAAAATATGAATAAGCCCCTATTGTAAAGTATCACTGACTTTAGAAGGTGACAGCAGTAAGAGAAGAAAAAGTGATTAATATCTTAGTTTATAGAAACTGTAAAACTGTTAAAGAATCATGACAAATTATGAAATTAAAGGAAGTTGTGGTATCTGGGAAACAGTACAGTGACTTTAGGGGGAATGACTGCAGGTAAAGATCAAAAGTAATATTAAGAGAATGTGCTGTTGATGTGAGAACTAGGGCAGAGTGGAAGCTTGACATTGAAGGCAATTTCTGATTGGAGCTAAAATTTGAATGAAGCAATTGTAAAGTCCTCCATAAATGGAGGGATGAATAAAACAGATGACTGATCACAGTTCAGTGAGCGTAGGTGTGCAGAAGGATACAGCTCAATATTTTTAGGAATTTGGGTTTTATTTGCTGAAAATTAAGGCTTGTCTGATCACAATTTTCTTGACAATTTTGGGGGTTTCAAAGTTGCTGAGTCCTACAAGTTCCCTCAATGATTCCATGTAGAAAAAACAGAGTCCCTTAATTGAATCTTCACAGTCAGTGGCACTCTTATTAGGCACTGTGGAACCCATATAGGAAAGAGTTATCAATGCATCAGCACTGTGGAAGAATTCAACAGCCTTTTATGCCTTAGTGGATAGCAAAAAAATCAATCATAAGAGAAATCAGTGGAAAATCAGCTTGATTAGTTCTGTTACTCTAAGTTTATAATGGTATTTTCAAATACTTTAAAAGCAGCTCCCAAACCCTAGAGGAAATACTGATCCTGAACAAAACCTCTGAGTATTTTTTTCATCGGAAAGAATGCATGTTGTCTTATGTCTTGGGGAAAGCTTGAAAGGAATAGAGACTGATTTAAAAAAAAGTTGCTAAACCTATTCCTAAGTAATATACTTTCTGTAAGATAATCTCTCCTTTCTATTGTGTTGTTGATTTGCTAGCTTACAGAGATAGAAGGATACATTTAAAACCTGAATTTGGTTGCATAATATTGTGGTTCTCATTTTAAAGTAATAGATTCCTCTGATTTCCTTAAAAGTAGTCATGGGCTTCCAAAAACTGTCCTTGACAGGGTTGTAATCTGAGGCTCTACTTTCATTGGGAGGCTGCGACATCACATCTCCAAGGTCCTTTCTGACCTAGGCTCTTCTGAGATTCTACAAGTTAGAGCACTGCAATTGCTTTCTGTCTTGATGGCACATTTCATCTAAGGACCTCAGTACATTTATAACCACTTCTAAGTGTCAGAGTAGTCTTGAAAAAGATATTACACAGTCTTTATTGTTGAATAGCATGAACCCTACATAGCATCTAAATGATGAGTTCAACTGCCTAAGATTTTATTAACACCATAATAAATCACTCTATAACTGTTGGACCTTGTCTTCCCTTTTAGACAGATTAAACTGGGCTTCACTGACTGACAATTGTTACTGAGTAGCAATTTGAAATATGCTTATCCGTACAGGAGAAAAGGATATTTTAAATAAAGAACATGAGAAGTAAAGGTTACTTGTAGAATTTTCTTAATTGCAGATTTTGTCTGTAGGAGATGGATCAATCTGAATGCTTTAGACTGGTGTGTGTTTGCGTATTACTTATGCAGTTATATTGTGACAACAAGAGGCATGATTTTGGCACTGAAATTTGTACGAAATATTTTAAAGTAGAACTTCAGGAAACCTTACACATTTAGGATTTGATAAGTAATAGCAGGTGCTGCTTCATAGGAATGTGGTTTTGATTAGTATGCAGGTATTGTTAGGTAAAATATTGGTAATTAGTGTACAAAATATGGGTTTAAGAAAGCAGAAAATATAACTGATTTTATAAGTATGTTAATCTTGTATGTTTAAATTCAGGGGAGAGAGGAAAATAAAAAAAAAGAAATGTGGTGATTTTGATATGTTAATTAGTTTCAAACCTGGATGATTTATTATTCAAAATCCTTAAGGAATGGATAGATCTTTATTTGTAAACTGGAAGTATTTTCTCCAGAGAGAAATTTATTAAGAACACCTGGCACTTTGCAGTAAGTTAATGAACATCTTGGAACATTTACCTTTAAGGATTGTCTAGTCTGCCTCTTGTTTGCTGTTGTCTAGCAGGCCTGTGTTTTTGGTGATTGTGGTTTGGTTTTATACAATGCAGTCTTTTCTTCCTTTAAAATGCAAATCTTCTGAAGCATAGTTGCCTCTTTTTACCAAGTTCACTAGGAGTGTCTTTGATTTCTGTTTAAAAGAGGAGGAATGTAGTTCACAAAATGCACATTCCAGAAGAGTATATAAATAAGTGATCCAACTTGTATTTGTCAGCAAGTCTTTTTTGAAAGTTAGTGTCTCACCGAAGAAATAATATAAATTAAGAACAAGAAATTTGCTGATGGAACGAAGGTACATCTGTATTTGACTTAAGGAATACATTGTATTAATGCAAAAACAAAGTAGAATTGCCATAATTTTTGCTAAATTGTCATTTTTGCTGATAATTTTGCTCTAGTACAATTGTCATATACTAAATAGCAATTGGAAGAGATTGGCTTTCTCAAGATTACATAAAAGCTGAAATTCCTTTGTGTGGGAGCTTGTGAATAAGTGGAGACTGGCTTGACTCCAGAGAAATGTTTAGTTCGTAACGAAGTTTCCAGGGGAATTTAAATCAAGTATTTCATGGTTATGCAGCTCATAGCAACATTAAGGAAGTTCATAAAGAAGAAATATTCAAATTTTGTTTCTTTTAGTAATTTTAGATCTTGATGAGGTGTGTGCCTGCTTACGTGCCATTGGCGTCAGGAACATTTGTTTTAAAACATGTCATAAAATCAAGAAGTTTGTAGGAAGCTCGGGGTAAGGCTGACCACATGTCCCTGAGCAGTCTTATCTATGAGAATATGGATTGTGTGAAGTGGTGAGCAGTGTTTGAGAAGAAATATCTTTAAGAACAGTTGTAGCCATCTCTGTTACAGTAAAGAAAGGGTACAGAAGGAATTTGGTTTGCTGTGGATTGTAGCCTTTCCTCTCTGAGCTGGGCTGCGAGCTCCCGGTGGCGGGGGGGGTTAGCTGTCTGTCTACCAAGGATCCCCAGCTTTGATGTGGCCCAGCTGTGCAGCCTTGGCTCTACTCAGAGAATGTGCGAAGGTCCATAGAAAGATAACAGCAAAATAGTAGTGTTTTTTGTTGTTTATTAGACAATTAAATTTATTAGACAGGATCATTAATAGCTCAAGAGTATGAGAAGTGGAAAGTGTAAGGCCCTAAAGCGGAAGAATAGGGAATAGTCAAGTTGGATCTTGTCTGGAATTGGTTGTGTGTGTTGTGAAGCTGGTGGAAGATGACTGATCCTTGAATACTGCTGAGCTGTCTGAGAGCCTCAAAGACTGACCATACTGCTGTCTGCCTGACCAGTCAGGACTCTTCCGTGCTCTGTCAGGAGGGAGAACCAGTAATTGTTTTGCATTTTTAAACTGTGTATTTCCTGCTTGCAGATTCTCTCAGTCCCTAGCTAAAAAGTCAGAATATAGTGACCCAAAAGAGGGGAGGTATTAGGATAATTCATAATAAAACGTTCAATGAGTTAAGGGTCATGTTGTATACTTCCCCTTAGACTTAGGACTTGTTTTGAATGTGTGATGAGTGCTGCATTCCACTTGTTCCATTCTCAGAAATCTCCTTGGATGAGGTGATATTTTAAACTGGGGCTCATAGTTACTGTGTTATGTTTGTTTGAACAAATAGTAGAGGGTGCTTCAGCAATGCAAGAAGGCGTCTACTGTGGAGCTAGTACCAGTGGTTTCCCCTATCCTGTTCCCTTGTAGAACTGTGTTTTGCAGGGTGATTAAGGTGTGTTCACTGTGTCTGTCTGATTCAAGAGAAGAGATTAAAACAATTTCTGTTGACGTGGAATGCCTGCAAGTTTGGATGAAAATCCTAGCTCAGGCTTCTGGTACTTTTGATTTCATTAAATGACTTGTTGATTTATTCTCAGTTTGTATGGGGATGGCTTCTAGTCAATTGTCTGCTACTCTCTGCTATTATTTCAAGGGAATTCTGCCATCTTGTCTGCATTTTAAGTGTTTTACTTTTCAGACAGGTTACCTTTTTAATATTGAATAGGCAGTCTATGCCTATATCACAATCTGTTAGGGAAGTATTTTGATGTGTTATTACAATGGGCCTGCTATGTTGTCCTCCTGCAATCCACAGTACCAGAGAAGTTACTGGGCTACATGTTTCTTCTGGTTTTGGCTCATGTTGCAGTTTTTAAGTATACAAGGTACACTGAAGATCAGCAAAATACTATGGTCACTGAGGGTGAAAAAAGTCTTCTTTGGAAGGAATTGTACGTTTTATAGTACCAGTATGAACAGGATTTTGACCTCTGATCCTTCTCATCCAATTGAAGGATATTGTCAGCAAGTATAAATGTAGTTTCTAAATGATGGTTATCAGTAAAGAGCGATGAGACTTAAGAATACAGAACCCTATCTTCCTTTTCTATTCATCCCTTTCTACAGTAGGAAAATCTCTTTGTTTCTCTTAGCCTGATCCTTATTCTTGTCCCATAGGGCATTGCGGTCAAACTTTAATGGACCTAGGTCTTAATTTTACATCTGCATCAGTGCAGATACCCAGGCATCCACAAAGACTGTACTTCACAGAGGCTCTCAAGTGCTGGTGGGTGCGTGCTGTACTGTGCAGAGCCGAAACCTGATGTTTAAAGGACTGTATCAAGGTTTAATGAAAATTAAATAATAGTGACAGTGAGAATGATTTGTGCTTTTCTTTAGTGATGAGTGGTTTGTGCTTACTAGCACGCTGCTTTGAAAAAAGTGTGGAAGTAGTATATAGCCTGTTAAAATCAGTGTCACTTCTATATTTGTAATCAATTTACTTTTACTTTTTATAGTTCTGTTCTCTGAAGAAGAGAGAGAGCAGCTGAGAAAATTCAAAAATAAATCTTATCTTCTGGATAAAAGAACCCGTCATCACATATATCTCGGTTTAATTGATATCCTTCTGGCCTATTGCTATGAAATCTGTGTTAATGAAGGAGACAAGAATGTAAGTTAAAATAAAAGTTTGTTTCAAGAAACCAGTGCCAGACTCTGTACTATCATTAGGGAAACTTACCTTTTATTATGACTTCTAAGTGCTGCTAGGCTGCTCTTCTGGAGAGAAGCACTTTCACTGTAGGAAAGAAGTGGAACCAGAGGCAGGAGATGCCAAACAAGTCTTTCTTGTGGTTTGTATTGTGATGCAGTGCATTGTGATTACCTAAATAGAGATTTCATAAAGTTGCTGTTCATGAATTGAAGATTCAATCTTCCCCTTTTCTGAGTAGTTTTATAGTAGTTATGCCTATTAAAAAAAAAAAAAAAGAAATTGCTGAAAATCATCGTGTGCAGGACAGAGTTTAGTGTTTTATAAAGGCTGCCATTGTATGCTTTTAATAAAATTGATTTTTTTACAACGTTTTTAAAGTTGTCTGCTGAATATGGAAAATGTTTCCTGAAGCACTGAAGCATTCTGGAAACTATGGTGGAGTATTTAAAAACTTAAGATTAATGCCCCCCCCCCCTCCCGAAAAAGCCAGAAATCAGAGCTTGCTTTTTCACAGTGGGAAGGTTAGCTTAAAGCCAGATTTTCTTTTTTAGTATTGCGGTATTTGCCTATCTCCTCTGTAAGACAGCATCTTGGCTGTATTTTGTGTTTTGTATCGTAGGCTTTTTAGAGGGTTAAAGAGTTAAGAAGGTGGAAGTTTAGTATGGAGCCTAGCTAATGAGATTCTCTCCAGTCTTGCTTGCCTTTTAAAATGGTGCTGCGTCCCAGGTACAGCTTTGTTCCTACCATCCCCTCTGCTGAGGCTAACTGGGGGTGTTTTCTGCATGCTTTTAATCAAAATATTGGAAAAAATCAAAAGCATTCTCCTTATCAAGCTGAATTGAGACATAGATTTTTTAGGAATGTAGGCCGAGGTGTGCAGACCTCTCTGTTCAAAAGAGCAATTGTAGGACTGTTGTTGTATGACTTTATATTGTTAATGTGCTTCACAATCACAAATAGGTGAGGATCCTTATATACAAAAAAAGTTATTGATCCTTGCAATAGCCTTATATGTGGAAAATGCATTCCTTTTTTAAATGGGAAAATGAAGGCTTTCAGGCCACACAAATCTTTATTAGAGCCAGGATTATAGATCAAGGCTTCCTGGCTTTTAGCTCTAATCATCCCACTAGACCACACTACCTCACAAATCCTATGAATCTGTCACATTTTAAGAATAATGATGTTTTACATGCACTGCTGGCTTTAGGACCCTCTCTGAAAGCCAAATCTTGAGCTGTTTTCACAAAACAAGGCATTTTAGCTTGAACTGTTGATTCGCTAGGTAGATTCAAGTTTCTCTTGCTTGGTAAAAAGTGTATTGAGGAACAGAATTCTTCTAATGCAGTTTTTCCTGTGATTGCTCTTTTGTTTTAAAGGCTTTATGCTTAGACTGGTTATCCCCAGTATGGAAACATGTTTAATTTTTTGATCTACTGCGTTACAATACCATTTTAATGCTGTCCTGTGGCCATTTTAATGCATGTAATATAATTACTGCTTTGTATTAACATATGTTCTTAAATCACTGCTAAAATGCTATTCTAAATAGTTTGAGAGCAATCTTGTACACTGCTTTAAATAATACTTGTTTTATACTTTCCTCTCAAAATTAGGTTGAATCCCCTTGGAATGTCAGGAAACTGAGTGCCACACTGTGTTGGCTGGAAGTAAGTTAAAACTTCAGTGCATTATGTATGTTTCAATATTTTTGGAATTGTGTGTTGCTTTTTGAAAGGTTGCTCTTTCAAGTTGTTTGTATATTTAATAAATATTATAAAAAATTCATCTCTGTACTTTCATATTGTTTATCAAGAAGCACATAGGCCTGTGTAGTGAAGCTGTTACACACCTGGAATTGGAATGAACTTAACCTGGCCTGTGGATCATGATTTCTTATGATGGCAACAAGCTAGAAAATTCCTTAAATTACTGAGCTTCTTTGTGAATTTTGACAGGAGTTTGGGATCCACCTTGCAAATGCTTCTAGTGGTTGTAAAGTTTGTATTTAGTAATAAGACTTTTTTCTGTTGAAAACTACCTATATAAATCTTTTTTTTCCTTTTTTTCTTGTTGAATGCTCTGTACTGGCAAGTCTTGAAGGAGTACAGCTAAAATGTCGTGATTGCTTTCACTCTTCGATTTTTCAGATCCATATTCCAAAACAGTGAAGGAGTTTCTGTGTGTGCTTATCCTATAATATAGCAGCTCTTGGCACAGCTTTTGCCAACAGTATACTTCACACCCAGAAAAAATTCAGTCTCCTGGCACCAAGCTGTTAATAACTATATCTGTTATATAAACCATGTAGAGGCGGGTGCTTTCATCAATCTGTAAACAAAACTGCCTCAGCTGTGGTTTGTTTGAACTGACTGCCATTTTTCTGTGTATGAGATGCACACACCTTAAACTTTAAATATCAAATAATAAAATATAAATGATTAAAACACTTATCAGCAATGCTTAAAAATGAAAAATGGCTTGAGATAGCCAAGTAATGTGAAAAGGCACTGGTTTTCAGCAAAGTATTTATGTTAATTTTAAGAAATTGAGAATTCAAGATTTACTCAAACACCTATTTCATAAATCGAATATTGTGTCTTTTAAAAGTCAATGCTGGAAAGTGAATTACTCTCTTAACAGAGTCTAACTCACTGGTGACTCTGGATGTAGTAAATTAGAGGTCTTCCTCACTCATAAAGTAAGACAATGAACTGCCTTCCCTAGGGAGATATTTATCCCTGTCTAAAATATCTGCAATGGCTGTGAAAGGCAGTAATGTATCATTTTTAAACAACTTGCATGCACATATGTGTTCTGTTAAAATCATATGTTTTTAATTTTTATTTATTCTTAAAAGGCTTTTTATAGCTTTTCTTTAATATACATAATAATATGGGGCAGATGTAATTCATTGCTGTGTTCTAAAGAATGGCTGAGTCTAGAGTTAGATGTTTCATTTTATTTTTCACTAAGTTCTTTTTTTAAGTTCAAAGCCACTGAAATATATTGGACTCTTGTTATCCTGCCATGTAAGCTAAATGTGCAGTATCTTGTTTCTGCTTGATATTAGCATGTTGATTTTCATATGTATTGAAATACAGATTGCAGATATAATATATAAAAGGACTTTTTATGATATTATGACTTTTCCTAATTTATGAAATATTTTTGTATCAAAAACGCACCCTAACTCATTTTTTTTTCATGCATACAGAGTTTTACTAGCATTCATGAAGTCCTGGTATCTTTTGGAAGAAGAGTTTTATGCTATCCTCTGTACAGACATTTCAAATTAGTGACACGTGCCATCGATGATGCAGTCATGATACTGCAGCTAGGTAAGTTTCTTAGGAATTGAAAATGATACCTACAGAGTCGCACTGTATTTGCCTGCCAAGAGATTTTTCTGTTCAAAAGGACCATTTTAATGATGTTTTATGTTAGGTTAGATGCTATAATTGCATTAGGCCTCTTTAAAAGTGAATAAATTTAACTTTTGGTTCCAATACCAAAGTTGTATTTCCATGGAGGGTGACTTGTTTAGAGACGTAGCAGGGATTCTGTGGTTTTTGTAGTTCTTTGCTCCTTAATTATGTGACTGAAGCTCATTATCAGAAATTCTTCCAATCTCTTTTAAGTTCCATAGTTTGTTTCCATTCAAGGGTGTGTGTTTGTGTAATGTGGTTTTGTTTGATTTTTTTTTTTTTTTTTTTTTATAAGGATCATCTACAGTTGTTCCAACTGTTCTGTCTAGTTTAGTTCTGCTCATCTTGATTTTTGGAGACTCTTTTTGGATCACATATGTATGCCCCCAAATCTGGGCAGCTTTGCTCCATAGCGTTACCCTTTGGAAGAATTGTTCTTTTAATTTAACTACTTTTGTTATTATGTACTGTAAAGCTCCCTCTTTTCTTGCTGATTTCTTCATTCATAGTTCAAGCTTCTGGTATTTTTTTATTTTTTTGTTTGTTTTCTGATTTTGAGGCAATCCATTAGTTATATTTGTCCAACTTAAAATAATTGTATTGGACATCTAATTCTCTTAATATCTAAGGTATATCTTTGTGTGCCAAACAGGATCATACATCAAAAGGAACTGTTTGGAAGACAAGGAGTAGTTTTGTGGCTGATAGGCAGTTATATATTTAATATGATTAAGTGAGAAATGGTTGATGTCGCTCTCTGGTTAGTCCAGTGGGTGGTTGAAGAGAAATCCTGAACTGTTGAGAGATGGTGGCTTAGGTCCTCAGGGAAGCCTAAAGGATCTATCAGAACTCTTTAGAACAATAAAGTGAATGAAACCTGACTTATATAACTTATTGTTTTATCAATGGCCCCTAAAGTTCTGAAATAAGTTTCACACATGGAAAGCATCAAATAATTTGTTTCACATCACTGACCTTCTGTATCATTGTTCTGTCAGGAGCAAAGTCCAAATCACTGTTTTGGGTGTGTTATCTTAGTTGTACCATAGTGACATTTTTTTCTAAATTTAAACTGAAGGATAAAATACTACACTACCTATTTGTACCTTTTAATTTCATGTTCAGGAGTGGAGCATTCATCTTAATGACTGTTAATAAATCTTCCAAATGCAGCACTTTTTCCTAGACTATCCTAAACATTCCCACTTTATCCTAGACTGCTTTCACTTAGCAGTGTACAAATGTTAGGAACTATGGTAATTTCAGCCTCAGTTGTGCAGGTTTACATAATCAGATTTTAGTTCTAAACTCTAACTTTGAAATTTTGTTTCTTCTTGTCTGTTTAATTTATAATAACTGCTATTGTTTTGGTACCCAGTGATAAGTGATTGGAGGGAAAGGAAATGCATGCATTTGGGAAGTGCAGAGAGGGCACAAGTACCATCCACTCTTTGTCCTCTATATGCATGTGTGCATACCAGCACACTTTATGTACACATGTATGTAGGGATTTTTTTATAAGTGTACAGTTACTTAGCAAAACTCTCATAAAGAAACCAAGAATAGTTTGCATACGTAATTTGTCCTTATGCTGCTAAGCCCATTCATAATCCTCACTTCTGTCTTTATAGTACTCTGCATTCTAGCCTGTCTATTGACAGGTAATATGAATGCCTTGAATTTAACCAGTACCCAACAAGGAACTCTGTTCTTAATTATCAACTTACTGGTGGGGATAATGTATGAACCTAGGTGTACAAAATGCATTGTATGATTCTGTGTAAAATAATGATAAATGTTTGTAAAGTGTCAGTTTACTCTCCTTTAAGCTACTGAACAGAAAGTATTGTAATATGCAGATCTGGAGTATTTCAAAATATTTGCAAGAAACGCAGAGCACCACTGTTACATTCCAGTCGAAAGTATTGAGAGGAAGTAGGCTTATGTCATGTAATCACTGAGCTATTTAAAATCTTCAAGCATCTTAATACCTAATGATTTACAAGCACTGGAATAAGTTAAAAACTGCAGTAGATCTAGTTTCATTCAGCTGCAGTCTGTGCATGTCTGGTTGTGCTGGTTGCCTGGGAAACTAGTACAGGATAGTGTGACTGGCTACACTGGCACAGCTGCCAATGGACCATGAAGATGCTGGAATAGCACATGCAGGTGTCAGAAAGGGAATGCATGCCCATTTTAGTTGGAGTCCTTATTAGGAGAAAGGAAGGTAATGTTTTCAATATCAGCCATGATAATCTCTAGGTGCTACCTGAGAAGTGGGTGAAAACATCTTAACTTCTTTGTCGGGATTAATCTATTGGAAAGGCCCTTAGTTGATAGAGCGGTCATGTGTATTAGTTGTTAATATTGACGGGAAATTCAGGGGTTTATGTCCCAGATTAATCTTTGCAGCTATGGAACTTACGTGGTGTGAGAAGCATGGAAGTCTTAAAACTAATGGTAGTTAGTTATTTAGAAACTATGTAGAATTAAAGTTGTGGACTATTCTCTGCCAGCTGTCGTAGCAGTGAGCTCCAGCAGAACGCAGGGATGAGAGACACATGCTCTGACTTTTATGACTTCTGTCTCACGTGCTCAGCTTCAGTGATTCTTTTCCCCTTGAGTTCAGCTCATTCTCTCCCCAACAGCAGAGATTTTTGAATGTTGGAAAGGAAAATTAGCTATGCATACTTTTAAGTGTGATTGATGCTTTTTAAATAATCAGAAGGTAGTACCTGTACATAAAAAGTAGTATGTTTACTCATCAAGAAAATACAAAAGTATAACTTCATATTGAGGTAGGTATACTTAGAATCCTATTTTCATTTTTTTGAAGAACTTGAATTGCATATGTCCCTTTATGACTTTTGACTGGTTAAAATGTAAATACAGAAGATAAGCAAAACTGACTTCAAACTAGATTACTTGTTTTTCTGAAATTGTCACCAAAAGTTTCTTGTGCGTAATTGTAAACACTTATTGCCTCTATAAGTGAGAGTGCTTGACTCCTACTTGAAGAAAATGAAATTGATTGAACCTGGGGTGTCCTCACTGTCTGTTTCATGGCTTTCACTTGAGCATACAGTTTTTGAAAATGAGAATTTCAGGACTACGAAAGAGGTAATATTTAAAACTAGTACGCAATTAGGTGTCTTTAAAACAGACAACCTTTCAGTGAGTTATACTGGTATGACTGCCAGAAAAGCCTCCAGCCTGTTTACCCTTCACTTCTCTGATGCCATTCACGATGTGGTTTCCCAAATGCCTGCATGGCCTGTCACAAAGAACTGCGGAGGAATGACCCATGGAAGAGGTGTGTGCAGCCGGGAGCAGCACCGCATGCTTCAGCTAGTGTGGCTCGTACTGCTGCTCCATAAGTAAGCGCAGCCTTGCAGCCTGGAAGTTAGGGCCAGATGCCTGTCTTACGGAACACTCTCCTTTAAGGTGTCAAGGTTTGTTGCTCAGCTCTTGTTTTTTAATTCTTGGGGTCAGCTGCTAGATGCAGTTTTGTGTAAGGAATTCTTATTTATAAATGACATCTTAAAGATGCATATTCTAAATGGAGAAATTAAATTTGCAGCCACTCTCATTAGTCCCTCATGAAATGACTAATCTAAAATTTTAACTTACTAAGAAAGTCTATATGGAAAATAACATAGTCGCAGATTTACAGGGTTATTTGGCTTGTAGCTGATGTAGGTACTTCAGGCTGGGAGCTTGGCAACTAGAACCCAAAAAAAAAAAGCAAAATTTTGACTCCATGTATCATTGTTCTCTAGAAGTGTGCTCAACAGTCAAAATGGTCTGGTTCAGCAAACTTAGCTTGACAAGTTTCGGTGGTAATAGAGTATAGACGTCTGTGAGTTGTAGGTGGGCTTTTGTTGTGTTCTCAACTTCTGTCCTTCCAGTTCTCAATTTTTTTTTTTAAATCTGTGTGTTTTGCAGTTCTTGCTATTGCTTTTTGCTGTGCAGATTCTTTCTGCTTATTGTAACCTTCCATACTGTACCATTCCATACCCTTTTAACTGAGTTCTCCCTGCCTGTAGGTTTGCAGCATCTAACTACTTAAACAATCAAAAATCTTGTGCTTGAACAGCAGGGGGAGTGCTGATCTCTCTCTCTCTGTCTCTTTTTTTTTTTTTTTTTTTTAAATCTGTAAATGTAACTTCATCCGTGTTTGGGTTTCATAGGCTTGAAGGAGCCAGTCTCTTGGGAGTGGGTTATTAGATTCCATTTGCAGTGGTGGCTGTTTTTATTTGATTCCCTTCCCCCCGCCCCCCTCCCATTTAACAGTGGTATTTTTTGTGTATGTTCCAGCACTTAACCCTTTAGGAACTTTGATTACAAAACTAAACAAGGAGTTGCCAGCTAATGGGAAGTTTTGGGAAGGAATGACTATGAAGAAAATTAAACTGACTACAGAATGGTTTCTGACTATGCAATAAGAAAACACTCATTTTTGACCTTTTCCTGCATTTATCAACAATGTGTGTGGTGGGGGGGAATGGCCTTTTTCCTTTTTAAGCCTGAAATGAACTTTTCTTTCTGTTCTTTCTGGGCACTCAACTGCCCCATTATTCCATAAAAAAGTGAGAGGAAGTGATGCACTGAATTAAAGGTGATTGCTAGCTGGTGGGGAGTGATATTGCTTGTGTTGGCTTATGTAGTTGCTGTGACTCCTTCTGTTGTGGACTGTCTATTCCAGATCTTGTTTTACCAGTATGTGTATTTGTGTAGACATGTGGAGTTACAACCTTTATCTTTTTTTCACAGAGGGCATACAGGATTTTTCTGAGGCAGTGAATCAACTTAAAGTTACAAGATCATTGTAAAGAGCATGATTACTAGCCTTAAAGGTGAAAAGATGATAAAGATTAGTTATTTCTAATGAATTACAAAAATCAAAATCTCTTTTTCAGGAAAAGGTGCAGTTTTGAAGTGTCTGTTGGATATTCACAAGATTTTTAGGGAGAATGACCCTTCCTATATCCTTAATGATCTCTTCATTACAGACTATTGCATCTGGATTCAAAGAATCAAGTAAGTTCTTAAAAAGTCTTTAGTATACTTCTAACTGATGCTTATTCATACTTAAAAAAGAAGAAATGCTGTATCCAGCAAATGGAAATGTATACAGTCTTCTCATTTCAAAAACCAGTTTATGCAGCTATTTATACAACATAAGAGAAATTTATTGTAACTTTTTATGTGTTAACATCGCTGGAAAAGAATTGTTTTTTAGATAAAATTGTAAATTTTCATTCATATATTAATCTTCAGGTTTTTGGGGGGCAGGAGAGTGGGAACAACCTAACTGGAATAGTCATTCCAGTGTGACTTTTTCTAGGAATGTAAGTGATTATATAGCACTTACCTAACATGGGGGACAACCTCCAATTCAAGACTGAGTCAACTTATAATTTGAGTCAGAGGAACTTACAGGCCATTTACATCTGTGTGAAGCAATTGGTTTATGGGCTATAGCAGAGTACCAGTTCATTGTAACACCAGTGTAAGTGCCATGCCTGTCTGTCTGCTGCTGCCCCTTGCCAGCTTGCTTGTCCTGGTGATAAGCTTGGGCTTCCACTTCTGTTGAGAGGAGGTTCTGCTGCTTCTAGACTAAATCCTCCCCACTTCACCACTCTCTCTTCTATACTCTTTCAATAGATGTGGCTTTGCATGACTTCAAGAGCTCCCCATAGGTGTGAGGAAATTCATATGCAGGTTGAAGTCAAGTTGAAAAAGTACAGTAAGTGGAGGAGAAAGTTATTTCATCCATCTTTCTTCAAAAAAGAGTCATAAAAGAAGAATATCACTGCTGTCCCGGTGAATGTCTAATAAGACAGTTAGAGGAACCAAGATTTCCTTTAAATACAGCAGAAGAAAGCGTATGGTGGATGTGATTGAAATGTTAACGCGTTTACTTCCATTCCAGGCGCATACATTAGATACCAGTTAAGCAGAACTGACAGCCTCTGGAAAGAGGGTAATTAAGCTATCTTGTTGTCATAATGACACGGCACAATAGTTGTCTGTCATTAGGAGAACAAGAAAAAGGGGAACTGCAGAAGCCATCTCCTATTTTTAGGTTCTGACTCAGGAAAGCATGTAACTGTACGCTTAAGCCATTCCTGTTCAGTTTAGCAGTGAACCATGTGCTTGAAGTTAAGCAAACAGGAACACTTTTTTCCATAATAAATGTTGAAGGGAACTACTAAGTTCTTTTGTAATTCAGAAAATACCTTAACAGATTTGGAAGTAGTTGTTAATTGAGCTAGAGAGCAAGGTTTCTCACATTCACAGGTGAAGTAACAGGTTTTGATAGAACTGTATTTTTCTGGAGAAAGTCATAGTGATTTGTCTTTGTGGGGAAGATTTGGTAGAGAGTGGTAATTATAGATAGTTTTGGCTCTTTTGGTTTCATTGCTTCTTAACAGTTCTTTGTTGTGTGCAAACTTCATTAAAGTTTTTTGCCTCCATTTTCCTCTCCCAGTGCACTCTTAAAATCTGTGAAGGATCAATTGTTTGGTTAGTGTTGCACAGGTGCTCACACATAGATATGTACACACCATTATGTATCCAACTTGTAGTGGAGTTTGAGGTGACTTTGTTTCTCTTGAACTAGCTTATGGGTTCTTGTTTTTAATGAAGACTCTGGACACTTTGAAAACAACCGGAAACAAACTTTTAACTTCTCTCTTTTGACCGAGAGAAGCCTTGGGTCTGTAGGTTTACAAAAAAAAAGTGGGGGGAAAGGGAAGTAGGCAAATCTGTAAGGGCTGTATTGAATGGTAGTAAGAGGACAGTGCTAATCAAGA
The DNA here is from genome assembly GCA_013389825.1 of Crypturellus undulatus. NCBI lineage: Eukaryota > Metazoa > Chordata > Aves > Tinamiformes > Tinamidae > Crypturellus > Crypturellus undulatus. Next base: position 376,103 of record VWPW01021796.1, read on the forward strand.
TTAATCCTCTGGGAAAGGAACAATAGTTAGTAACTGGTAGTTCCTAACCCTTAGATACGGGATGTGGAAACAAAAAACACACAGCCAACATTGTGTCAATAGCTGATTACAAACTTGTTTTGACATCATTGTTTGGCTGTGGCTAAATTGGATGAATAAGTGAATGTGTCACTGGGCTGGCAGAAGGTGATGTAAGTACAGTGTATTTGGAATTGGAAGCGATTAAGCTGCTGAATAAAACACATGCAGGTGGCTAATAGTCAATTGGACTTGATGAGTACAATCTAGTCTTCAATTCTGTGGATTCTTTCAGATAAACTCGGGTAGCTGTTTGCTAAGAAGTAGATTCTAAGTCTTCAGCAATGCAAAGATATTAGCAAATGTAGCTTAAGTTTAATCTTCATACTTGTAATCTTTAAGGCTGGTTTTACTACCTGGTATGTTTTCTAGTGTCTCTCTTTGAGCTGTTTGTGGTGTTAATATTAGTTATTTGCTCTGTCTTACAAACTGGTGTGTACTGTACAGGTTTTTTTTGAAGAAAAGTAGCATATTGCTCATCTAAGCTTATCAGAAAAGAGAAAATCTATCAAAAATGTATCTTAACCTGGGTGACGGAAGCTAGACAAAGACCTGTGGAGGCAGCTCACGGTAAATCTCGGCAGGTGGTGTCAACATTTATGTTGCGAAGCCAGATGCAGCCAGATGGAAAATTGCATCTTTAGCCCCTAAGGTCATGATGGCATGTCATCACTTCATTTGATCCCCCTGCTAAGTGAGCTTATCCACCCTGCTGTCACTTCTGTTATTACTTTCATTTCCATAATAAAATTAAATTTAATTTGTCTGGTTTGCTTGTCCTTTATTTTTTCTTTAGGTCAGAGCTATTTCAAATTGCTGTGGTGCATATGGCAGCCTCTCCAAACTGCATTTGTAACAGAATTTGTATTATAAGGCCCTTACACTGCTGCGAAGAGCAGAGGGAGATGAGAAAAGAGAAAAATTGTAAGAAGCCACTGGCTGTCAGATGGCTGCAGATGGGCTGCTAAGACTAGAGGAATCTAGGTGCAGGTTTGTAGGGAGAGGAGGAGTAACTGCTCAAGGGCTTTCCTTTCTGTGGCAGGAGTTGTGGCTGTGACCACACAAGACTTAAGTACTTAGTGCAAGTCACAGAAATCTGCTTGCTGACTTTGGCCTTGCTGAGATCCTTTTGGTAGCCTAGTGTCTCCCTCTGGGCCGTTGTATTCCCGTTTGCTGCAGCTCTGTTCACATTACTCTGTCACACATCTGCTGTCACACAGCTCAGCTGGCTGAGCTATGCTGCCTGTGGCACTAGTGGCTGGGTAGAAGCCTGAACAGTCTTTGTGCTGTCATCCAGGCAGGCTGTTCAGTGTATACTGTTCTGCATCCCCATACAAAACAGGGCAATTAAGCATGAGCCGATTTAACCTTTATTTCTTAATGTGTAAATACATGTTTTGTCTTGCTCGTGCAACTTTATCATTGACAACTGTATTTTTTTTCAGCTTTCTTGCATCAGAGGTGGAGCTCTTAGAGTTCCTGTCTGTTTTCCAGGGGTTACCATGTTTTTCTTATGGACAGATTTGCAGTGCAATACATCAGTTTCATGGATACGAGGAGAAATGAGATCCAATGAGGAACAAGCTAATATTTGATCTTTTGTAATGTCTATTCTTCATTGTCACAAAATTGTATATTTTAATTTACCACTTTTATCCATGATCAGTTCCATTGGAAAAAATCTTTTTTTTATGTTATGTATTTTTACTCTTAGACGCAGAGTACCGTAAAGGAGATGTATTAAGCTTTGTACAAATGCAGTAACACTGGAGTTGCTTAAGCTTTTTACATAACATTAATGCTATATCTAAGTCAACTTCAAAAATTAACTTTTATATTTGCCCATCCACGCTTGCTTTTTCATGACTGATTCTGTAGAAAATTCTTGAAATGGTGTTAATCAAATAATTCTCATATATAAAGGAAGTTATGAATTGAATTTCTATTATGGGGTGATCCATTTGTGTGGCTGTTAGTATCACCTAAATGGAAAGTAATTAGCACCTGCTATTATTGGTTTTACCTGTAGTGTTGCTTATCTGTTAAAGTCAAAAGCAGAGCCTAACCTTATCTACTATTGAAGTTACCTGAGTTTTTGGATTATGATTATGCATTTTGCTTTCCTGTGAAAATCTACCAAGGCTCGGTTTAATCGTGTGTGTGTGTGTGTGTGTGTACACACACACGCAAAATTAATCATTATGTTCCAAACGGCATAATCATCTGAAGTTTTTGTTCCCGGTGATTGTATTTCATTTGGTTCAGAGCATGTAGTGTAGATTAGACTGCATGCTGCTCCTGTGTGCAGCCTGACTGTACGTGCAGCATCACTGGAGTGTGACTGCACATGCCTCTGCCAAAGGCTGTAGAGGTTTCTTGATTCTAGGGTGATTTTTCCCATCCCCTTCAAATTTTGTAACTCTTGAGTTTTCAACTTTACAGCTCTTTTAGCTTAGTGTTGAGTTGTTGATAACGGAAGACTTCAGTGAATTATTGGTAGTGGTGACTTAAAGGTATTTGAAGCAGATGCATTATATATGCTGCTACCTGATGGATGCCTCAGCTTTTTAATGTCTTCTCTACCTGAATAATACTGCATCAGCTTTTGTAATACAAATATTTCTATAAGGAGAGTGACTTTAGATCAACAAACTCGCTTGCAACTTTTAACCCGTATCTAAATTAAAACTCATCAGTGTTTGCTAGTTTCCTACTTGCTTTGTAGTAAATTTGGATCCTAGTTGGTTTGATATAATTTTTGATTAAAGACTATCATAAAGCTAAGACTACAATACGTTTAGCTGTTCATGCAGTGCTTCTGTTGCTAGCATGATGCTTGCTGTGTGCCTGGGCTATGAGTCCCAGGGGCAAGTTACTCTAACTGTATCCTGTTATCCTGTTCTTTAATGTATGTGTGCTCTGCAGTCACACCTCTGCATTGAAGAGCACAAATGCTTATACTTAACACAAACCAGCTTTCTAATGGGATTTATACCGTCTTTGCAGAAGCTGCTATCTTTATAAGAACGAACTTGGATATTTCTAGGCATATTATATTTTCTTCTCCTGGTTTTCAGGCAGGCATACCCTGGAAGACACAATGGTTTTATACCTACGTTTTTTCATCTCTGTTATAATCGAAACCAAGTCCTTGTTACAACATAATTACCTAGTCTGAAGCCAGCAGGGAGTTACTGCTTTGTGTAGGGTGTGAAGTTCTCTAAATAAATGTAGGATTAATTACATTCACAGCATGTCACTGAGGTTGATGAGATTGATTGTTCAGCTCTTCCCTTTTCTTTCTCCAGACTTTCTGAATTGCTGTTTTCATCAATACCAAGTCATATGGGCCAGACATTTTAAGGTTTGGCATGGCACAAACCTTAGAACCTTAAGGAACCTGAGCCCTTCAGAAATTGGGATGGGTGAGGGTCAAGATGGTTACAACTAATGTGAGATCAGATCTTAGTGGACAAGGAAGGACAAGGCTCAACCTTCAGCATCAGAGTTTCAATTTATTGATTGGTTTGGTGGAGGGAAGATCTCTTTATTTTCCTTCTGATGGCTGTGACTGCTTTTAAGTATTTATTTTACAAATGGTCTTCTCTAAATTTGAAAAGAGTATCAGTTTAGAATGTCTATACCTAATTTTTTTCAGAAACATAGATTTGAAAATTGTAGTGCACATAGTGTGACTGGATGTCCACTTTTTTGGTGTGTATGTTTAAATGTGCTACTTAGTAAATCTTTGAAAACTTACCTTCATTTAAGTAAAATATTTGCATAGCTGTGTTTTACTAAACTACTTTACTTTGAGTTTTATTCTCTCTAAAGTTTATTTCTAATACTGTCCTTGTATATGGCTCTACCACATACCAGTTCTCCATACCCTATGCTGTAATTGCTTGTAGGGCAAAGAGCATCTAGTGTATATCACATAAAGGAGTATTCCTGGAAGAATTCATGTAAGCTTGTCCTGGGTTAGAGACAATACTTTAAAAAAAATGTAACTTTTTTGAGCTTTTATGGTAAAGTATTAAGATTTTTAGATAAATATAACTATAACTTTAGTGCATATGCCAGAAGCATGTTCAAATTGTTCATTTGTCTACCGATTTAATTCAAAACATTGGAATAGAAGACAAAATATTTTAAAAAATCTTTTGTTTTGCCCCTTTTATGGTAGATGTTCATTAAAGACCCATTCAGTCCTTGTGATACTGCCATGTTCCTGGTAGTGATTAAACTGAAACCTGTGACTGTTGTCAAATGAGGAAGAAATAGAGAAAAATCTTGTTGTTAACCTCTTCAGCAGCTATGATCCTTAAGAACAGGCACAGGGAGTAATATATTCTGGATAAAAAAAAAAAAAAAACATTTCTTGTTCTGTGGCATTAAACCAATTTGTACAAGGTATTTAAAGTATTCCATACTGTTAAGATTTTTAGCAAGAATGCACTTCATAGTGTACTGTGTTTTATGTGAATTAGAGTTTCATGGTCAACTATGCTGTAGTTGTACTTTGGGCTTTACCTTCATTGCTGTCAGTTTTAACTGCAGTTTAGTGAAAGCTGTGATAATTACAGGTTTGATACAACTTCAGTACTCAAAGTAGGTGTGCAAAGAAAAGCAAAATTGCTTTCATGTTGCTTCTCTGAAAACAGCCTTGCCATAAACATATGTTCGGATGTAGCTAGCTACGTTATTTATCGGATAACATGTTTTTTTCCCCCGTTGCAACATAGCTTTTTTTCCTCCATTGCAAAATACCTTCTTTTGATATGCTGTGCAGTCAAAATAATTTAGTTTGTGCTTCCTTCAGTGGTATTGTCATTTGGATGCATTTATTCTCCCTTCCATGCAAAATGAAACTCTTGGTCTATGGAGATTGTCACTCTGAAGAATATTCCTGATTACTTTCGTGGTGGTTCTTTATGAAAAGAGCTGTATAGGTATAGAGCAAAAAGTCTGCTACCTGTGACTGCACTTTTTCCATGAACACAGCAAGAAAGCTGTTTTACCTGGTTATATAGGCTTTACCCTTATTTGTCCTGTGATAACTTGCAGTAGTAGCTCATGACTACAGGTCTCAATTATTGTAATTCCTTCTAAACAAACTTAACAGGCTGGCATTACTCCTGCTGGCAGCAAGTTCTGCTTGCTGCTTTGAGTAATCAACCTGCACTAGGTTTGCCTTTTAGTCCTGGCCTTGGTGAGCTGTAGTGCTGTATTGACTTCAGATGTTCCAGCTGTTTTTTGAGCTTTTACCAATAATGGGAGTGGCTACTTTAAATGGTCTCTTCGCAGATTCTTTGAGGTTTATTTTTATGTATATTTCTGTTTACCTATCACCAACCCTGGGCTTTCCTAATATGTTTGAGCAAATACTGGGAAATAGAAAAAAGACTGTGAAAAGACTGTTGTTTTTAAAAGATGAAAAACATTCCTTTTTTTTCCCCAGTTTTTGTCTGAGTACTGTCCAGTATCTTCAGTAATCTGTAAGAAAATATAGTATGCATCTTAGAAGTTTTTTTTTTTTTTTTTTTTTTTAAGACAGAAGTAGAAAATGTCTAGAAGAGGTGAGTTGCACAGACTGACTTAGATTGTTTGGCAACATGCAAGCCAAATGTAAGATGGCACATTTACAATAAAAGATCATGGTCATAGTTATGTAGTGGAGAACATAAATCAGTTGAAGGCAGTGGCTCCAGAAAAAGGCTGGGTCACACTTGAGAGCTGTTTGAACGTCTATATCTGTTCATCTCTGCAGGTGAGGCAGTGGGTATGATGCTTAGCTAAAGCAGTGGAGTGGTGCTGTGTAGGAGAACAAAGTGATGTGACCTCAGCGTATGTCATGGGTTAGACTCTGCTAAAAACCTGACTTGGACTCCAAGTGTTAGTGGTTCCAGAAGCTGTTAAAAAAAAGAGAGATTTTTTTGGGGGAAAAAATTAAGTTATCTGAATTTACAAGTCTGAATGACAAGAGACTTCAGGAAACTTAGCCTTCTTACTGATGAACTACTAAAGGTTGGCTTGAACATGACTACAGACAGATATGATGGAAAGATTTGTTAGTTAACTGCTTTGTAGTATAGCACAAAGAATACATCTACAAATTACATGCAGCTAGCTGCAAAAATAAAACAGGAAAAAAACGAGACCAACAGTACATTTCACATCTTAATAGTGAAGGGTAATTATCATAGGTGTCATTTTTTTTCTAGGTTGTTGACTGTCTTGCTACCCTCAGGATAACATAGGTGTGAAAATATCATATGGTTCAAACATTAGCTATGGTCCTGGTTCAGAAAAATAAGTTTCTGTGAAATGTATTATGATGATAAAATAGCCTCTTCTGCTCTTAAAATTGGGGGGGAAAAAAAGCCATTTTCCTTGCAACTAAGGTAAGAATTTACTTGTCTATCCAAGAGCACACTGACTATTGGCATGTGAATTTGATAGAGAAACACAGTTTTGTTTTTTATTGTTTTTATTTCTAATCACCTGCTCTTAATCCTTAGATCTTAGTTGCTCTTTCCTTTAAAAATAGTAACTAATAATTTGCAAGCACGTTGTGTATTTGTCCTGTCTTTCAATGCTATGCAAGGTTCTTTAACATATTTTCCTTTTGTTTACTGTCATCTTGAGCTGTCATGCTTCTCATTAAATATTGCATCTCATTTAAGGCCTGAGCTGTCACTTTAATTGTCTGTAAAGCAGCAGGTGTGTATAGGGCACTCTGTAAATAACAATACCCAAGTAATATAAAATAGTGACTTAAGAGGCTTGAAGCAAAGTACTCCTTGCCCTGCAGGTGAAAAATGTGATAGACAGGTGGATATAATACCAGAAATTCCTCTTTATATATGTTTTAGCAAGCCCTGTAAAACATGGATTTTTAACAAGGGATTTAATCTCTCCTCCCAGCTGCTAGCTACAGTTTCCTTTGATGTTTTTCTCTCCTTTCTTCTGTTGTGTTATTTTTTTCTCCTATTTATTCCATCACTTTTCTACAGCTCGTTTCTTCAGGCTCTGTCTGAATGCACCTTGCTGTGGGTATAGAAAGGAAAGAAGAAAGCCATTTTTTCCCCCTCAGGCGCTTGCTTTGATTTCCCAAAATTGTGGGGAGGCAGTTCCTGTCTGCCTACAGAAGGGTCAGTGATTTGTGTCATGTCTCTTCAGTCAGCACATCTCAGCTGATTCTTCTCCTATTTTGACTAGGGAAAGGATGAGCTTGTGTAGCTGTTGCCTTTCAAAGCAGGTGGAGTGTGCAGCTGTGATCAAAGTGGGATGCTGATCTGCAGGCAGATAAAGCCTTCCTGTTTTGTTTTCCACAAAAGTTGTCAGTAGCTACCTTGTTTGCTTCCCCCTTTTTCGTCTTCCCCTCGGCCTCCCCCGCCCTATAGAGGTTCTTCCATAAATTTCAGCACTGAGGAAGCAGGAATGAGAAAGAAGAAATGTTGAATATATTTATCAAGATGGTAATTCATGGTTTGTGGCCTAGCGCCTACCGGCCGCTGTTCCCTGAGAACTTCTCCCTGCAAGAACTGCTGCTGTGGGACAGCTGCTTGTGCTGGAAAGCATTCCTGGCTGGTAGGTTGGCCTGTCCTCGTCAGCCAGCCAGATCCTCAGCTGCTGCAGTTGAGTGGAAGGTAATAGTGCACGATGCATAACATGATTTGTAACATAATGCCTGAGACTTGGTTATGGGCTGGACTGTCTGATGCTTTGTAAGTGTGGGAAGTAGAGGAGGAGATGGGAGTAGGCTGATCAGCTCAGGTGCCCTTGCATAAATCTGTGCTTTTCTGCTGGAATTTGCAAGCTGCTCAGGCTTCTCGTGCCTCTCCCTGCTTTAGGCTGTGTGAGCTGAGAGGAGTGAGTGGGAAAGCCACAGGAAAGCCATTGGTGGTGCTTCCCCTTTAGATGGTACAGGCAGTGGGAGGATTGCAGTCAGAACTCCAGGCTGCCTCTCTAGGGTTTTTGTTGTTCTCTTGATAACTTCTACTGTAAAGGAATGGTTTCATTTTGGAGAAACATGCTTGAAACAGTAGCTTTAACTCTACCCTTTGCATTCTTCTTGTTAGTTTTGTTACACAGGGGGCTTGCTAGTGTTACACTGACGCCTAAAAGTCACATCTCATGCGTGGTTTTGTATGAATACTCTTGATGCCTGTGTTGTAGCACAAACTGTTTAACTTGCAACATTAGCAGTGCTGTACTGTAGCTCACCAGAGAAACAAGGTGTAGACCAAGCTCCATGTAATAGTAATAGTTAAGAAATTTTAGAGGGATCCAGGGCTAACGGAACATCAACGATTGTTCTCCATTTCTATTATATGGCCAAGACTTATTATCACATTTTAAAAGTATTCTTTTCTCCATTTCTATTTTGTGGTGAACTATCTATTCATCTTTTATTATTGCTATTTATCCTGTATAACTTTGGAAGCTGTGCCATTGTTAGATATTTGGACTGGTTGCAACTTAGCTATTTTGGCAACACTGAGTTATTTCTAAATCTAGTTGAAGTATCTCAAAATACATAAATACTGCTCAGTTTCTTTTTATAGTCCGGTATTAATTCCCTTTCCTCTTCTGAATATTTTCATAGCATCATCTACATAAGTAAGCTTTTATAATCTCAGATATGTTTAGCTTCAGCTTAGCACTAAGACCAAGTAATAAAAATAAGATGCTATATTGGAAAGCTTCAAACTTTTAAAAATATTTATAAGTGTGAAGTTCAGTTCTTGCAGTATTTAGATTCATTATGAAGGAGAAGCACAGTGGAATTTCAGAATAAATATGGAGGGAAAAGTAATTTGAAATATGAAAAAAAAAAAGTCACTTGAAAATGATGGCGATGTGTGTTGTATTTGATTTATGTTTAACAAATTGTAATCCTCTAAACTATGTAGATGGCAGTTCATGTTTACAAGACTGCCAGTTGAATTGCAGCATGAATACATTATTCTTTCTTAGTTTCAGAATGCATGTCAGGCCCTCTAAAAGGCAGATGAAAGCCCATTATATTCCTGTCAAACCTTTTGGACGCTTTCACCAGCCATTGGTCTGTAGCTGCTTCCTGTTATCTGAAGACAAGTGTTCAGTTTCTCTTGTCAAAATGAGCCTTTGTGCTGGATTTCTGCTCTTCTACTCTGGTCAATATAAAATGGTGACACCTTGCTTAGAGAAATATAATTTCCAGACTTGAAGACAATGCTCCCATTTTTATTATATTTAAGATAATTTAAGATGGGTTTTGAAGGAAGTTATTTATGGGCTCTGTGTATTACTGTAAAAGTGTGAAATAGAATGAACACGTGCAACTGAGTGACGCTTCTTGTGTTTGTCTCACCAGAGTTTAATTATATTACCTACTCTGGGATTTTTTTCAGTTCATAAGCTCAGGTAGGTGTATGATGGACATTCTTTAGGTATTGTATCACAGGAGAACAGGCATAATAGTATAGACTGGAAACCATGATGCAGTAGATGTTTGTTTGCCTTTTCAGCTTTTTGTTTTAACGGGTGCAGTAAGAGGGATTGTGGTTAATGATGTCATTTTTGTGGAAAGGATGTAAACAGGATTTTGGCCTCTGTTCATTAGGCTCGTGGTATTCTTGGTGCATGTAGCAAGTGCAACAGAATATAATCAGTATTAATGAGTGTTATGTTTCTATGAATTGGTTGCCCTTTGGTTTAGCTGTTCTGTGTATTTTCTTTCCCACTTACTCCCTCATCTTTTCCCCCTTCCTCCTTCAAGGTAGTATTGTTCTGTTTTGTTAAGCTTTAGCTATATCTCACTGTATGGTTGCATTCTTAGAATTGAATGGAATAAAATAGTTTCCCTGGGTTTAAGGAGAATTGAGGGACAGGCATCTATAAGGTATTTGACGCTGAAAAGACAGTGTAAAACAAAATTGCTCTTATTATGGTCAGTAATGTAATGGTGTGTACAAATATGCAAAGTGCTAACCTTTACCAAGACTACTGGCTTTCTGCTGCATTATTGTTTCAGAGCATAGTTTGGAATATTTTTTTTTCACTTAAGGTGCGTGAATTTGTACTTCAGTAAATAAGAATTTTAAGAAGTGTAATAAGCATTACAGGGCTGACTGATTTTTTGCTCCTTTCAAAACCATTTCACTAGAGTTGGAGGTCATTGAACAGTGCATAACTTTAAGCATTCATTGGGATAAACCCTGAAATTGGAATAAGAAATGTTGAAATATATGGCATCTCATGTAAAACCCATATGCAAAAAGATGCAATTAAGTCAGACTTGTATCTCCAGGCACATTCTGAGGCTCATTTTATCTTTTGTAACCCATGACTTTGAGTAGTTTCAGCAAATGGATGGTGTGTTTAATATGAGTTTCTTATTACAACTAAAAGTCCATTTGTAAGAACTTTTTTTCTGAATTGGAGGAATTTTTTTTTTATTATCTAGCTTTATTGTCGGCCCATTTGTGTGCTTTTTTTTCTTGTGCATGTTAACTTTAGATGTTTCTACATTAATGAAGTCTGCATTCAGTGCTGTCATTGACTTCTGCATTCCACAGTAGAGGCAATCAAACCTGAGCTGCTTCATGTCTTGAATATTTTATTAAACTGAAGTTGTAAGATTCCTTCAGCCCTGGTTATTTTTCAGTTATGCGGAACTGCTTGTTTAATTGCCTTTCTAAGAACAACACGCCACTGTTGGTTGGGAGCACTGAAGGCTTAAGTAATGTAAGAGTATTTCCAAGAGCGTATCTGTCTTCACAGTCTTTCACTCCATGCTGAAATGTTTCTGTAATCTTGGTAATTTATGCTGTTACCTTAAAAGAAGGAGAAAATAAAAAGCCAGCTCTTCCATAAGCCTAAGAGTTATTCCCAAATATTTTTGGTTGCTGAAAACACCTATGCAGGACATAGATAAAAGCAGTCATCATCTACATTTTAGATTGAATATCACTTTGTTTTCCTATAAGAACAGTTGGAATATCTGCCATTTGTGTCATTTTTGTGGGAACTTATTTTCTTGTCTTTTGATATCATGGTCAGGTGTGACAGGTTGATCTTTCTCTTTCAAAGGAGTTTAGGCAGCAGGCTTGTTGCCGAAGGAAGATGAATTTTCAATAGCTCATGACAGAGTTCCTGTAGCAAGTTAATGCTGGCACTTCCAATGCATTGAGCATTGAAGAATGTCTCTTCATAACCTTTGTATCCAGATGATACAGGTTGGACTGGAGGGGAGTGATGGATGGAGTTGAGCAGGAACCAGTCTGGGCAGAAAAACAGATGAAGTAAAGGGTCTGATCCTTTGCAGCTGCCCGGTGATCTGTATAAGTTTTGTTTGCTTTTGGCAGTTCATGTAGAAACATCAGTTATGTCCTATTTCAGCCTGTCCTTCACTTGTATCATGGCAAAGCAGAAAACTCTGCCATCTTATTGCTGAGCTATCATTTCTTGTCTTGCAGATACTAAATTCACACACGCACCTTATCTGAACTGCTTAGGATAATACTTTGGGATAATATCTGATGATGTCCGGGATGAGGTTAATTCTATAATTGGCTTCATAGTTGTGCTGCCCCTAGTTAAAGAATAATTGTAAAAAGTTTTAAGCAACACTGCCAGGTATTTAAGCTGAAACAGATTTAAAGTGTGTATGCTCTTAAATTGTGGTAATGTTTGTCTACCTGCTTTTTTCTTAAAGGGGAAAAAAAGTATTTATTAAGCTTTCTTTCATAAGTCTGAATTTTTCCAGGCCTTACTGAGAAAAGTATTTTAAATATCGATTTACTCTTCTCCATTAAACTCAGTAGCTTCTTATACAATAACCATATAATACGTAGCAGTTGGGAACACTATTAGTTGAATGCTGCCTATCCCGAGCTCGTGCTGAGGGGAAGTAAGTTAAATAACTGTCCTTTTCCTCTCTGTGAGCGGTGCAGATGGGCACAGCGTGAGGCTGGGGCGCGTGTTAATGTGTCCCGGGAATTGAAGGCTTCTGGGGATGGCTGCTTAGCGACCCATTTTCTTATTTGATGCAACCTATGGCACTGCAAAGACAAGTCTACACTTGAGATCTGATGTTTCTTTGAGGCTTGTTTATCTTGTGTGGAAGGCTTAAAGATAATTCAAGTGTTTTACATTTAAAATAGAGTTTGTCAGCCCTGTAGTGCCAAGGCAAAGCATTGCTAGCATGGAGGGTTAATTCCCGTTGTAAAACAATTAATAGGCCCTAACCATATATGGGCAGGGTCATAGAAGAAAGTTTAGTTATTAAAAACCTTATTTCAAGATCAGTTAGGTTTAATTCAAACCTAAGCTTGTAACCAAAGCTGCAGTTAATGTTTTGGGAAGATATGCTCTATTCTGTTCTGTTTCCAGATTCTGTTGCACGTATGTTGTATTGTTGGGCAATTGTTGTATTATTACTTGTTGGGCAATAATAGCCCAGTCTGCCGCTGCAGCCCATGTACACTGTGAGCAACTACACTGCAATTGAGCCACCAGTAAGAAAGCCAATAAGAAAATTCTGTAACCTTATACTTGTGTTTTGCCATCTGTTATACTTACTTTATGTTTTGAACTTCATAAAACTCATGGGACAGCAGAAATAATTGTTATTTACATATACACACACAAAAGGCTATCTAGAGATTACATCTATACAAGAAAGGTCGTTTTTCAGTTCATAGCAAAATGTTACAGGCTCCTGCTTTTAAGGACTGCTCTGCCAATTTGACTATTATATTTCCTCCTGTGTTTGCACCTCTTCATAGTATTTTAGGTATGTAACTCCAATGTCTGGTTTAGTGTTTCAAGGGCTCATTCAATAGTGTGTTTTTTCCTTTATTTTTAATGTAACTAAACTTCTAAAGCTAGACATTTGGACATAAGGTGAGTAGATGGAAACGCTTAGGTCATTAATTCCTATTTTTTTTTGTTTGTTTGCTTTTGTTGAAGCCTTTTGAGATGGACTGGTGGGCAGGTTATACAAAAACATAATAATATGCACATTTTTAAGCTTGAAGAAAAATCACAACTAGAGAATTTTGCTCCTGGATATACACATCAAATCCTACATTTGTAGGTTGACTTGATGTATTGCCTTTCCAGCTTCTGTAAAATCTCTGGTCCTTCCTGCAGCAGATTATATCACATGCTGCCTCCTGTGTGAACTTTCTGTGTGGCTCTATGTTCTGTACGTAAAACCTGTCTTGACTCATGAGATCCTAGTGCTCTCCACACTCATGGAAGCAAAAGATAGAACAGAAGCCAGTGTGGAGTATTAGACTTGAAATTAGTCTCCGTGACTGCAGTTTCTCAACATTGCAATTGGTCTCCATCACTTTTGCTTTTGTTTGTACTGCCACAGATGGATTTTGCTGTAAATCTGGAATACTCAGGACTGGAAGAGATAAAGGGAATGGGGATGTATTTGTGGGTTACATTCTTAGAGGCTGTACTGAGACAGCAGATACTTTCACAGCTCCTGTGTGTATAAATACTGCTGCAGACTGGCTTAGCTTGAACTTGACACTTTTGCCTCCTGGCCCTGTTATTAGCCATGCTGCTTTCCTGTGAGCTTTTTGATAAGTCTTCTTTGATTCATTGTTCCTTTCTCATTCTACCTTTTTACAAGCTAAGAGCTATGGAGCAGGAATTTTCATTCTTCTAGCACACAGGGAAACTTTGCTGCTGCCTAAAGAAGAGGCATTTTCTGCTGTCCTGAAAACATAATTTCAGACTACACGGACAAAACCTGAAATGCCTCTGCTGTTACCTGTTTCTCAAAGCTGTGCATTAAGTGGAACATATCTGATCCGTGTAACCTGTAATTAATCATTTTTCTTAAGCAACTGACATCTGATAGCTAATAATTATCGTATGTAGTTACTTTTAAAACCCATTATGCATGTTTATGTAAGAACACTATTACCATAATAATAAGATATCATTACCACAAATGTGCATACTGAATGAGCATGTCTAAAAGTAATCATGCAGTTCCATTAATCATACTTGAAAAAATAAAGTATTTACTGTTTAATTTCTACAATACTATTTAAAAGATTTGGGAAACAGCAGGACTTCTTTACTGCATCTAACCAGCACATCATACAGCATTTCTGGTGTTTGATTTTTTTTGTTTCCTGAGATATTGCTTATCTTTTACCTATGGAAGTCATTAGCTCAGAGACCTACTGTCATGTTTTGGAAGGTTTTCCATGCTCTTTTTACACTATTTGCTTTTTTTTTTCTTCTTCTTTTTTCTTTTTTTTTCTTTTTTTCTTTTTTTCTTCTTTCTTTTTTTCCTTTTTCCTTTCTTTTTCTCTTTCTCTCTCTCTCTCTTTCTCTCTCTCTCTCTTTCTCTCTCTCTCTCTTTCTCTCTCTCTCTCTTTCT
>VWPW01021796.1:391684-426072 GCA_013389825.1 Crypturellus undulatus
TTTTTTTTTCTGCTGCGTACTGTCACTTAAGGTTGATGTGGAATAGATTCCCTAAAGATCAATACTTGAAATTAAACAATTGCCTTAAACAGATGGACTTACTTTTGCAGTTCTGTTAGTCTCTTGTACAGGAAAAAAGTGTTTTTTTTCTAGTGCCCGTTTTGTAACCGAAAATTGGAAAGTTGGGCCCTGGACTTTTGGCTTTTATGTACATACTTATGAAATAGATGGCAGTTTGGTTTTTTTGTTTCCTCATTTGAAATGTCAAACTCTACACACCATCCATTTTTTCCAGGAGGAGACTTCATGACCAAAGTGAGATTTGGGAGTAAAACATGTCATCTACTAAGAAAATGAAATCTTTAGTAACTGAAAAGAAATTTACTGATATTTAACTTTGTGAATTTCAGCAAAATCAAGGGCCTGGTTTGTTTGTGCTGAACTAAGAGCTGCTTTCTCAGCAGTTTAAGATGGTGTTAGGTTCTCTCTTCCCCCTTCTTCCATTTGTTTTTCTCCATTCCAGGTGTCTACTACGAGTTAAGCTCATGTAGCTGTTCTAGGGCGTGGGGCCATACATGTGTGTGAGTTGGGGCAGGCCCTCCTGGGGTTAGGAGGATAGATGAGTTGTTGGCCTTTTGCAGGCATTTACTTATCCAAGTACAGTATCCAGTTGTGCTGGTTTTGTTAGGAGAACTACTTGTTTTGCTTATGTTTGGCTTCTTACTCTAGTCCTTTGCAAAGGTAAAAATAAAATCCTTTCTCTGTAGAAGACTTTTAGGAGAAAAGGGGCTGAATATAACTCTTGAAGCCAAACATAACTCTTGAAGAAGTTGTTTTATAAAATCAGTTATTGCTTACAGTTTAATTTGACCATTCAGAAGGAATTAAGCCAAGGTTTTCTCACCAACTAAGGATGCTGATTGCAGATTTGCAATTGTCCTAGCCTACACCTGCCTGTTACCACGCTGCTGCCAGGCACTGGTGTTCTTGCTCCTTTCCTTTGGACTTAGTGTTAAAACTGCATTTGTGTAAAGTGATCAAAACTTGCTGCTTTGCAGAGAGACTGTTCTTTAATGTCTTGGTAGTACCACATTTAATGTAGTAACGATGCTTATTGAGTCAAAGGCTCATGTTACTGTTTTCTTCCTTAACACTTAAGGAAGTGTTAAGTGTTAAAGTGGTTAAAAATAAATAAATAAATTTAAAAAAGCCATGCATTTGCATAACACCTAATGTAGTTACTTAGTTGTGTGGTTTATTTTTGTACCTAAGGTGTTAACTGTGTTACAAGAAGACAGTAAAAGAGGAGGATGGAATTTTCAAGGGACTGGTTTATAGGCCTAAGAATATCTGTCAGGAAAAAACATCGTGCAAACTTGGAGCAGCTGAAATGGGGCAAAAGCCAAAATATATATGCATACATACATACATACAGGATGGAGAAAAGAAGTGATAGATATGATAGAGATGTGAGGACAAATAGGAATTTCAAAATTGATTTTCTGTCTATAATGGCAGTAGTAAAACAGGTAGGTGAGATTGAGGTGGCTGGAGCTGAAGATGTATCACCAGAGGAAATCATTGCGCTTGCAAGAGCTCATTGTTGTCCGAATTTAAAAGGCACTGCATATATAGGATGGAGAAAAGAAGTGATAGACATGATAGAGATGTGAGGACAAATAGGAATTTCAAAATTGATTTTCTGTCTATAATGGCAGTAGTAAAACAGGTAGGTGAGATTGAGGTGGCTGGAGCTGAAGATGTATCACCAGAGGAAATCATTGCGCTTGCAAGAGCTCATTGTTGTCCGAATTTAAAAGGCACTGCATATAAAATGGATAAAACCTCCCGAACAATGTTCTTTGTCACCGTGTGTGCCTGTGTAGCCGATGGAACTCAGTACTGTGTTCTCACTAACAGACAGAAAGACTCTAGTTTTTTATTGTTCACAGCTATCATGGTGGGGAGAGTTTGTACACACACAAACATACATGCATGAAGTTGGAAGGAAATGAGGAGGAGAGTGCTTCTTAAAAGCAAAGATGAAAAATGCTTCCTGCAGGGGATATAAATTCCTGTGACTCAGGACATAAACCAACCTCTTGGGGGTGTTGAGGAAACAAGTTTCCCTGCAAGCAGTTCTGCTACTGTGTACCTGCAAGGCTTCATGGACCTTTTCATGAATCATTTGGCTGTGTGCTCCTTTTCAAGAAAAGTTCAAGTTTTGGGTGACAAATTGGTCAAAGTCTTTCTCTGGAAAGGAATCAGAATATGGTACTGTTGTAATAACCAGCTTATTAAGATTTGGAATCCCCTATTTACATTGGAGGTTGCTTAGATCAGATTATAACTTTTTGAACTGGCATTATAAATTGTTTTCTGGTGCTTGAGTTACTTCATATAAACACTTATTTCTCAGTTTTCTCAGTTGACCTGAGGAAGTTAAATAAGATTTAATTCCAAGTTCAATTTTTTAAAGGTTGCGCTGTCTCTGTAAGATGTGTAAGAAGCTGCATTAAACTTCCCTTCCCCCACTTTTAAATACAATTCCTTTAGGAGCAGGAGAAAAATGCAGAGTCTTATGTTATACTGAGTAATTATCCCCCCTGGGAAATAGAATATAAAGATCTTTAAAATCATTCGACTGAGAGAACAAGCACTTTAACTTTTGCCTCGCAGGAGTCATGTATTACATTATCAGCTGCTTGCCGTGGTGTCAGTGTGTCATGCCTTGCAGGTTAGCAGGCTCTGGCAGAGGAAATGAAACCCAGTCAGTTACTGCAGGATTTATAGTAGACCTGCTGGTGCAGGAAGTGGTGAAAAGTTGATTGATAGTCTGAGGCACAACTCTACAACAAGAAACAGGATGCATGTTTGCTGGTTTATACCTGTTTCTCTACTCATCCCTTTCATTGCAAGGCACTCCCTTGCTTTTTGTTCTCTCTGCTTATAAATCTATGATGCAGTTTTCTGATAAAACATGTGCTGACTTCAAAATGCTTGAGGAAATGGATATGCCCATACCACAGATTGGAAGCTGACATAGCATGCTTGCTTTATTGAAGGGTTTTACCTAAATGGTCCTGGTACTTGTTTGTAAATTATACATACAAATGGAAGGCAAAGCACACCTTCAGTTAGTCTATTGAACTTGTGCCAGCCTGCATGCACTGAGGAGCAATGAAAGCTGGAGAACGTATCAGAGAATCACATAACATAGTTGCAGGATATTTTTTTTTCTAAACTAGGAAAGATGAGTTTTGGGAGGTCTGGAATATGTCAGTATCAATTGTTATGTCAGTATTGTCAGATTTATGTATTAGTAAATTCTATCTTGAAGCATCTTTTTAACATATGAGCTGAAAAGGGAAGGTTGTGGATTTCCTCTTCAGTAACTTTTTAAAACTGAGGCTTGTTGGACTCAATGGAGAAGGGAGAGGGGCACTCAGGTTCTCCTACAGTGGCGAACTTTTTCAAAGTGTTCAGAGTTGGAAGGGAAAACAGGAAGTGGATGGAAAAGGGCGGAACAAGGCTATTAAATGAGGGATTTGATAATGTTTGCCAGGCAAATTAGAAGTCTTGTAGAACATGCAAGAAGAAGACAGGGAAAGGAATTGCACACTGAAGAGATCTAACATAAATTTTTCAAATAGTAAAACTGCTCTAAGTGCATATAGGAATTTTTATGCTTTGTTTGAATGTGAAGGATTTTGCTTCCTTTAAGAATTTAGTTCAACATAATGCAATTACTTTTTCTACAAAATGAACATCACTTGGTTGTATATTAGCAAATATGGAACTGTGTTCCTGAAGTCTGAGTGCTCTCATTAGGAACATGGTTTTCTGTAAAATCAAGGTCTTTGTCAACTCTTGTTTGTATTTTTTGGAATAAGAATGTTAAAAAAAAAAAAAAAAAAAGTTAAACACATAACTAATCCATACTCTGAAAATAGTTTGAAGATACCAAAACTCTGGAAGAATTAGTGGAAAAAAGTAGCCTTTAAATAATGAAAGTAACCCTCTGAGATGAACCTTCTCAAATATGTTCTGTAGGTCACCTGTGTTTAATGTATATATTTGTAGAGATAGTAAAACAGTCGTCTTGCTCCATACAGACTTAATTCAACTAATCAAATACTAATGAACTTGTCATTAAAGAAGTCTGCAATCTTGAAGAATTTTTCAGAAATTAATGTTTTCCTTACTGTGTTGTTGAAACATTAAAGTAGTAACTTTTCTGCTTGAGATGTGAAAATGCCAAGGACGACAATTTTATGCTGTATTATTTAGCCTGTGGGAAGCTAAATTAATGTGTTTTTTTTTTTTTTTTTTTTTTTTTNCTGCTTGAGATGTGAAAATGCCAAGGATGACAATTTTATGCTGTATTATTTAGCATGTGGGAAGTTAAATTAATATATATATATATATATATTTTTTAGCATCTACTCTTAAACATAATGGAAGAAAGTTGTTTGCAGACCAACCAAATAATTGAAATGCTTATGTTTTGTGATCTTGTTATCAAATGGGAATGTTCTGTTTGTAAAATTAAATAACATATTTTGTTCTTTGTTAAAGGTCAAAAAAGTTGGCTGCACTTGCTGAATCCTTGCAGAAAACCACACTCACCAAGTCCCACACAGGACTTGAACTGGAAGAGTTGGAAGCAGCAGCAGTGCTAGTGCAGGAGGAAGAGAGCAAGTTAAAAGCTGCTGGCTCAGTTTCTAAGCAACAGCTGCCTTCCTCTGAGTCAGAGACAAGTGACTCTGAAGAACCAAGCAATACTTCATCATCTGAGATAGAAGCTTCTGATTCAGATGAGCAGGAGCCCTCAACCAGCGAAGATGGAAAAATAAATTCTTCACAAGACGCACTTCAAGAGGAGAGGACAACTCCACTTATTGACTGTAATGGATTAAGGCCAGACACAAACACTTCGATGTTTGAGGTTAGTGATGAAGAAGCAAAGGGTTCTTTGCAGTCTACATCTGTTCCTGGCAAATTGATAAAAGAATTAGAAAAGCAAATGCACACTGCAATTAGACTTTCAGAGCAGCCTGAAGGATTGGCTACTACAAGCTGCGCTGTTTCACAGCAACAAGAAAATTTTGCGTCTGAACCTGACAGTCTTTCAAAAGATGTTATTGGGAAGGGAAATTTCTTGGAGGTGTCTTCAAAGAAAAATCCTTTCCTCTTTCTTTGCAGCACAAATGAAGATGAAGACTAAAAGGTTTTTAGAATATACTGTGACCTGTTAGGCAACACAGCTCATTGCTGTGATGAGGTGTTCTCAAGGCTATCATGAGCCTACAGAAAAGTTGATGTTTTCCTTTGTGTTGACAGTTCGGAGGACAAGATGGCTTTGAAGGAAACTGGTATGACTGTATAATACCTTCATAACTTTGCTCTTAGAGTTGGATTTGATCTCTGCATTTGCAAAACTGACTGCAGTAAACTTCTAGAAACAGTTTTTGTTGTTTATTAGGTGATAGTATGATGTCCTAGTCAAATAAAACTGAAAGCATCATCCATCTTTAGAAGGTGGAGTTTATTTGAAAAACACCCTTATTATGTTTGTATAGACTTGTTTGTGGCATTTTGATGCATTTTTGATTGTTTTAAAAATGCTTTATAACAAGACACTTAAGGATAATAATGTGAAAAATCTAAATAATGCTATTGCTTTTAAAAATATTTTGTCTTATAAGATAAATGGAATATTTTATCATCTTGGATGGAAGGTAGAAGGATTGTAACTCATTTCTATATTTCTTACATAAGATATTTCAAAACTTGACATATGTATTATTTTGTGTTTTTGAAATGCTTCCACATATATCTACCAGTGCTTTTTTTTAAAAAAAAGGATATCCTAGTTATTTCTTTCTGCCTATGCTCTTAATGTCGCTGAAGTGATAATAAGCAAAGTGGAGAAATAGTGTGGAACAACGGTTTGGGGACAGGACTGAGACAAAGCTCTTGGTGCTCTTTGCACCTGGCTTTTGTGCTACATGGCTTGGACAAACTCATTTGCTTCTTTTTTGGACTCAGATGGTGGCTGCATGTGCATGACACAGGGCCCTTCTGTCTCTAAAGGAGGGTTTAAAATGAGCAGAGGCCTGGGATACCAGGCTTGGTCCAACAGTCTCTGGCAAATTGGGGCTGTCAGATTCATACTTCTGGAGGAGCCAGTGATGATTACTTTTCAACATTTTTATTATAATAAAGCATATAAAGATCCTAGGCTTAAAGTCTTATTTTCATCAATGTTACATGCTGCTGGAACTGGCAGGCTGGCACTCTTGTTCAGAAAGACCTGAAATCCTGATCTGCCAGTATTTTTCTTATACTGTTAAATACCTCCAGTCACTTAATCAGTCTCTGTGCTGTGTCCCCTGAGGGTGGAACCGTTCTCATCTTGCCTGTCAGTGAGCACTTACTCTTCTAAATGCTAGCAATAAAATCTACAATGTAGGTGCAATTATGTGGCATATGTCTGAGAGAAAATTAAAAAATAAAACTGTCTTGCCTGTTTTAGGTGTGAATGTTAAACCTTTCCTCAACTGTGTGAGGGCCAAAGAAGGCTAAGTTAATTGAATTATGTATATCTATTCTTGCAATATTTCCTAATATCCCCATACCTCAATTTTTTTGTTTGCTCTTTTTCTTTCTTGGAATATTGGCTGGTGAGTATTTCCCATGTGCCTGCATTATCTGACTCATGGTAGAGGTTATTACACATCCTGAGTACTCCAAGTGAGTGACATCTTCATGAATGAGGCGCCTTCTGTTTCTAAAGAGAACCTTAGGGAACACTTGGAAAAGAAAAATGGAGCACCTGAACCTTATCTAGCTGTGAGAGATGCCCAATCTACTAATTGTAAGCCCCCGGAATCCTGTACCAACAGCTAAGCTGCTATGGGTTCTCTTAGAGAATGTGAGTGGACTCCAGTGGAAGAGTCAAAATTTACCTGGAAGAGCTAAGTGAATGAACTTAAAGGAATTTGCTCCTAGCATGTTTTTCACGCTGGGAAACAGTTAGTAGATGTGAGGAGCTCAGTATGTGTTGTGTAGTCTGGTCTGTTGGTTTTAAAGCTCACTCTTTCAACTCCTTTCCTCCCTCCTTATTTATAGCATAGACGCTACTTTGTTTTAAGGTACCGGTAATTATGTCTTTGTAATCAGCCCTAGGGGAACAGAATTGCAGTGTCTTGCCAAAAATCCTGCAGAAAGTTACTTGCATCTGAATAGGAGCTTGGGCTGAAGGGGAGAGCTATGGGGTTTTGCTGGAGGAGGGGAAAGTGGCTTGTCTGGGGTGTGCAGAATGCTCTGAGGAAGGGATCAAATGGAGTTAGACATGTAGTTTGCTTTGTTTTCTTAATTTGCTAACTTTATATGAAATATCTAGACTGCCCCAATACCAAGGCATCTTTGCCCCAGCTGTCTGTTGTGGCGATGGTGCAGAGCTCCCATAAAGCTCATTAAGATGTGTATAAGACTGTTTGGGTGGCCCTTTACACTTCTAGCATGCAGTAAGAGTAAGGCTGTGTTACTGCATTACAGGCAGTAAGTGATTCTGGAAAGCATCAGAAGTCAGTAAACCTGTTTCTTTAATGGTGACAGCACAGCCCACTGTGTGTTGCTGCCTTTTCATCTCTTTTTTTTCCTAAAGAAATATACAGTGCTAAGCAGATTAACTGTCTATTGTTTTCATTCCAGACAGCTTTCTGAAAAGTTTATAAAGACTTAGTTCTACATCCAAATGAGAAAACATTGATTAGACTTGATCTACTACAGAAAATTATAAATATTGCAAGGAATTGCTTCACATCACTGGAGTGAATTGGCCTGGCAACCCTCCGGTCGTAAACAGAGACGAATATTGTCAAAGCTTAAGCTGATTGTCTCAAGGCTGGAAAAAACAAACAGGGAAACACATGTCAAATGGATAAATAGCTCTGCTGTTTAGAGCTCTCCGTGGAGGCCATTTGTCTCCAAGATAAGGAAGAATGCACTCCAAAGCTGTGAAAAGATAAGCTAGGAGAACAGAATGAATGTGGAATTGTTATGGTCTTATTTGGACATGTTACACATGGAGGAAGGATGGCACCACCCTAGGGGAATGTCTAACCTGTGCAGTGTACCACCCAGGGAAGCGGCAAAGGTGAACTACCCTATTTTTGTTTTGTTAAGTGTTATAGTAGTGTTTGATTATTGATAACATACAAACAAAGGGCATTCATGTAACTTGATTTAGATGGTAATTCCAAAGTATTTTACATGTCTCATAGATCTATTTTTCTGCTTTTTAGTGGCGAGTAGGCTGCAGCCTGTGGTTTTATAGGCATGTGTGAGGCATGATTTGCATTAGCAAAATAAGTATGGATCTGGGTGTTGTGGTACCCATAAATCATACTATCTTTACGTTCTTAGGTTTTGAAGAAGTGACACTATTATCAGCATGAATACTGCATTTGGAGACCTGGCTTAGATCATATCTGAAATGAACTTGGTAACATTGGTTTTCATTTTATTAAACACTTTCTCATATTGGAAAGCTCCAATATGATCTGCCATTGTTGATGGTATTTTGGAGGCTGTTTGAAGACAAGAAAAAAAAGCTGCGTGTTGCAGGTGAGGGCCGAGATGTTGGCAGTGTTCCACAAAGGAGTCCAGCTCTTACCCAACAGCCTGTCATTTCTGTGAGACAGCTTCGCTTATACCGCTACTTTTAGTGGCTAGCCCTAGCATGGGGAAAATGCTATCTTTTTCCTGGGTTCAACTTGTTTGAAAAAGCTCTTGGGAGGGCTCTGCAGAGAGCATTCCCTGTGATTTCATGGGGTATAACTCACAAAAGTCTAACTTTCAGAAAGGGCTTACACAAACACTTGAACATTACTCTTGTTCTGTTGGTGGTAGGAAGTCTAGTAGAATATTCCAGGCTTAGCAGGTGATGCCTCGGCATAGCCTTGCTCTGTGTGGGTTTTTTTTTTTTTTTAAAGTAAAACCATTTCCATGTGTATGAGAATTTCTACTAGTGCAAATGCATTCCTAGTGTTTCCTCTTGGCAAGCAGATCATCTCCTTTGAAGAGTCCAGCAATTTAATAGCCTCTCTAATTCTCATGGCTAATTTGGCTTGTGCTCTTTTATGTGCAAGATCCCCCTTTCAGGCGCAGAACCCAAATTCCTTGTGCTGGATTGCTCCTTTCAGGCCTCTCTCTGAATACCCTTCTCCTTGTTGCCTTGCCTGTTTACATGGCACTTGTCAGCAGTAGGCTATCTATTCATGTAGATATATTCTGCTTCTGCTGCTCAGATATGGTGAAACACATCAGTCTGCAGGAGTCCCTCCTGCCTTTCAGAGCTACAAGGGCTGGAGATGAGAAACTGCTGGGCAGGGAGCACAAGAGTTTATATTTAAGAACTGCATTTCCCTTAATCAAAAACTCAGCAACTGTTTTTGTCAGGAGACAGCAGGTATGTGCGTTTGGCCTCTGTCATGCATGTTTTACCTTTTGGTGTAAAACTGGGAGGGCACTTTCTTGCAAAAAGGATTTTGCAACCTCAAATTGTGTCTTCCAGTCTGTAGTCAGTAGTAAGGTGTGTGACAGTAAACATCAAAGTCCCTAATTAAGGATGTGTGAGATTCGGGAGAATAACTCGTAAATGCTAATGAGACATCAGCTGCATGTCAAGATGAGAACAAACTTTTCTCAGCTATACTCCAAGTGTTCCAGGCAGTGACCTGGGGCAGCACTCTACCTGCCAGTGCTGAGTTTTGTTTTCATCTTGTGTCTGCAGCTTTTGGCAGTTACACAGAAATGTAAATAAGATGGGATTTGTGTTTTGCCTGATGTAACCCCTCCTACACTAATATGCTGCATTGTCCATTGATTTGCCTAATTATGTGTATTACAACTGCCTAACGTGCTTGGTAGCAGCAGGGGTCTGTGCTGTGAAAAGGAGGAGGGTGATTGTTCCATCTGTTCTTCTGTGCATAAGGGAGAAGCATTGGGGAATAAAGTGGGGAAAGGAGGCAAGGAATTACCATTTAGTGCAGGTGCCTTTGGAAAGGGAATCCCACTGCCAGGTGCTGACAGACAGCTCTCCTGAGCTCCTCTCTGGGCTTAATTACTGTATATTGAGACTTCCCATTTAAAATCAGAGCAGGCAATTGCAACTGAAGTTCTGAAACTGAATGGGGGCTGTGGTAGCGTTGAGTCTCTTTCAGTGCAGAGACCTGTGCTTCTCATTCAGTAAGAGTCATGTCCAATTGAGCTGAATTTAGAAACAATCGCCTGGAATTAGATTATTAGTTTTAAAATTATAATGTAGATGTGTAAGACTACACAATAAGCTCAAAAGTATTTGAGTCTGAGAACCTGTGTTTCAGTGATGACATTCTGAAAAGTAAATTTGTGCTGCGGGCACTCACTTAAGATGATGTTGCTTAGGGCTGCCTGAGCACCAGCTGAACGGGAGTTGCAGGCAGCGCATGGGGCTGAGTCCGCGCTGTTTTTCCTTGCTGTCTTCAGCAACTAGCTTCATATTTCCCTTTCCGAGTACAGGATTGCTGGTGGATCAGCAGGACAGTGTGTTGGGCTCTCCTGCTGGCTCTGTTGGGCTGCTAACAACTGGGATGCATTAAGAGGAGCATCTCCAGCAGGTCGAGGGAGGAGATCCTGCCCCTCTACTCAGCCCTGATGAGGCCACATCTGGAGCACTGTGTCCAGTTCTGGGCCCCACAGTACAAGAGGGATGTGAAGCTGCTGGAGAGAGTCCAGCGCAGGGCCACGAGGATGATCAGGGGCCTGGAACATCTGCCCTATGAGGAGGGGCTGAGGGAGCTGGGCCTGTTCAGCCTGGAGAAGAGAAGGCTGAGAGGGGATCTGATCTGTGTCTATAAGTGCCTCAAGGGAGGCAGTGAGGAGGATGGGGTTGGCCTCTTTTCACTGGTGGTCACTGACAGAACCAGAGGAAATGGCCACAAACTGAAGCATAAAAAGTTCCACGGGAACTTAAGGAAGAACTTCTTGACGGTGAGGGTGACAGAGCACTGGAACAGGCTGCCCAGAGAGGTTGTGGAGTCTCCTTCTCTGGAGATCTTCAAGACCCGCTTGGATGCAGCCCTGTGCCACGTGCACTAGGTGGCCCTGCGTGTGCAGGGGGGTTGGACTAGATGACCTCTAGAGGTCCCTTCCAACCTTAGGCATTCTATGATTCTATAAGTGATTCATCAAGCCAGTTTCTGTTTGTCTGACCAGGAGATATTTGATTCTCTTCCTGAGAAGTTGGAAAATCCTCTAGGGAGGTCATCACCCCCCACATCCCTAGGAAGGTTGTAAGTCACCATAAGGAGCAGTATGCATGCAATGAGTGATGTGATGTTGCATCTCCATGAAATCTAGTGTGAGTAGCATGCTTTTCCCTGCAGTGTGCATACTCTTCTATCTGCTGGCATTTGGGAAAAGACCAAGGCTCAGGAAGTTCTCAGATCAGAATTAGTGATATTAGCCTTCCTGAAGCACGTCATGACTCTGAGTGGGAAGATCCGCAGTCACATTCATGATTAGTACTAGACTGTATTAGAACTTGAGGTGTGATGATCAACCCGCAAGAGCAATGAAACTGAGCTGAGATGCCTCGTAGCGCTCCAGTCCTTCATCCATGGTCTGGAGAATTAGGCAAGGTTTGGGTTGGGATCCTAGCAAAAATTTCCTCTTTGTCATCAGGAGTCCAGTAGAAAATGTCATTAGTCATAGTAGCAGAGGGTAAGTAGGGTCTCTAAAAGAAAGTGAAATAAAATTGCCTAACACCTGGGAAAAAAATCTTTATTCCAAAATGATTCTGCATGTCAATCTGGTCATGCTGCAAGGCTGTGATTCTTAAGAATTTAATTTATGAGAAATTACACCAATATATCTTTTTAGACCTATTCTGTACTATTGAAAGAATATACTTGTAGACTGTTATCTCAGTACCTTACTCTTAATGAACCTATGAAACATCCTAAATTAAGCTGTTCTTGCTAACTACCAAGCTGACTTGAATGCAGATGAATAAGTACTACAGGCGGTGGTGGAGGCATGTGCACGCACTGCCTGTGTGTGCTAATCAATTTGCTTCTCAAAGTGGCTAAAAACAAAAGTCTAAGGAGTTCCCACTGTGAGGTGATTTCCCTGGGTGCTGTTCAGCTCACAGTCTCAGTGCTAACTGCTTATTGTGCTAATGGTATCCTCTCACCAGAGAAAACATTATACTTCAGATCTGAAGTGCTTGGCAGAAGCTGTAATTGAGGTGTGAAGTGACTTTCCACAGAAGAACCTGCCTTTCAGTGCTGGGTTCCTCACTTGTCTCACCATAGAATGCTATTAACAGAGACTCTTCTGCAATTAGTTGTTTATAAATAGATTTAGAAGAGTATTTTCATTCTGGCATGCTGTTTGGGTTACTAATCCTTTTATTTGTACTTTAAAATAAAATTATTGTGGAAATGTGATCTCAACAAAATATTACTAAAGGATTTTTGTTTGTTTTTGTTAGGAGGTGTAATTTAAGACATAATCCTAGTGACGCTTTTTATGCCGAGATTTTTTTTTTCTCTTCAATTTCATCCAAACTAATCCACAAGTAATATTCTTTTACACTGAGAATTACTAGAACAGAAATTCTGAGGTTTTTGACGATTTTAGAATCATTTTTCCTTAATGCATTCTCAACTTTATTAATTTAGTGTATAACTTTATATGAGAAAAAGGGAAACTAGGCAAAATAGTGTGTTTAGTCGGTAAGAAGTATGACTCCTTCTAAGGAAGATGAAGTCTCAAAATGGTCCTTCAACAACACGACTAGGATTTTGATAGGTCATGGTATTTTCTTCTCTAGAGTAATCCACATCCTAGTGCATGTGTTTCTATTTACTATCTATGCAGGTGTCCCATGTTCTGTTGAGAGCAATGAAGCCCGTGCTTGTTCCTTGGTGCCTTGGTTCAGATGCTCGGGGTTTTAAATCTCCTTTCCACCGAGGCTCTCTGTCCTCATCAGGCAGCACAGAGAGATCTGAAGCTGTAGATCAGCTTTTCCATGCTGCTAAGTTTATTTTAAAAACAAACTAGGCTTCTTTAAACTATCCAGATATTTCCACTGGATCCGGCGCTGGCACGAAAGAAGGAGAAAATGGTTGAGGAGGAACATGTTGGGATGCAATATGGAGTTGCAATCTGTGATCATTTTTCATTTATGGTAAACTGGTGAACTAAAGGTTAATCAATGTTATAGAGCAACTAGACAATCTAATGTAAGTAAGCCCGAATGTAGAAGAGTAACAGTGACAGCTACAACCTGTAGCTGTTGAAGCAACACTGTAGTGTAAATATTAGTTAGATTTTAGAGTGGGAAAAGTGAGCTGGATGACTGACAACGATGGTGGGAAATGTAAGTACCTGTAACCATTCGGCGCTGGAAATGTGTTCGAGTGCTAAGCTGATCGTTATGTTACATGGGCAACTGAGAGATGTGCGGTGAGCAGATGTGAGCTTAGAGTTTAAGTTGGTGTGATGCAAGCATGAGGTAGGCAGAAGATAGAGGAAAAAAACCACCCTAGAGATGCTGTGCAGGACACTGGTTCCTCATTGACCTGGGTCTGACAGTGTGTGGAAGGACGGTACAGCTGCGCTTTGTTGAGCTGAGGATGGCCTGCGTGGACGCGGCCGGACGCGGGCCAAAGGGCAGGATGCGGCTCTGCAGGCCAACGGGTGGCTTTAATCCATCCTAGCAGTGCAGTGGTGCAAGGCGCCTCGTTCGTGGGGTCTACCCACGTGTTAGCTGGGAGGAATGCTGCGATCCAGGTATTGAGTGGCAGGTTGAGCATTTGCTTTGCACAGCATCATCCAAACTCTTGAGTTTTTCAGGACATTGGTGAGATATTCTGGTGCTGTTTTGTGCTAAGGAAAAGCCATCCTGCAAGGATGAGGGAGTCTTGCTCAGGCTAAGGGTGCAATAGTCCCTTGCTTTCTAGACTCTATTGTAGCTGCTGGTATTTCATCCTTAGAGTTTGCCTTTCCTTGTGTTCTTATAGCACAACAGAGCTGGGAATTTGATGGAACAAGATGCTTGGGGCCCTAACAAAGGCAAGACCTCTGCTTTCCCAGCCTCTTCCTTTGCTGTTGAGTTCACATTCTGCTTTGCGGGAGTAGATGGGAAAAGATGGATGGATTCAGCTTACACTTCTAGAGGAAATGCTGAAGGACAAGTCCCACGAGCGCCAGGAGATGCCGAGATGCCCCGTGCTGGGCTCTGCTGCCTGCCCTCGCTGGGATGGGAGCCTGAAGCCTGCAGGTTTCACAGGCAGCAAAATGCTGAGGCCTGAACAGCTATGCAAAACACGCTGAAGGACTTGATGAAAATTTTCCAAGTCACCAGCCTGTGTTTTCGCTCCACCCTAGTCCAAAACCAGCCCCTGGCAGTTATTTGCTGGCTGAGATGAGTACGTGGGTGTCTTTAATCTGAAACACTAAGTCGGAAAAATAGTTGCAGTTTGTATAAGCTGGCCTGTGTTCACTGAAAGTCGTGATTCTCTTTTTCTGTTACTTTTTCCCTGTTGCTAGAACAATTAATTAAGAAGGGTTCTGCTGAACCCTGTTGATTCATTTGGCACTTGGAGGCTTAATGAGGTGTAAACCTGCAGGCTGCTGCAGTGCTAGAGCTGACACAGTAATTTATATCAATTGGCGTGATTAGCGCAGGTCCTCAATCACTTCATTGTTGCTCCATGCAATCTGCCATGTCCCTAACGGGGACACCTGGCTACTGGAGTTCTGTGATACTGGCTGTAATGTGCTCCAGGTTCTGCTAACAAGGAAAGTGCAACTCACCTGATGCTTTGAGAACAACAACTTACAAGCTGCTTTTGTAAGAATGTGTATTTTCACTCCAGAGATGACTGAGATCCAAACTGGAGAATTGCCTGCTGTCAAATTCATGCTTATAGCAGCTGCAAATCTGGTGTGTAGGTACCTGCTGGAGATATAACTGCCTGTTTCTTAGTGGTGGTTTGGTGCCTTTTTTTTTTTTTTTTCCTCCTTGCCATAGAAAACACTTGTCTGCAGGTGCTTGTTCTTCAAACTATTATGAGCCAGCTGTGAAAAAGATTGTGGAAATGCCTCTGTGGGTTGCTGTGTTTATTCTGCCCTGACAATGTTATTTGTTAGTAACAATTAGATGTGCAAATCCAGCCCAGGAATGTAGGAGCTACTGAGACTTCTTCTCCCTGCTATCACTTGAGCAGAGCACATGGAGGGGCTGTTACGCCTGTGCAGCCACCTGCACCTCACTTGTACCTTGAGTGACCCCTGTGTCCTATCCATGTCCATCACTTGCATCGTCCAACAAAAATGCTGCTACTTGGAGTTCAGCAAACAACTTAGGGAAGTACGACAAGAAGTAGAAGGAAAAGCTCCTTTTGGCAGTCTAGACTCAGAAAAGCCGGCAAGGATGAAAATATAAACAACTACATGGCTGCAATGCAGGAACAGCTGGTTTCTCGAGCAAGTGCTCAGCCACGCGGTGGAGTTGCAGGGGCTGCGGTTTCCAAGCGCTCTGCTCGGCATCACAGTGCCCGACTGTGGCTGTTGCCGTCCCTGTCCCCGCGCACGGGGCTCGCTCGGGCCCGACGCTCCCATGTTGCCGCACGGACACAGCGGCTTGCGGGATGGTCCCGACCACGAGGCAGGCAGCCGACGGCCAAACCCGTCGTGAAAACGCATCAAATGATAGCGCAGATTGTGCCGAGCAGCTGCTAACTCACCCTAACTGTCCCTGTTTCACTATTAGCCAGTGCTTAATGTTGGATGTGTTTTTAGGTTAAATCTCTTCCACAGAACTTTGAATTTCTCGTGCTTTTTGCATTCTAAAACAAAACAACAAAAAAAGGGGGGGGGGGGGGTAGTCTGCTGCTGTGGCTCAGCTGGCACAAAAGAGCTTAGTATAGGGCAGTAAATCAGTCCTGTTAATGCTGAGTGTTTTAAATCAGTTTAATTGAGTTTGTGCAGCTTATATGAACGTGGTTCTACTTCAGTTTAATTTATTTTGCCTAATCAATGGGGAGGGGGAAAAAAGGAAAACGTCAGAGGTTAAGCTGCACCAAAATAAACTCCCCCTTAACATGGAATAGGTCTCTGTGTAGGACAATGTACTGGTTGGATTAATAAGGTTTAAAAAGCAGTACAGTTTTAAAAAAAAGTTTGCAGGATCAGAAGCAAATTGACAAGTTTTAGGGAAAAGAAAATCTGATGATTCTGTTTATTCAACATGATGTTTTTGAAGCTGAGCAGTTAAGACATTAACAGATCTGGTTTTGGTTTTGATCTGTTTTGAACTAGGACTGATCTATACCAGTTTGCCATTGCAGTTGTGTAAACTTGTTTTAACCACCCCTCCCTTTCTATTTTCAGAGCAGAGTCCTTGGACTAAATGAGTTTTTGACCTGTAACCACTGGGAGTAGTATTCACTTTGGGGCCTACCTAAACCCTGCATTGAATAATCTAGTTTATTTTAATGATATTTCAGCTAATGAGCTTGACTGATAGATATCTTTGAAGGCCTTTCTAGGGATTCAGTCATGGCACAAGGTGCCAGTGGGTACAAATGCTCATTTACTCTGCAAAATGTCAGAGAATGTCTCATCTTAGTGCTTTTTTTTAATGTTTTAACAAAGTGCTTGCATAAATTATCAGCTGAGAAATTAAGTAAATCAGGCAGCTATTCAGTGAAAAACCCTAAATGTCAACTGAGAGTCCCAGGAAAGACTGGAGCCGAGAAGGTGAGGACATCACTGTGACCCCCACACAGGGCAGTAAGTGGGGCTCCTGGTGATACCTGTCTGCTTGGGGCTCGGGTGTCAGCTGTTTCCTCCATGGACATGGCAGATTTATGTGCATCACGGTTACTCCTTGCATGTTCCCCTCTATATATTTATTTTTATAAAAGCTTGATGCATGCTGACCACAGATCCTTTGGGGGGAAGATGTGTTTACCGCTGGCGTATCTGTGGCCAGCTCGATCCACTCACGTTTTCCGCTATGTGCAGAGCTTGCCAGGGTTGGTTAGGGAAGCACAGCGAAGGGAACCAGAGGACATAGGAATGGTAACAGACATCAAAAGGTTCGTTTTCCTGCCCTTGGACAGGATTTTCTGTTTCAAAATCATTCCCAACAGATGCTCATTTAACCCATTCCTAAGTCACCTGGCTTTGTGATTGCAGGCGCACAGCAAGGAGCAAGTAGTACCCCTGTCATCACTAGGTGACCCTGGAACCAGAGCTGGACCTGGACTTGGATGCTCAGAGGCTCTTTCCTAGATAGTCCTGCAGCACCTCCACACCAGGCACTGGGATCTGCACTGAGCGCGTGAAAGATTAGTGTGATCAATGTGGTGAAAAGGGAGATTTTTCTCCATCTGTCCACCCTCAGGGGTCTGTTTCCTCATAAGCCATTCCCTGAGACATCAAGAAAATTGAAGCCATTCAGAAATGGAAAAGATAGTTAGCCCCAAATGAATGAGTATCTGATACACTGGCTGGCTTTCACTAACCGTAATGGGAGCAGCCAGCTGGACCCACGGCTCTTACCACAGCGCACGGGTGCTTTTAAGCAGGAAAGCACCTTTCTTGCCCGTTGTTCTCATGCCGTGTTCTTGTCACCACGTCGCGCTGCGTAGTGGAGAGCAGCACAGACCCTGCTCCTGCCTGCCCTGGCCACGTTGGTGACATTTAGCAGGAAAACCAGGGGTGAGAGCCCTGGCCCTGGGTGGCCTTGGCCTGTGTTATTTCCCACCCAGGAATCCGGGTTCCTGAGGCCTGAGGCTTTTTGTTCATTTTTGTTCAAACATGATGCGTTTTGATTTTTAATGGAGTAGAAAAAGATGAAGAAAAGGCATTTTAGGGGGCATGTTAATGAAACTTTTATGTCCCTTGTTTCATATGTAATTGGCTATGTTAGCACGGGGTACAAATTCTTTGAAGCACTGAGATCGTCACTAGGACATTTATAGTTTTCAAAGTGGGACCTCAGGATATATCAGAACCATGTGCCTCCGTTTCCATCCCAGAGCTTGATGAATGGGAGGAATATAACCCCATGTTCCTGCCCAAGTGTGTCCCAGCCCACCCTGGTTCTCACAAGGAGTTTAACTGTATCTTTTCCTCCTTCATGACCTGATTATTTTTTCCTTTTTTTTCCTCCTGCTGCTAGGATGGAGGGTGTTTCTACTCCTTGCCAACTGGACACACACCTCTAGCATGTTTGTGCTTTTACAGATTTTTCTTAGTGCCTCTTCTCTTCAACAGTATTTAAGCCACCTGCAACTTTGATTTTTCACTCTTTTTTTCTGTTATATTTTTGAACAAATAATGGTATTTGAGCACCCATCTAATGAGCTGCAAATTACAGAAAGGTCCCAATGGAGGAATGATCGTCCTGTTCGGTCATCCTTTTTGCAGAATGGCTCCTCCATATGTGCAAAGAACAGAATCCATGATGGATGGGTTAGAGCATCTGACTAGGTACCTGATATTTGTGATGGAGCAAGAGTGGGGATGCTAAGGATGTTTTAGAAGACTGCGTGAGACTTCCTGTGTGGGGCCAATGCAGGAGGAAGGGGCCATTCCCCAAACAGGTCAAAGGAAAAGTGGTTGCTTGGGTTCAGAAAGAGCTTGCAGGGGGAGTGCAAGGGGAGGACTTAGGGACACAAGAGCTGGTGGGTTTCTGCAGGTGTGCAGGGACACAGTGACGTGCAGGGACACTGCGAGCAGCGAGCCAGGGACCGGCCCTCCCAGGCCGGGAGCAGCCCTCGTGCCTGAGCCCCTCTCCCATCCACTCGGGCTGCCTTTGGCGGCACCTGGCTCTTCCTGCAGGCACCGGATCTCCCGTCCACATGAGCCCGAGCTCCCCCAGCCTTCGGGATGCTTTTCTAATTCTAATAATTGATATGGATAAGCAGCCTATTGTAAGCAGAAATGCAGGACCAATCCTTTCCCTAACGGCTGTCAAAAAGTATTATTTAATCTCAAATGGCTCTAAGTAGCTTGCTTTTTTGTTTCCTCTAGTTTGTTTTAAGAATGTTGTCAAGTGTGAGAAAACAGGAAGCAGTGCCAATAACACAGTGGGTTTTTTGTCTTCTCACAGACACCCTTTGAACTCCTTTTACTTTTCCTCCCCTCAAGTTACATTTACACGCTCTATAAATAACCTTCTGGTGCTTTGAAATAATTTTATTAATGTTGAAAAGGATTTTTTTTTAACCTAGTGTTATTGTCTACGTTATCTGTAGACAACCTTCAGAATAATTATTATAAATGGGTTTAGGTTTTAACCTGTTTCACTGTGCATGATAAACAAGAGGGAAAGCAGTGCATAAAAACGGCTGGTGCTCATGAGGATGGTGAGTTATATAACGAATCCACGAGCCCAAGCGTTTTCTCATTTGCATCAGTGCAACACGGGTAACTGAGGCCAGTGTTTGGCCCACGAGATTGACTGTGGGCTTGTCTTCCTCAGACAAAGAATAGTTTGCAAGGCAGAAACCTGATAAAGTTCAGCCTGGTAACAGTTTCTTGTTCTTTCCACCCCTCCCCACACACACACACACTCCCCAGTGAATTTTTGGAATTAATAGAGCACTTCAGCAGCTGAACAGTATTCGGTGATGAAAAATCTACCATTGCACACTGCTAATGCTATCCTCCCAGCAGCCAGGGCTTTTCTCATTCTTTCCTCCCGGTGCAAAATGGAGCATGTCTTGCACTGTGTGTTACGTTACATCAATCAAGGGAAATTCGATCTGGGAAATTATCCACAGCTTGTTGAAGAAGCGGCTTGTGCGGCCGCCGAGGGCACTCGGCGTAGCGGTGCTTGAGCGCGGGAATCCTTCCTGCGCTGTCAGGGCTCGCGAGAGCTGATTAGAGGAATCAGGAGAGGCTCCGGTTCTGGCAGTGCTCGTCAGCGATGACATCTTCATTTCCAAGCTCTCTCCTCTCAGCCGAGCTGCGGGGGGGAGTTTTACCCTCCCTCAAGGGTGCTGAGGGCTTTGCTGCTCGCTTCAGAGTGGTGAGAGTTTTATTTTCTTTCCCACCTCAGCTTGGCTTTTTAAATGGGATTCAGGAAGGCTTTTAAATGCCTGAGTCACATGAATGGGACTATGGACTTGGGCTTGGAGGCCTTTCAGAATAGGGTTTGAGGCAGTCACAGAAGTAGGCTTGGCAATGGGGCTTTAGTGGATGCCCCTTGGTTGATTCCCAAGTGCTCAGGGTGCCTCCAGGGACTCCTCGCTCTGCCTGAGGAGATGACTATGTTAGGGTTCTGCTTACTTTCCAATGGCACAGACACTGTCCGGGTGGTTCCGTCTCAGAGCTCGGCCCTACGGGTCACTACCACCCCTCAGAGCTGGTCCACAGGCATCGTCCGGGCCTTCAGCAGAGCCTCTCCCAGGTTCCACCGCTGCTCTGCGCCGTTCTGTTACAGCTGAGCCCCTTGGGGTGCGAGGTAGGTGGGAACCAGCGGGCCTTGCAGGCGGCACGCAGCACACGGCTCCTTTTACGCAGGGCATGGCTCATTACGAAAGCCACACGCTTCCTAAATACAGTCACCCTAACTGTAGCTCACCTTTCCCTGGGGAGTCCTTCTGGGGTGTGAGTCTGTCAGAGTTCGGCTTCGTTGGCTTTTCTGGTACAGAAACTTCCTCCTGCTCATGGGCTGCACAAAATGACTGCGAGCTCTACATGCTTTTTATACCCTTCCAGTCTCTGTCTCTGACTTATCAGCTCCGCTCCACATGAATTTGCTGTAGAAGCAATAACCCCTTTACTTGCTTTAGGGGAATTAAGTAGGTGTTTGGGGCAGCATTTATGACAAGACCCTCTCTGCTATTGTGTCCTGTGCTATCACTTGAAATTACAGCTCAGTGTGACGGAGGAATGATGATAAATAAAAGGTTGTGTATCCAAAATGGTGCTGGAAATTTGGCGAAGAGATGGAGAAATTTATATGTTTAGAGAAATCATCAAAACACTGAAATGTGAAAACAGATGAGGCTTTACTGTGATAATTCCATTGGTCCTTCTGATTATCCTGGGGTGACCTTAGAGAGCAGTCAGGCCCTCTGCAGTGATGCTCTGCTGCATGCGGTGCTAGATGCATCTGCCTTCCCATGAGGGAAGCATTGCAGTCTCCTAACAAGGCTTTGGGACATCTCTCCTTCAGGTCACCTTGCTTTTATTCCTGTTCATCCTTTGCCTCCCAGGAAAACTAAGGACAGAACCACCCGCACATCTTATTTTGAGCCAATTTCTTTTCCATTTTCTTTGCAGTGGACACTAAAAATATGGATAAGGAAGAGTTTACCCTAAGTTTTGCTGTGTCCCCAGGGCTCACGTTGCTGAGAGAACTGCCCATCCCATTAGCCTAGCAGTTGATTATGGCAGATGAAGCCTTTTGGAAAGTTAATGAACCACGAGGTAAGACCACTCCTACCAGCCTTGCAGCCTAAAGATGTATTTATCTCTGCCTCTTGCTATCTGACTGAATGATGAAAATCTTATTCATCTATCTTCAACTCCTATATCAATGAGTCTGTTCCTGTGTGTATCCCCTATAGTTTATCTTGGTGAATGATGGAGATTAGGATTTTTTTCTGGGTGTGCTTCTGATGAATGTTCCTTGTGGTCACCTGCCGCAGTTTCTGAGGAGGTAACACGTCAGCCTGCAATAAAGTGTGCTTGCTCTCCTGAAGGGTACCAAATATTCTGCTACAGCATTTAATGTATCTAGCTTTTAGTGAAAGATTAAGGTTTGGTGTGGGGACATTCTCTAACAAACACCTGAGGCTGTAAGAGACTATTAGTGTGAGGTGAGTTTAGGCCAGACCAAATCATTCACATTTTTTGGAACAAAATGAGGCTTGTCCTTCAGTTAAACAAGCAAACAAGCTGTTAATTTACTCTGAACAATTAACGTGAAGAAAAATATTAATGAAAATAAATCGCAAAGTGATCATGGGAATCAGAGTTTGTGATCACCGGCAAAGATACTTTGTCTTTTCCCTTTTATTTTGGGATTTATAAGGCTGTAACCAACTTGCAATAATTAACTTGCAAAATTAAAGCAGAAAGAGGGCATGTTGTGTTAGTTGTGTGAGGTGGAATTAACGGGCCGTGTTTCTGAAGGAAGATCCGCCATACCTAGATGTACGTTAGCATTTTGCTAAGTTGACTGTCCCTCAGTGATCCCATATCTTTTGCCTTCACTAAAGCCCAAGGAGATGGTCAGATATTTGCAAGCAATTGCACTAGAGCAAAGAAGTTGCCGCCTCTGTCCCTGACCTGACTGACGTATGTGTGCCTATGGCCACAGCAGTGATGGGAAAGAGGTTCCCTCAAACAGCCTCCCACAGGGATTTACTAGTGGCACTTCCTTTTGAGCTTAAGCTTGTGGATGGAGAATAATATTTACCAAAAGGGTTATTTGATTTTATTACCGTTTTCCTTAATTTTTTTTTCCCCCCTCAAATATATCTTCTGTGTATGTGTTCCAATGGTCTCGAATTCCTTGTCGGTGAAAGCTATAATTTACTAGATTGATTTCAAGGTGGGAGGAAGATGAATTTAAAACTCAGAGGATGGCAAAAAACTTGAAGATATTTTAAAATTATTTAAATCTTGTTTACAGAGCCTTTTTTTGAGCTCTACAGTTAAAGACAAATTCTTAACTTTCTAGTCTCACATAGATATATTAAGTCTTTATTATAATTTTTAAATAAAATGAAATAGTGTAATTGGACACTAGAGAGTAGATATTTTTAATGCATGTGCATACAGTATTTCAGAATTTAACCATTAACAAAAAGATTCTGGGGAAAATATCATTAATGTCAATGTAGAATGCCCTAGTCCTGGAATATAGTGTGAATATTCCCAGAGACAGTTCTATTTGCAGGAAGGGGAATGAAGGAGGGATTGTTTTGACCAGGCTGTTGTAAGCCTGACACATCATTTTCTATTCTATATGTAGCTTTTGCTGGAAAGAGCAAACAAGTGCAGACGATGAAGGATATTAGCTAAATAAGAGATGATTTAGTGGTGAGGGCATTGGTGGTCCGTGTACTCTGCAGCTGGTAAATTCCAATATAAACTCCATAACTCTGGATGCAGAAAGAAGTGAACATGCACAAGAGACTGTTTCTGAATATATTTTCCCTCTCGCTCTCCAATAAAAGGCACAAATAATAGCGTATTTTTCAAAGTGCAAAGCACTTTACTTTGCAAATAGTTGCATTAAATTTACATTTCACGGGTGAGTGGCTGTAGCCGCCACTTGCCACCTCCTTGAGCAGCTCTGCGTGATGCACTGCCCAGCTCTCCTGGTGTCAGAAGTGCTGCTGAGCTCCCCAAGGAGCCTTCACAACCTGGTCCCGAAATCAGAAGGCAAAGGAGGGAAAGCACCACAAGTTCTAAGGAGAAAGCCTTGGATAATTCCATACTGAGTCCTGGGCAAGGTGGAGAACATAATGAACATAGAAAATGGTGTGATTTCTGTTCCCAGACTGCACCCTGCAGCCAGTCCCTCGAGGCAGGGAGTTGGCCTGATGCCCACTTTTTATCCCAGTGACCAGAGGTGCTTGCGGTTTGGTGAGGCAGCAGGGAGCCTGCGGATGCTCCGCGCTTCCTTGGAAAGGTCAGTGCGCTCCATGTCCCTGTGTTCTCCAGCGATAATCACGGCTGCGCGAGTGCTGTCTGACAGCTGTGCCTGCCGTGAGCAGCAGCTCTCCTGCCTCTCCTCCTTGGGAGCTGCTGGACGCTGCCGTTACCCCATCACAGCCGCACGCGGGTCTCGTGCTACGAGCGGCCTTCTGTTTTGCCTCCATAGTGACAATTTTAGTAAACCCCTCTGGGAGCTCGCAGGTTGGAGACAGTTAGAACCTTGCTGATTTCCTTAGGGCAGGAGAGGTGGAAGGAAGGAAGCAAAACGCCTTGGCCAGGGTGCTGCAACGGAGGCAGGTGGCAGCCGACTAGTGTCCATGGGGCTAAGCCACCCGCAGCCTGAAGGTGGGTGGCTTTGCCCCAGCGAAGGAGTCGCTGGCAGGAGCAGGGGCAGCAGGGCCAAGGCAGGGGCAGTCCTCGGGGCCGAGTGCTCATCCTGAGTTCCATTATCCACGTAGCTGATATGCACAAGCTCTGTGACACTTCTGGTCAGTCCCTGCTGTGCCATTTCCCCTCAGCATGTTGCTTTATTCCTCATCTCAGGGTTCATTACTTGTCATTTATCTGTACTGGCATCTGTTAGCCCGAGCTGGGCGCCCTAGCTCACTGCCTGCCTGTGTTTTCCCCCGACGTTTGCTGCGCTGCCCTGCTCCCCGTCACGGCAGCCTCGAAACCTCCCTCGCCCTGCGCCTCGGGCCAACCCGAGCCAGGCAGGCTCTGCCTTCAATGGAAAACCCGGGGCTCCTAGGGAGACCTGCTGCTCTATGACTCTTTTATTTGCCTGCCAAGCTCTATGCCTTCTGCCATGCTCTTGCTCTCGGGGGACGGGTTCCCCGCTGTGCTGGGAAGCTGCAACGACACCAGGCCCTGCTGCAGCTCCAGGTCCTGCTGCTCCTCCGCTGCTGGCTCCTGTTGGCTGTTATACTCTGCAGCACGCTCCCTCTTTGATAACCTCCAATAGCTCCTTAATAAACTAGTTCGATGCATAAAGTATTTAACTGTTGAGTAATTTCCTGGTGAGCCAGCAGGTTCCCTAATAACCTCGCGCCGGGCTGGCGGCGAGCCAGGGCTCAGGCATCTCCCGTGAATTCCTGTAAGGCAGCTCATAAAAGCGCTTTGCTCCCTGTCTCCATCCCCACAAGCCTCCGCTCCCTCCTGGGCAGCGTCGGCCTCATGTGCCCACAGCTGCTGTCTACAAGTCTGATGTGTTTAATAAATGGTGCAAAATATCCCTGACTTTTGAGGTTACCTGGTGGGGGATTTTTTTTTTTTTTTTTTGTAATCTGAATTTCTCACTTTTCCAGGTATAGCTTGAAAAAGGGATTCATCCCAGCCTTGGCAATCAACAAAACTACACCAGAGGGCAAGCAGAGCTTCGTGGCGGCTAGTTAAAACCAGGAAATCTCTGATTATGGGGGCCTGACTCAGCCTGACTTTTGGGCTCTGCTGGACAGGGCAGCCGCTTTCCATCGCAGGTGTGAGGATCTCGAGGATCACTAGCTGTCCATGGCTGCCCCTCTTCTGCTCTTTGAAGTGCTTTTATGTTGCTCTGGAAAGGATTAGCACCGAGCTTTGCTTTTATTTGACTGCAGGTAAGTTGCATTTTGCTCATTTTCTCATATGGAGCCCCCATATGTTCCCACTTCCCTCTTTGAGATGAGTGGCTAGAGCAGGATGACTCGATTAAAGAAGCAAAGAAAGGGGTCCCAAGAGCACGTCGCCCCTCAGGGTGATGCAGAGCAGTGCTAGATGATCCACCTGGGGCCACCTCATTACTTAGGATGGATGAGCCGTAAAATCACCTGGCTTGGCAGCCTTGCTCCCCACTGGGTTCATCCCTCCATTCTGCTTGTGAATTTGCTGCAATAACATCCCAGCCAGTGGCTGCCACAGGTCTCTCTGCCAAATACGCATCCTGGGTGCTGCGGGAGCAGGAGTGCTGGGACGGAGCGGAGCCGGGATCTGCTCCTGCGCCAATGTGCCGGCCAGCTGCCGGGCCCACGTCAGGGATGGGAGGGAGGGAGAGCCGCGACTTGGCTTCAAAGGCTGCGCACGGATTGCCAAGAAGTTCAAAGTGGCTGAAGTGATCCAGATTTGGGGGTTTGTGTGAAGCCTGGTTGAGGATCTCGATACCTTGTTCTTCACTGCTGGGACTTGGTTATTCACTTTGGAAAGGTCCTTGTGGTTGGCTCAGATGACGGGGCCAGCAGCCCCGTTCGTCTGGTGGTTACTGGGGTGCACAGGGCTCCCTGGGGAGCAGCGGCACAAACGCAGCAGAGAGCAGCACTCACCTCACAGGACAGGTCCCCGACAGAGCTGGCACGGCCGCACGCTCGGCTTGCTGCTGGGCACGCCGGGGCACGGCGGATGCCCTGCCCACCCCAGGAGAGCGATCCCCAATCCAGCCTTTCGGACGGTGTCGGAGGCCGGGGTGATGGACGCAGCGCCCTGGGCAGCTGCAGCATTTCTGCTTCCCCGGGAGAGGAGGGGGAGCTCGTCCTAGTGAGTCATGCAGCAGCAGCTCTCTGCTTCGCTCTGTTTCCTGAAGCCCAGAGGTGCCCTGGAGCGAGCGGAGTGAGCGCAGGAGTGTGTTACCTGCGGCAGCCGCTGCATTGCCTCCGGTGTTTGGGGCTGGGTGCCATCCTCCCCTGTAATGTGGGACCACAGTAAGACTTTATTTGATCCTTTAAACCCTTTACATCTCTAAACTGGTGTCCAGCGGGGCTGAGGGTACAGATACAAAAGGTCCACACTACCGTGCTGTTTTTTTCTTAATCACATTAAAACAAAAAGCAGAACCCCTGTGTATGCTGGGCCTGGTCCAAAGTCCACCGAAGTTGATGAGTTTTGCTGTTAACTGAGCGGACTTTGGAGCCTGCCCTTTGGCACAAACCTCCAAGCACTACAGGGTGATTAGTGCCTGATACTGGAGAGGGAGGATTTCTGGAAAGCCCATTGCGTTTTCTCATCTGCAGCAGCTAATTGCTTTTTTTTTTTTTTTTTTTNTTTTTTAAATTAAGTACTTGTTGCATTACCTTTTTTTTATTGGATGGATCCAAATTTATGTGACAAAATAACCATATTTCTAAAGAGAATCACCTAATGCAGTGTTTGAAAAGGCACACTGTCCTACCACTGTATTTGGGATGATTTTGATGGAGTTGGGTAGCTCATGCACGACTTGAGAGGAAGGAAGTTCTTCGAGTTCCTTCAGCAGATTGTTGGCTTCTTTGGGGGGTTTTGTTCACCTGGGATTTTTTAATGAAAAGTGACTTAGTCGGGCACAGCACCTCTGGGTTCACGTTCCCGATGCTAAGTGCACCACAAGGGAGGATCTATCTGCTGGTTTCATCCAGAAATGCTCGCCAGCCCCAGCCTAAATCCGTTCCCTTCAGGTGTCACCAACAGCCTGTCCCAGTTCCGCTCACACCCGGGTGCTCGTCCCGGGCAGCCCGTGTGGACATGTCCTCTCCTAGCGAGGGCCCAAGGACCTGCCCGCGGCTCTGCTGCGTCTGGCTTTAGAGCACCTGAGTTGCAGCTGTTTTACAGGGACTTTTGTGCAGCATCTCCATGTAGCAGGTTCCTCCAGAAGTGGCTTTTGTTCTGCTTGCAGGCCTGAAAATCACTTTTTTGGTTGCTGTCCCTAGAGCCGTTTGCTGCATGTACCTTGTGGTGTTCAAGGTTTTGTTCAGATGAACCATCTCAAAAAGAAATCAATTGCTGTTTTTTTTGGTACCCCACAGAAGGCAACTAGTTAGCCCTACTTCCTGTATCTGTTTAAGTGGCCATCCCATCCTAATTATAGTTTTTCTTATTTTTTTTAACTACTGTACTCAGTTTACAGCCTAATTACCCTTACCTTGTTTGTTTAATGAAGCTTATATAATGATTCCTGTGATCTCCATGAAACATTACC
The DNA here is from genome assembly GCA_013389825.1 of Crypturellus undulatus. NCBI lineage: Eukaryota > Metazoa > Chordata > Aves > Tinamiformes > Tinamidae > Crypturellus > Crypturellus undulatus. Next base: position 419,352 of record VWPW01021796.1, read on the forward strand.
CTGGGATTTTATTTTTCACTTTACAAACTGTGATTTTATATTAACGTTTTATAACCTCAGGTTTCTAATCATAAAGTCATAAGGAGTTTAATTGATTTGAAACTAGCCATGCCCTGAAGTGTGTACATGTCAGATTGATTCAAATTGATCCAATGTGTTTAAATAAAGCTCATGCCAAAAGCACATAACACCTTATGCTGCCAGGTATTTGCCCAAAGCCCTCTGGTAACTTAATTATGCCGCCATCTCTGTACGATAAATTATTGACTAGAACATGTTTTTTGTGTGTGTTTGCGGTCTCTTGAGAAGCCAGATAAATCCCCCAGTCTCGCAAGGGAACCCTGGCACAGCGTGGCCCAGTGTCACTTGCTGCAAACCCCCTAGTGCCATTGTTGCTAGGAAAGCCACCCGGCTGTGCCTCTGTGGGACTCGCTCACTGTGGGACTTGGGATATGTCTGATTCACTCCTTTTCTCTCTCTCTTTTTTTCCTTTTTTTTTTCCCTTTACGGATCAGATTTTTGCACCTACTTGTACCATTTAAAGAAAGGAAACTGAAGTAAAAGAAGAGCAGGGCTGAACTGCAGCTGGGTCAGCAAGGACTTTGTCTTTCACACAGCGCAGTGTAGTGGTAGCAGCTATTGCCACTGCTCAAAACCTCGAATGAAATAACAGAAAACATCAGTGCCTCAGCTCTCCCGGTGCAAACGCTGGTGAGCAGTACAAAGCAGAAGGGTAAACCCCTCAGCAGCCCTGGGAATGCTCTTTGGGAAGCTAGGTGGGATCCAAGCAGCACTGATCAGCCAGAAGGACTGGGACGCTGGTTTGCACAAACCCAGCTTCATGAATTAAAATGGACTCAGTTTGCTAATCTAAAGACAGTAACTTTTTTTTTTTTTTTTTTGTCCTTAGTTAGCCCTCGGTATCACTGTCAGATTTTTATTTGTTCTGCAGTTGGATTAGGATTTAATAAAATAGCTACGTATGGTATTATGGAGAGCTAAGTAGAGACAAAGCTGCTGAGCAGGCTACAATGTGGTGCTGTTGATGGCAGTGAGGAGCAGTGAGCTCCCTAAAACTAACAGGGTCCCAAAATGTTCAGCAGCTCTGCCCTAGCCCCTGTCCGATGCTGTTCCCCGCGGCAGCCCTGGTGCTCTCAGCTCATCCGCAGGTGCCAGTGGGACCTGCTGTGGGGACATGTCAGCCCGTCCAGAGAGATTTGGCCCTGCGGATGACAGTGATGCCTTGGAGACGCTGATGGTGAACGTTTAACGTGTGCTTAGGATGCATGACTTAGGACGGCCTCCTTGCTGACTGCAGGACTTAACTGGTCTTTTCCAGGAAGCCACAAAACTCCAAGCTATTTATTTGGCACTGGGATGGGGGAGGGGGGGGAAATTTAATTTTTATGTATTTATCCAGCTTGGAATATTTTCTTACGAATTTATGCGAAAGTAATGTTGGCTGAGCTGTGATAGAGGTTAATGTGAAGGCACGTATATTAAAAATCAGAGCGAACATCTCACGTAACCCTTCCCTCGCGGCCTTCCCGCACCACCAGCCGAGTGACTTATCTCCCTGCTAATCACGGAGGGTGAGAGGTTTTGACTTGCAGACCACTTTATGCCTTAGGTAAAAAGCTTGATCTCGGCTGCTCCCGCTGCAGTAAATGACAAGGTGAATGATGCTGCCTGCAGAAGAGCCTCTCTGGAGTCATGGCCCTTTGCGGTTTGCTCGAGTCAGCAGAAGGCAGGCGGGCCATGCGGGGCAGTAAAATGCAAGAATGTTATCATGCAGCACCTGATTTCCACGATTCAGGGTAAATTTGCTGAGCTTTTCTCAGCTCTGTTTTCTGACTGCTCTTTTCTATGTAAACTACGATGATTAAGTGAAGGCGCCCTCTTCCAAACAGATACGACTCATGAATTCAAAGAATTCAGAAACCACGCTGGGTTGCCAAGCTCAGAAAGCTGGTGTTGGTTTTCTTGTCTTAATTCTGTGTCCCAGGGGAATATAGAAGTAAGTCGGTACTCTAAGCATCTCGCGAGCGCGTCCTGGATGCTGCCGAGCAGCAGTAATGCCTTGCAGATGCGCGGGTGTCGCTTCTGCATCCTGCACGTGATCCCAGCCCGCAACAGACGGAGCCAAGCACTTGTCAACTGGATTTTTTACCCCTGAACTCAGCGAGGCCAAAATAATGAATATCATTTTGGTTTTATGCAGAGCAAGTTCCATCTGTTTATCCATAAGCAAATCATGAGTAATCACCTATGGAGGTTGGAGCCAGCATCCTCTGTCCCAGGAGGGACCCTTTGTGAGTGATTTCTGCAAGAGTTAGAGCCTAATTGGAGCAAGGAGTCTGCACGAAGGAGCTTGCCCCTATCTCTGAAGCACTTCAAGATCCTCAGATACCAGAAACCTTGAAGACAGCTCTGCCTCCAGTGCATCAGGGACCAAGAGGTGTGTATAAGGTCAAATGTTACTGTTAGCAAATAAAGCTGTCCTCTTTCTATGCAAGACCCTGGACTCATGGCACGCACCTTCTGGAAGGAAGATGCAAACATGCATTTATATTCTCATTCTCATTTTCGTGAGGAGCCCTGTAAAATTCTCTGTTGAGGGTGCTTAAGATGACAGTAAGAAAATGTGAAGGGCTGCAATGGACTTTGCTTTTCGTTGTGTTTTATTTTGTCCTGCTTAGGAGTTGCTGTTAAAAGTGTTTGCAATTTTTAAACAGGAGTGATCCATGTAACTCCTGGCTCAGATCCTGCTCTCTCTCTCTGCAGGCAAAACAGAGATGTTGATGCACTGATTCCAGGGGCATTCCCAGCGGAGCACTCAGGCTTGCACTACCCATGTCTAGGTAACCCTCTGTTTTCGTTGTGTAAATCACATGTCCCTGCACCGACTTGCTAGTAAAATACTGGCGCTCTAGAAATAATGTGCATTGCTCTCAGGAGAATATTTTTTATCAATTGGTCCATAAAAGTTCGCCAAGGAATTATGCTAGTACCAATATATCTCTACCATCCTTCCACTGATGATAGCATCCATTTGGTATAGGAGAAACGGAATTTTAATTTGTTCTTTCACACATACAGTTTTATTTTCCAGATGTATATATGGTGCTTACATAAAAGAAGAGATCTTCTGGGATTTTGGTTACATATATTGCTACTCTTCATAACTTGGTGGCCTTGGCCAACAGCAAACATTGCAGGTCTTAGGCTGCATATCTACAAGCAGCCAGCTCAATTTGCAGGCTCTTTAATATAATATTTCTGTTATAATAGCTAATAGCCAGCCGCAGGCTCCGGGATGTGTTTGCAACAAGCGGATTCATAGCTCTGTCTGCGGCGGGGTCAGGAGAGGCTCTCGAGACCAAGGTGCTTTAGCTGAGCAGAGCTGGTCCGTTTTGTAAATGGAGCACCTCCTTGCTCCTGCGCTGAGGGAGCATCAGGGTGCGAGACGCAGAGAGGCACCTGGTGCTGCCTCTTGTACCTGAGTCGTGTGGCAACTGGAAGGGGCCAAGCAGAGGTTAGGCGCGATGGCAAGGCGAGGACAGCATGATGTATCCCGAGTCTGCCGGGCACGGGGATATCTTTATCTCAGCAAAGCCCTGCAGCTGCCTGACGAGCACAGCGCTCTCCCTCCTGATAGGCAAGCACACGGCATATATAACCCTGGCAGAGGTTTCCTTCCACCCTCAACGGAGGTCCTGCGAACTTTGTGCGCTCGGAAGATAAAAGGCAATGAGACTCCATACATTTCCTGGCTGAGCTTCTTTACTAACCCTTCAATTGCTTCCAAAACACCCTCCTGTAACCTCTCCATTAGAAACAGACTGGAGGTCTTAATTCTGCTCTTATCACCGACAGTGCCAGGGGAAAGAGTCATGTCCTTCCCCTCCTGCTCTCCCACCAGGGTTTGCTTTCTGGTCAGGTTGTAACCAGGAGCAGATCCAGGGTTTTGGGTGGCAGTGCACACAGCCAGGGAAGGGGCAGGAATTTGTAGTGGTTCAGGTATCAGTGCTGATGGGAAAGAGTTAAAGAAGCAGAGTGCATTGCAAATAGCCTGGTGTAATCCTGAGCCTGGGCTATGGCACTGAATTTATCATTGCAAAAGAATATGTATGCTGTGATTTCAAACCTGCTGAAGCCCAGCTCTGCTGGTGCTCTCCTTTATTCATATAAAAGAGCAATTTCTGTTCCTCATTAAACATCAGCTTTTATTTTTGTGCCTCAAGATTGCTCAAGTCTATTTTTAGCTTTCTGATTGTTTTAAACTCTAGCTGCTGCTGCTTTGTACATCTGCTTTTCCCTCGTCTCTGGTTCTGATGCAAGTCTGTGGATACAACCACGTTGCTTTGGCATCTTCTGGTGCTGATTCAGAGATGTGAGTTCCCAGCTCCCGAGTACACCTGGGTGTATAATTTTAAGCTATCTGCTACGTTTCTGTAGGTAAGTAGGCAACTCAAAGGGTCAACCACTGTCTGCATTGGTACCTTGCGTTCGTCCTGGAGTGGATGTGTTCGCACAGTGTCAGGGCAACTTCTCCTCTCCTTCCCTGTTGCAGGGGCTAGGCTTTTCTGCTAGGTCTGGGAGGAAGTTCTCAGTGTGTGGAACCTGGTCGTGGGACTTGCTGCCCATGCTCCCCCCTACTCCAGGCACTGAGTGATGTGGTTAAACAGGCAGGTGTTGAAGGGCTTGTGGTTGGACTCTGTGAGCTTGAAGGTCTTTTCCAACTGTTGTGATTCTATGATACAGATGCTCCACTCACTGCACCTTTAGATGGTCAGTGAAGGAACCCTCAAACCATGTGGACGCTCTGTTTTTAGAAACCTGCCAGACCAGGTTGGCAGCTGTATGGGAGCAGGAAGCCCCAAACCCATCCTTCGGTGCTCCCCTCTGCCTGCCTGGCTCAGGCCACGCCATGGAGCAGCCACCTACGGTCCGGGCTCTGAATCGAAGCTCCTGGAGTTTCGGGTGAAGTTTTGGGCTGTGCTGTTGTGCCAGCCTGGGAAGGTCTGCCCGGGACTGGGGCTGCTGCAGCTGCTCCTGCCAATGCAACGCAGTGCAGTAAGGGTGTCCCCGGATTGCCATGGATTTTCCAGCAGGGTGCCCAAGCTGCTACCGTGAGCATTGCCCTTTGGCCCGACTGCACCTTGTGAGTCAGAGAAGTCAGCAAAACGTCAGCTGAAGTCCCCATCGGGCCCTGCTACCCCTGTGTGCTGGCACAGGAGCTTCCCCCTCCCACGGAAATCAAGCAGCTCCTCTGCTGCTTCCCTCTCCAGGGTTTGGGGTACACGTAGGCAGGGAGACGCTGACCAGCTGCTTCCCGGCCCCATGCTCTGGGCTGCGGTACCGAGGTGGGAGCTGTTCTCGGATGTTCGCCAGGCCACAAAACCGCCTGCCCTGTCCCGTCCCCAGCGGTTTTGGCATTGCTCCCAATGGGCCCGTTCTTGGCCCGGTTGCCCTTCCTGAGGAGACACCGAGCGTTGCACAACCCAAACATGGTAGCGCTACACACAAGCTCAGGCGCCTGTTGCTATAACTACAGCCTTCGGAAATCCAGCCCAACTTGCCGGCACACCTCCACCCGGGAGCTCCCCTGGCACGGATGCTGGCAGGGGGCTTTTTTGGGTTCCATACAGCTGATTTTGGTTACAGAGGACTGCATCCCAAAATGCAGGCCCCTGGGTTTGTTCCAGGGGCCTGGGACTCAGGCTTCCCCAGAGCAGCGGGTGCTCCACTCGGGGACCCGAAGCTTTGCGGGAGGCTGGTGCTGAAGCCGCAAGGAATCTGCCTCCTCTCTCTGCCTTGCGGCTCCTCCGCAGCTGGTAATGACTCTGCTCGGCTAATTGAGCTGCTGCCTAACTAAATAATTACAGGGCATTTTAGCTTTGTTCCTGCATAAGCCTTTAAGTGATTCCTTGGGAAAGGGCTTTGCTCCCTTCTGAGCCCATAGCCTGCAGCGGGGAGAGACGGGCTGGGACCAGAGCACGCGGCGGGGCCGGCGGCGTCTCCCTGCTCCGCGCTGTGCCCCGAGCCAGGTTCATGTGCACGGAGCAGACTTAGCCCCGGGGCTGGGGCTGCCCCGGGCGCAGTGCAGCAGCTGTTGGCTGCTATTCTACTCGAGCGGCTTAGCAGAGATCAGCTCCTCAATCAGAGGCACTTAAAAAATCTTTGACAATCAATTCATATTCTGCACTGTGCCAGTGAGAAGAGAAATACTAATAAAAGCCCTCCAGTGATTGCCTCTGTAATTTCCTTTGTATAAGGCAAGTTTAGGTCCCGGTTCATGAAGTACAACACCGAGGATGTTAAGTTGTTGTTTTATTCAGAAAAATGCTGCTAGCCCATAAAGAATTCAATTTTGTGATTCATTAAACCTTTATTCCACCTCTCTATATCACACTCCTTGAATACATAATCTAAGACAGCCAGGATCAGCAAGAAGACAGCCCTATTTTTAGCTTGGAGAAGCATCTATGCAGCAGCAAGGAAAACTTTGCAGGAGAGCGAGCGAGTGATTGGGAAGTTGCCATGTCCGGGGAGCGACCCATTCCCAATTTCACAGTGGGAGCCTTATGGCAGCTGGCGGGAGCCACAGCAAGGCCGGGCGCAAGTGCGTGGCCCTTGGCTCTGCCGGCCGCCTCGCTCGTGTCCCCGGGGATGTGCTGGTGCAAACCTGTGGCGTCAGGGTCATTGCGCTGTGCAGAGC
>VWPW01021801.1:0-68711 GCA_013389825.1 Crypturellus undulatus
ATTCTGTGATTCTGTGATTCTGTGTGAGTCCAAAAGGTCAACAGTTTTGATCAACATATCACTCCTCAAAGATGCTGTAGACTTTGTTATATATATATGTACAGTACCTCACTATACAATTAAAAAAAAAAAAGATTATACATGCAAGAACTAGTGTCTAGTGTTTCACATACTGGTGAGATTTTGGTCATTCATTATTGCCAGAACAATTAGCTTTATGTACATATATCTGAGAGCACTTGTGTCCTAATATACAAAAATTTTGAAAGGACTTCACACTTAATGAATCACAAGAAATGAAAATCAGTCAGAACTTGATCATACTCAGTTCTGTCAGATGTTCTGTTTTTTCAACTTTTCTTTCAACTTTTATGATAATGATAATGGGGAAAGAACACAAAAAAAGCATTTTTACAGAGAAAGGTTGTTACAACCATATGTGAATGCAACACACTAGCTCAGTGTAGATTGGTATGGTATTTTTCAGCGAAGAAACTGAAGAAGAGGTACTTCGAGTAAGTGGTAGTGTTGAGTAAGTCTGAACCCTTGGAGGACTACTCAAGAAAAGCAAGAGAAAAACAGCAAACTTTGCTGATACACAGATCCATTGCAGAGGATATTGTTAGTTAGCAAAAAAGTACAAAAGACTATGTAGAAAAGGGAAGATTGAGGACACATAACAGAATCAGTAAGCCTAACAAATATTTGTAAGTAATAGCTTTTTGTACACTGAACTTGAAATTTGGAACCTGGAATTTCCTAAACAAAACAAAACAAAACCAAACAAACCCACAAAAGCTACTAAGAAACGCAAAAGACAACTTTTCCTGAATGAAAATGAGAGGTTTGCATTCTGGAGAGCCGTTAGATTCAGTTCCAGATTTAGGTTAGCAAATCAAATACAATGTTGTCATCAAATAGTTGATAGGAGACAACTGTGACTCATGTCTTGACAACAAGACTGTCCCAATGCAGACCTGTGGAGATCCCTCATGCAACAAATTCATACATAAAGCTGCATCTCATCAGTAGTGTTTAGTGAATTGTTTATCTGGGAGATATCTTTATCTTCCTTTAAACTGAAAGTTTTTACTTTTGTCCTCAGCCTTTGTTTATAGCTTGTTAATTGCCAACCCAAAACTAAAGACGCATCTGAACTCGATGGTCTACGTCTGTAATATACATTACAAAGGAAAAGACTCTAAATGACTTCTATTAACCCAAGTAATGTGGTAAAAAATAACTGGGTATTGGAGACTAATTGCCTTGCAAAACTCTGTTACTATTTTAATAATCATATGATTTTAATACATTTTTAACTTTCATTATGATTCTTGAGTGGAATTTTTTTGATACTAATTTGACACTAATTGATACTATCTGATTGATACTAATAAGAAAGTATTCAAACAAACTCTTATTTTAAAATGCCTAAATTAGAAGAAAACAGCAAACAAATTATAACCACCACTCTAGGAGCAGAGTGTATAAGCAAAATAAGCAATTAAACAATCTACTCTGTCTTAATTTTCTGTAGGACAAGGCCATAAGGCTTAATCAGGAATCCCAGATATGTGAGACAACAGCTAAGTAATTGTTTTCAAAATTTGTTTTAGTGTTTGTTAACAAACTTTTGTCTAGCTCTAATCATTATTTGTATTGAGTATGAACAAAAATGTGAAGAAAAAAACAAACTGTGATTAATTTTAAAGTATAGCTGTTAAGCAACTATTTAAATAGTCATTTAAGGATTTAAGCTTACTGAAACAATATAAAAGATATATCGGAAAGAGATTTCAGTGCATATTTTGAGCAACTACTCAAACTAAGCATTATCCTATGAATCTCTTCTGTTCTTAGTCTCTTTCATTACATCCAAACTTTTTGGATAAAAAATATATTTTGAGGATCACATTACAGAAACAAGTCAAAATAAAGTTTTTATTTAATAAAATGCTATTCCAAATTACTGTATACAATTGCTGTTTACTTCTCCTTCTGTATACAACTTCCTGCTTATAAATTCCAAATCTTCTTTGCTTGATTGCCAGCTCATTTCCTATCTGAATGAAAACTGCTTTCTTTACTAATACTCCATACTCTTTACTTTACTCCATATCTTCTAGCTTGATCATATTTTTTACAAAGCAACACCCAACAGATGTTCTATAGTAACTGTCCAGAGAGAGAGTTTGCTTACTGAAGGAAGTTCTGGTTAAGGAACTATATCCCTTGACAACACAGACTTACATAACACAAAATCATCTACACTATTGATACCACTAAGGACTTTTAATGCCTACTATTAGAATAAAAGGAATCATCCTGCCTTCAAAACACAAAACGGTATTTGTGCCAAGATCAAGTAAGAAAAAACAGAAAGGACAAAGGAATTGCCTTCATAGATAAGAACTGAACTTCAAATGATTTACTTATTCTAAAATGTTTGGTTGCTGCTAAATAGTTTGCAAGTGTTTTTAAAAAACGCATTAAAATCAACTAACAAATTCTGAACATCTAAACTTTATTTTATACTTTATAGCAAACTAGAAAATCAGAAAGTTAACATTACATTAACACTTGTTTCTAAAGTAATCGTGCTAACAATCCATCTTTCTGAAGACAGTTCCAGCTATCTGATATTGACAATACACCTCCTATGAAAAGTCAGTTATGTTTACCAGCCAAAGGCATGTGATAACCATACAAACTTGACATTTGTGCAGAAAAGAGAAGTGCCTTTCATTGCCTATTTTATTGGATACATAAAGAATATTTAAATAATGATCGCTTTTTGTAGTTTTCATAGGCTTATTTTTATTACTTCTTGTTGTACAAAAATTCTACAACTAACCTCGGCCCTGATTATTCTGCTAATACCGAGAAATATGATTTACTATTAATATATTTGAAGTCAGGAATAGTACCTTTGAATAATTTTTATGATTAATGTGAAATCACAGAAAATGATTGTTTGATGGTTTGACTTATTTTACAAGTGAATACACACTCTGCTTATAGATTCTGCAAATTCAAATGTCAACCCCACTAAAACAGCCACGGCACCATAATCTGATTAAAATCATTGAATGGAAAATATGAATAGATCCTTTATTTTTTTTAAATGAATAGGAATAATTTAAATTTGATCCATTTTTTTCCTATCTCATGAACATGAAATTTGCAAAGCTTAGTTAACCTATGTAAACAATAGTACCAGCTAAATTTTAGACACTGTCAGTTAAAAGCACAGATGATTATGACTAACTATGGTATTTAGCTTTATTCCAAAAACCCTGATTATAAATAGGCAGAAATTTGTCCCATAGCTATTTTAGTCATTAAACACTGGATATACTCCTATACACTAATTTGCTTGACTTTTAAGATTTGTTAAAAGCCGTGCAAGTAAATTAGCAAAAAAATCCCAATAATTAGAATGATAGTGTATTGATCACATGAATTGTAACATATACTCTAATAACAGATTTCATACAAATAAATTTATTCATATGAATAAATTATCCCTTACAGAGAAAGGAGCAATACAAGTTGGAGCACTGAAACTTCCAGTTGGAGATTAGGAAATATTTCTTCCTTGTAAGGTTTGTGAGAGATGGGTGCAAGTCCCAGAGATGTGGTGGTACCTCCAAATGCAGGAGACATTCAAAACTCAATAGGATCAGTACAGGCTTGATCAAGAAAACTCAAAACAGAGATTAAACTGAGTATCAGTTTGGTTTAAAGTCAGGCAATCTCAACGAGACATTTAAGAAAAATAATTAAAAACAATAAAAGCTTAAATGATTCTGTTGAAAATTAGAGCTACAATAGTTTATACCAGTCAAATGATTATTCAACAAACTCATCTATGGGACAAAATGTAGAAAAAACAGTATGAAAAATAAGAAGAGATTCTAATAGATACATGCAGCTTTTGCTTCATATAAAAAATAGTCAAAGCTATTAGATTTTTGAATCCTGCTTCAGAAGTCTGCTAAATCTGTTGTCTCAGATAAACCAATTACATTTTTTCAGTCTCAGAAATCCTTTACTATTTTCATTCTTAATGGCACTATCTTGCTAAATCGTGGCCTGCCATGAAGTCATCCCCATTGCATGGAGTCCAAAAATCCAGAAAATAGATGCTGCTAAATGAGCAAAAAGGAGAAGTACTCAAGAAAATCATTTGCCTCTTTCCTCTTACAGCCTTAATGGTCAGACATTTGGAAGTCTACGTTAGTGTGCATTCATGCTATCATGTTTATTAAATATATACACTTATAGATATTTATTTTCCCATGGTGTCTATCTCAAATTTTCTTTTCCAAAAAACAGTGTAACTATACTGACAAAAAAGACTTTAAAAAATTGCCCCAGCTCATCCTTAAAGACTCTATTATCTCCTCCACTGATTTCTTTCCACTTGTGTTACCTGTATATTTCTTCTCATTTAAGATAACCTGTAGTGATTTTTTTTTATTTACAGTTATGTCCCCTTTGCAAAATGCATTTCTCCAAGCTATAATACTACCTTAAATCAGAGAAGTACAAATAGACCCACTCATATTTCAGCTGATATTGATATTTAACGGATTTAGTATAAATATTGTCTGACAAAGAAAAAATATGTGTAAAAAAAAATTCAAAACTTTCAATGGAACCAAAATACTTAAGTAATTAAGTTTAAATCGTAAGTTCAAAATAAAAATGATCAATTTACATTTAAATATTTTGAATCAAATATTTCCTTTCTCCAAGGAAAAATTCAATTTAATGATGAATATTTTTTTAAATTGCCTGCCTTGGCTGCAAGGATTTCTCTAAGACATTTAGATCAAAGAAAATCCATACATTTCAGGGTAAACAGACCTGAATTTCCTTCTTTTTTGTTATTTGAATCTATACAAACATGCTTTCTAGCACTTCAAAGCCAAAATCTTAAAAAAAAATCACCATTTTGAACACTAACTGCTATTTAGTCCATTAATACATGAAATTAAACTGAAATATAAAAATATCTGTCTATTTCAAAGGCAAGTTCCATAAGTTAATAAGCAAACAGAGCTAGGCAACAGACTATATGTGTGCAAAGTTTATGGGGCGTTCAGAAAAGAATGTGTCTTTCATTGGTTTTCAAATAACAATATATATTTCGGAAGGATTGCAGGAAAGAAGGATTGCGATAGAGGGGAGAGTGAGGTGGGAATGAACTAAAGATAGAGCCAGTACTGACAGACCAGAAGTGAAGATTCTTGTAAGGTCTGTAGTCTCCTGGGTCTACATAAGCAAAGAAAAAACTGAGACTTAAAACGTGGAAGACAAGTTACCTGACATTAGATGCATGTAAATGGTATAGCACACAGGTGAAAGTCTGTTTTTCCATTCATCTTTAAAAATGTTATCCTATTTTTTCTGGAAACCAAGAAAGTCTAAGATGATATCTATTTTCATACAGTTATCTTTAAAAAAATAGAGGAAAGAACAGATAAGTAGTTAAAGAAGTTATCTTTGATGATACTTTACTCTTACCTAAGAAGCAACATTTACACACAGCTTTTCACTGGCCTTAGTGCCAGGAACAGACAAAGTCTGGTAAATTTGGTGATCACAGTTAGGAAAATTCACGTAAGAGCAGTCTAAAAGTTCTACTAACACAAGGGTAGCACTTCTGATTCAAAATTTGTCTGTACAGTAAGAATAATTTAATACGTATCTTGTTCATCTATTCTCCCATAGGCATCTACTATTGACCTTTCTAATAGAGAATGTATAACCTAAGAAGGATCTTAATAACCTGTCCATCCTAAAGTATTCTTATGTGCCTCAGGGAAAATATTGTTTATAAGGACTAAGGATGTTCTAAAAGGTTTTAAACTTAGCTTCTTTTGAAATTTAAAAGCTCCCTGGACTGCTCTTTAACTTATCATGCCCTACTTGGCTTTAGCTGTAAGACTACTTTGTCTTAAAGATTTCTAAGTTTTGATTAGTCTGTGAAAAATAACTAAAGCACAAAGTAAGCAAAGTCAATTCAATGATGAATGAACAACAAATACTACAAAACTGTATTAAAAATTGAAACCAAACAGTTTAGCTCTACCAGCTAATTTACTTAGATATCACCCTAAGGCATCAGCACCATTTATCACCATTGCTGTAGTCTGGCATGTCTGCTCCATCAGTGGCAACAGAAACATTTATAGAAAACAAATTAGAAACTTAAAGAGAATACATATTGAAAAGAATCAGGAATTACACAAAAAATCCACAATTCAAAATTAACCAAAACACATCTGAGGTTCAAAGTAGATAGCTGTGGTCTTTGGTGAAATTATACACAAGAAAAGAGTTTACATAATGATACCACAAGTTTTTCTAGTCAAAGAAAATGCAGTCATATTTCTAAAGGGCCTCACATATAGCAAGTTAAATACATACATAGTTACCAATTTTAGAGGACTATTGAGAGTAAGTTATTACAGGTAGTAACAGAGGGTGGAGATCTTGCCATCAGAAAACAGATTTTACAAGAGTTCCCCCCACACTCCTGCCAAATTACTTTTAAAATATTTAAAATGTTTTTCCTGATTTCTTCCATGAAGATGCACATTTCTGTATTAGAGCAGCCTGCTGTTAGCTTTTCATCACTTTAATGGCTTATTGAGCTTAGGATATAGATTTTATATGGGGTAAGTAGTCACCGTGAGAAAACGTATGGATCTGCTGTTAATGACTCTGAATTTATTGCAGCCAGGTAAACAATATTTTATTTGCAGTGACAAAGAAGTCTCAAAGTTTACTTCCAAGCTCTTCCATGAAACTCCTACTATTCTTCCCTCCTATCCTATTTCCGATATCCAGAAGATCGAAACAGAGCCTTGGAAACTATTCTTCTCTTCTATTATGCTGTGGTCCTGCAACATTTAATAGACACAAATAGAGTATTTCACTACCCTACCTTCAATGAGTGGTCAATAGCCACCAGATTCCTAGTTCTATAAAGTGTGGCCTATCTCCACAAACAAATAAAACAAATGCTAGGGAACATAAGCATCTATGTTTTGCAGATATGAAGATTTAATAACTGGCTAGAGGTGCAAAATCAGTCAAAGCTGATCTTCTGGCGACAGTTCAGCGCTCTAGCCATCCATGTTCCTCTTTACAGAGACAGGAAGAAACAGGTGCTACTATCTGAAAAGTAGGAGGAAACACAAGTTTCAGAGAGCACTTCAAAAGGAATTTATGAATACTCAGTTTGGATATTAGTAACAAAAAACAAGTATTTACATCTTATTAGTTATGATTTGAAAGGGAAAACCTTGAGGTTTGAACACAGCTACAAAACTTTTAACTGGGGTTTGGGAATAACTGCATAGAAATATTATAGCAGTTATATTACCTCTGCACTTTATTGCACATGGAACAGCTGAGGGGAACTATTGCATAATCAGCATAAAGCCTTCATTTGCTTGTTTTCTCCCTACAATAACTTTCAACAACACTAAACAAGTTCATCTGAAGTTGCATATCGTTCTTTGCATATAGATGTATGCATAACCAATATTATAAATTAAAACGAATGGAAGAAATCAAGCCCATCTCCTCATTTTAGTTTTAGTTGCTTAAGTTGGTTTAATATAATTCTATAGTTTCCCTCCTTCATTAGGCTTTTTTTAACTGTAATATATTACACTGAATATATATTACTACTAAAGTTGTAGATAGCTATTATAAATATAGCATATATTTATATGCTATATTTATAGCATATAAACTTTACTTCTTATCTAAATATAACTTTTTTGGTACTCGCCTTCCTGAAACTTCCCGTTTGCTAAAGCTACCTATTTACAACCTATTAAAAAGCAATATATGGTATACATTTTGCAGCACAGTAATACTAGTAAAAAAAATCCCATGTTTTAAGCTATACATTAAGGTTTTATACATCTGGAATTATATTTGCTATTTTCTGCAAAAAGTCACACTATTTTACCACATAAACTCTTTTCTGTCATATCAAGGTTCTTGGAGTGAAGGAGGAAAGTCTGCCTTACTGATATCATTAATTCTTCTCCTTCACTTGAGATAAATTTCTAACTACCCATAAACAATTTCTTCCCATTTTTAGTGATGCAGAATTTATCAATCTGTATTATACTACTTAACTGGCTCACTTGCCTATTAGATCACAGCTAGTCTTTCTAGCCAAGATTCAACTTGGGACCGAATGACCCCCAAAAAATCATTATTTTAAGTAATTATCCACTGATAGTTTCAACATAGTTTATCTTTTTTCCCTGTATTTACTGTAATTTATGGGCTCCTGGATTTAAATGTGACAGTATGACATAATTACTAGAATTGCATTTGGCATCTCATTATCAAGACCACATCATAACACGTCCACAACAAATCCACCCACTGTAAGTCAGCAGAGGCTCTTCATATTCTCTTTTAATGGCAAAACAGTCGCTACAGTTTTTCTGGGTAAGAAGATATATCTGTAAATGAACATAGTTTCAACATGTCTAGTTTCATAAGCTAGTCTTTTCCATGTTTCTGAAAAAGTAGAAAGATCAACAAAACTGATGAATGCAAGTATTGAAAAAGTATTTCTAAACAAACTTTCTCACTGAAAATAATCCCTACTAAATTCACAGCACATATCCTTTCACAGCATGTACAGCTGTGTAATTGATGCTATGCATCTTTATCCAGCAAAAGATCTGAGAATATTTGTTATCAAAAACAAAACAAAACAAAAATCCTATTTACAGAGGTTACTCTACTTAGCCAGTAAATACACCTCCTCTTTTTTTGTCTCCCCTTTAGACTCTCCGATCTTTCTCTGGCCTGTTACTTTTCTTTTTCTCTCCCTGTCTCCACTCATTGCTTAGGACAAAACACAGTGACAGACTCGATTATATCTCTGTGTGTGAGTAACCTTTTAATTATTCACCTCTTTATACCAATGGAAAGGTTGGTGGATTCTGCTGGTCTTAAGCATTCTCGAAGGAGAAAAGGAGAAATATTTCCATTGTTTAGTGACTGTGCAGGTCATTCAGCTAGACCACTTGGAACACATGAGTCTGGTTCATCCAATTTAGAGTATTATTTTATATCTGGTGAAATTCAGTGATACTTTTCTTAAACAAACCACAGCCATGAAACATCCATCCAGATTTGTATTCTACAAATCAGACTGCTAGTGCAATAAAGAGAAAAATAGAGAAAAACAATCTAGAGTAAGAATTTAGTCACCATGTGAGATGGAAAGGCAAGCAAGTGAAAAAACCTTAAAGACTAAAATATTTAGCACCATCTAGCTAAGCAAATGAGAAAATACAGCATGATTTCTTTGATGGCTTTGCTCCAGTATAATGAATTCAATTTAACTCAGACATGTTTCCTGAGGTAAATTACTTTGGAAGAGTAGAAGCTGAACTGTGGTTGATAGATTAAAGACACAAAGAAAAAAGAAAATCTTAGGTTCGTGTTTATTTATGAATGCTTTACTGTAGTGGTTGATGTAATGATACATCAATCAATCTTAGAGATGGATGACTTGTTTATTTTAATCATTTTATTTTTATTCATGCTTTTCCCAGAAAATTAGAATTATTTTTAAAACTGCAAATGACCATCCAAAGCAATACTTAAAAATCATTTCTTGTCATTGTACAGATAAATTGACTTAAGATAGTAAGTGGTAAACAAGCAACATAAATGAATCTAAATGCAATACTTTCCTGATCAAGAAACAATATATATATGAAGCCATGAAATGTTAGCTTGGCTAAAGGCTATTTAATTGTTTTCTTGAAAGTCCTATAAAATTTGGTTAATTATCTTGCCACACAGCAAGGACTGGTTGGCATTTCCATCAAATACCAGGTTTTACAGAGAACTACTCCATGTAACTTTAAAATTTCACTGCATGTTTGAAGGCATGTATAATGATTTTGTATATGCAGTTCATTTACCTTGCATACTTTGAATTCATCAGGTATGCTATTGAAAATCGCTTCCACTTAGATCTTGCAAAAAAACATGGGTCATAATTTATCTGAGATTGCCTGTGGGTTTTTAAAAAACTAAATTTGAGATATCAAGTTTTTAATAAGCAGGTACTATACAAAATTCATGCAGAAATTTGAAGAATGCATACTTACTGTGTTACATACAAGGTATTTTCCCATCAAAGACAGCAAAAAACACACCCAAATTTAACTTTACATTAACATTAAAGGCTTTAAAGTAAACACTCTCTTACAAGAAGCTATCACAGTTAACTTCTTTAGATGGCTTCTTGTAAGAGAGTGTTTACTTTAAAGCCTTTAATGTCCTTTGTATAATATACAAATCATAAAGGCATTTTTGACCCTATCCTTGCTCTTTCCTTGATTTGTCCCTTTAATAAACAAAATGATCTGCTATGACTTTTACTTTTCACATGAAAGAGCAGTCATGTCAGAAGTTGAGTCTGAAGTTTGAGTCAGAAGTTTAGTATCTATCTATCTGCTGCATTAGCGATTACAGACTATTAAGGCAATTTAAGGATTAGGAGAGAGGAGCAAATATTTTTGAGTTATATAAAATATTTTATAGCAGAAAAATAAAATAAAATAAAATAAAATAAAATAATAAAATAATAAAATAAAATAAAATAAAATAAAATAAAATAAAATAAAATAAAATAAAAATACCCTGGAGAACACATTGTATGATTACCAACAAGTTAAATCAACTTCAATCTCTTGCGATCCACATTTGATTCAAACATGAATTCCTTTTAAAATGACCTTTGCCATTGTAAAATGTATTTAGCCTTTTTAAGAAAGCTATAATCATAATTAAATGTGTTAGAATAGGTCTGCTGAAGTTACAAGACCGACTTGAAGACATACTAATGATAGTTTCTAGAATTCATCTCACATGAAATATAATGGTATAAGGCAAAACTGTGCACTGGGACTCTAGGGCCCAGTGAAAGCACTTTGTGACAGGAGTCTCCCTGGTATCCTGATGAGGCTCAACACTATGAAAGGCTGAGGTTGGGAAAGACAGCAGAGCACTCCCAGCTCAGCAGAACACCACAACTGGCTCTTTCGCTGTGACGCTGGAGGCATCTGGAGGTTGGAGGCACTGGGCTCGTGAACAGCACCATGCCTTTCAGCCTAGGTGGATCAGCCAGCCACAGGGGCTTCCCAGGGTTTGGCTCGGCTGCCCATCATAGTTTTTCTGATGCTGCCCTCCAAGAGCAATTTTCAAATTTAGTTTGTATTTTGTCAAAAAAAGTTGCAATTCCCAACTTAAACTTTTAAAACTGAGCTGTATTTCAGCATAATAAAAACATTCCACAGGAAGATGGTAACTTTCATAATACTTTGCTCTGCCCCAGGCCACTCAAAATGAAAAAAAACTACCTCAACTGTTTAGCACCCACCACACACAAAAAGCTTAATATATATTATTTGTAATGTGTAGATGGTCCAAGTGTACCATATCTAGTACCTTGAGGTGAACAGAACAGATTTGGCAATAATCATAATTTGATGAACATACAATAAGAGTTTGTTCTATTTAAATTAACCTCTCCATAGCGAAGTAATTTAGTGCATTGAAATTATCGTTTGCTGAAGTTGACAGTAGTTTTAAAACATACTTTAAAGGAAAAAATAGTGGCCTAGAAGCTATATACATCTCCATCTAAGCACCCACTTGGCTGGGAGTCTGGAAAACGTCAGCTTCAAAGGATTACAGCTTTATTTGAGAATTCTAATTTGAAGTATTACTATGAGATGTAATGGTATCACTGGTCATGCCATGTAATAAAGTAGAAAAATGTCACTAACCTTTAATGACAGTTCCATGAAATGTAAGATTAAGGCAACTATTGTGATTTTGCTGCACAACCTTATCTTCTCACTTACCACCTGGTTTGATTTAAAAAGATATGGTACATTTCCAGTGCAGTAAAATATCTCGGGTCACTCTGGAACAGTACAGTGTAAAAGCATGTTTTATTTCCTGCTTGCCATAGAGATTTGCAAGACTTTATTCAAAATCTGAAGAATAGATGTTCCTAGCAGCATTAGTGCAGTTATTTTACTACCATACTACTCTCCCTGCCGCCACAACCCTCAAAAAACAAAAACAAACAAAAAAACCCCATGGTGTTACAGCATTCAGATCTAATAAAGAGGAGGCAAGAGGAAGTCTATTAAATCCCAAATAGTGATCCTGAAATGACTGCAGTTCGGATAAGTATTCAGAACATGTATTCTCCTGAGGCTGAAATTCACAATTTCTGATCTGCCTCTCATGGCACATGATCAAAACCATCCTATCCTGAGCTGGGTGAACAGTTTGATGCTTAGTTCACGAATAAGTTTTCAAACAGAAAATGGAGACTACCCTTCAAAGTGCATAGTTGAATGTTAAGACAAGGGTCCTTCTATTGCTTAGGAAAACTCAATCCTCTTCCTCTTAAGTGATGGCGATAATAGATATGCATGCAAATGATTAAAGTCTCATTCTGCATTTTTAGTATACTTCCCTTTCTTCACTCCTTAGGACACTATAGAGGAAAACAAAACAAATCAAAAAAATCCGCCATCACAACAAAAAAGGAATGGAGGTGGGGGGGACAGGAGAGAGAGGGGCTTTACTCCAACTTTTTCGGTTTTCACAGGATTCACTGGGAAATACGAGGATCTCAATTAATAGTCCAAGGGTTACAACTTAAAAGAATTATTGGATAAAACAACAAAGCTGAAATTTCACAGTAAATTCACACACTAAAACCTGTGAAATTCATAGACCAAAAAAGCAGTACAAGTCAACATCAAATCATTACAAAGTTTGGTATCATTGCACCTGCAATCTCCCATCAGAAACCAGAGCTCCAATATACAGAAAACTTAAAAGAATTAAAATATGAATAAACACTCTGCTCATATAAAATTCTATGCTCCATAGACTTAGATGTTATGTTGATTTACAATAGATTTATCCTATTCTAGAACTTCTTATCATTTAGTAAGTCTGTTTTCAGGTGAATGATTCATTTGATTGCTTCTTACTCTTTCCTTTGGAAAACTTTTTTCCTTAAAAATCTGAAAGATTCAAAGTCATTGAACCATTCGCTTAGGAATTAAATTATAAATGCAGCACATAACACTTAACAGTAAAGCACAATGTGATAAGAAAAGCTTAATTTATTGTAGTCCTAAGGGGCAACAAGAGCTTTTTTTATTCTATACCACTTCTTGCCCAGATTGAGCAGTGCATTTCAGTGCATAATCTCTTTTCATTATACCCATTAAAACAAATAAGAAGAATCTGAGAAAAATGTTGTATTGCATTTGAGAAATACTAGCATTCACATTTTGAGACCTCCTTTAGAGTTTTCCTTCATTTTGAAGTTTAGAAGACTTAAAGGACGAAAGACTGGAGAGAAAATTGTCTAAGCGGTTATTCTGTAAAATACAGTAGCCACAGGGTTATCAGACTACTGAGAAGCAGCCAGGGATCACTTCAAGGGGAATGCAGGAAAGCTTTAAACCCAGTATGATCCAAAGGCAATAAAATAACTCTATAAACAACTTTGGTTCTATGAAACTGCAGATCCCACGTAAAAGCCACTGATGATTACTTTTCTCTATTGTGCCTAACATTTCAGATATATCTTCAAGTAAAGGATAAAACTTAGGGCTTTGGAAGACTTAAAACTTAATCTGTTACACTTCTATTCATGCCCTAAAGAAAAATGTCAAATAGTCTCAATCACACCAGTTTACAGAAGATATACTCAGTCTTCACCAGACTAAGCAGTCACTGCACACAAAAGGCACAGAGACCTTTCCCAGGACACAAAAATAAAGAAGGACAAACCAAAGCTATCAAAAGGGTACATGGACATCTATCCTTCTAGCAACAAAAAACTAACATTATCCAGATGGAGGTTAATAATATATTTCTTTCCAGTCACAGCAACACAAGAACATACCTGATTAGCAACGTTGTGCATTGCTAAACACTTCTGAAAACAGGTGAATCATCTCTACTTTTCAGCACAGACGACTCAGCTCTAAAATCATCCACTAGTTTGGTCAGGTTCTTATTCTGGAAAAAGATGATAGAGGTTCAACCACATAGTGACACAGTAGCTATTATTTGCTTTTCTGTTGTCATTGGTAACTACTACTGTCTAGCTGGGACTGCAGTCTCAGAAGTCTCTTAGGCTTGACTCAAGTTATCATCATGTTCATCAGAAATAGTGCGCTAGAGTTGCTCCTTGTTGTCAATAAGCTTGACCAACATTTTGACCATGAAATAAAGCTGTATTTGAGCTAGCAAAAAACTATGTACACTGAAAAAAGCTGCATGCTTTTTGACCTGCTTTTATACAAAGAAGTCCAGAAAAAGTTTACATTGATCAAAATAACCATGCTTAAAAACGCTCTCAGGCATTTTTTGTACCTTTTACTTCTATATTTTGTATAGAAAAAGACATTTTAAATGCTATAAGAAACAAGAATTCTTTTGATTATTGGTGAGGCAGTCATACATTGATGGCCACAGAAGCAATTTCATCATTATGTCAGGTTTCCTTCATAAATTAATTGACATTGAGTATGGTGATTCTTGTATTTGAAAAAATAGCTTTTGACAGCAAAAGGAACCTTAATATAAGGCTGCCTATCGGTCCACATAAAGGTCGATTTATTCAATGCGTCATAACCCATAAAATTTACGAGTTACCATAAGGCTTGGTAAAGGCAAGATCATGATCAGAGGTGGTCTTGCAATTATGAATTGCAGAAACTGCACTAAATAGATTCAGTTCTTCCAGCAGTGCAATTTCTACTTTTCTGCACAATACAGCTTCAGCGATGTGTTACAGCATTATGAATCATGGAAATAAGCTGATACTAGACCTATAACTTTCTTCATTTCCCTTCTCCCTTCTCTCTCCGCCCTGTTAATGCACATTTTTAATGCTGGACCTGTTACAACTGAGACAACAGAAGTGAGAATTCTTTGTAGGTAAATAATGATACTGGACCACTTACTGAAATGTTACTCTATTACCTTTTAAAATGATGAATTGCAGATCCTACATGATTATGATCACTTTGGCATGAAGAAAAGTTTGTCTGGTTTATGTAATTTATTTTACTTTTCAGTGAGACTCAGTAAAAACTTCAGTGAAGCGTATGTGTGCATGCAGAGAGCTGCATTGCCTCTAGTTACAGAGTAACAGAGTATTAAACTTGTATTGGATTTCATGCCTATTATTGATTGTGCTTGCCTATTAACGAGTTAAATTTAAATGCCCAATACAGTCTTTCCATCAAAATTTAATCTTCTTTTGATTTCACTTTTACACCACTTATTCATTGCAAATCACTCATTATATCGATCATTTTGTATGCTTTTACATCCTTTGATTATGAACTTTAATTTGATTATGCCATAACTTTATAGTTTTAATTAAAAAGTTACAGGTTTTTTAAAGTACATTCTCTGATAAGCCTTTTCTGTCCCCGAGGGAAAAAGGAACGTGACTGGAAGCCCAAAGAAACTCAGTATATTATTTACAATTTTTACCGGCTAAAGGGAAGCATCTGAATCAATATATACTTAGAATTAGTTCACTGATTGAAAATCTAGGTTCTTACTGCTGAAAAAAAGAATTAATCCATCCTCTGTTCTAACTTCTTTTCCCCTAATAATGCAATTTCAAAAATTTACTATGTCAGACCTGGTCTTTTACTCCATTTCGATTAGGATTTCTGAATCTTATTCACAATCTGATCCACAACTGCTATCTTCAGTGACTACACTGGAAGTACCCTTTTCATTCCCTCCACCTTCTCCCCCTTTCTGAAATATGATACCAGATGTCCTTGTGCTCAACTGAAGAATGGATATCCCATTGCCCCAGGACAAACAATAATTACTGCTAGCCCTCTACTACCTCAACTACAGGACAGTATTAAATAGTATGCCATTGGAGAGGAATTTAAAGTTAACCTTGGTCATAAAATAAACTTCTTCTCATCACTAAGGTAGTACTCTACGCGTTTTGGAGTCTTTTTTCCCTAGCTTTCCACCAGTTTTCTAAGATACAATTCCAAAGTTTATTTCGATATGTTCTATTAAAGCGGCACTGAGATGCGACCTCTGTATCAGAGCTCCCAGCAAGTAAGCTACAGCTAAATAAAGTTCATTAAAATTCAAAATCCAAAGGAAAGAGCAATAGAAGGCTGCATTTGGGACACACCATTTGGCAACCGCTGCCAAACTCAGATGTTATCTCTATGAAAAGTCATAAAAAATATCTGCACACTTTTGTTGATTATCAAGAAATTACTGTAGAAATACATGTTCTCAAAATAAAGTGCTAAATGGTTAGGTGGATATAGCTAGCATAGGTGACGCACTTGTTATGTAGTAATGAAGAGAATCAGAGACACAAGGAACGCCTCTAAGAGCTGCAGACTGGCTCCAGACTGTCTCCACACCTTCTACCCACACTCAGAAGTGACAAGGTACAAGCCAAAGCCTGTCTGGGAGCCATATGGCATATGGTCTAAAATACCAGGAAGATGCCAAGAGGCAAGTGCTAACTCACTTGCTTTTACACAGTCTCACATCTATCTATACCAGCTCGGGTAAGCATTCTGCACCATCACGTGGCTGCTAAGCCAGAGTCTATTTTTATGTCTGTGATTTTGGGTTTGGCATTTACATTCAGTTACACATGTGTCTCTAGTAATTAGCTATCATGATCTGTAATAGTCAAAAGCCATGAAACTTAATTCAAAAATAACAAGCAGGAACTAAAAAAAGATAATGAGTTGGCCATTGGGCATTCGGATGGCCTGGACTGAAATTACTGCTTTGAAGCACACTTTTCGAAAAGGGTTAAGCAAGGAACAAGGGACAAACATTAAATTATTTAGGAACCTAGCAAAATCTTACAGACCTAATCTGTACTGCAATCAGGCACTTCTGAAGTCCTGTTAGTTGCTTGTCTGTGATTCAGATGTCTAAATAGATTCTACATTCAGCATTTAAGTCTATTCAGGGGAAGTGGCATAGATTTCAATGGTTTAAAGACACAGATATTTTATATTAGCATATAAGAGCCTCTTCAACAGAAAATAAAAATGAATCTATCTTACTAAAGAGCTGCAGAATCAGATGTATTTAAAAATGGTAGTTGCTCAGGAACCAGTCAGAACAAATCTATGACCAGACTTAACAGAGAAAAAGAGAATTTGAAACACTAAGGTTTAGTGCCTAAACACAAGTTGCATTTGGCCATCATGACATTACTGCAAAGCCTAGGTTATAGATAAGCTCTGGACAAAAGCAAGGAAAGTAGCCATGGGCTACTCCAAATAAATCAATAGGATTCCTCCTGCAAACAGTACTACTAGTACAAGTAAGTGGCCTTTACCAGTGAAACATGAAATAGTTACTAATGTTTATTTCTTTTCAAAAGATCTATGGTAATATATTTGACAGCACTCAGTCTACTTGCACACAATGAAGGCAATAACCAGTCTTTTACATGCTTCAATTTGCAAAATAACTGTTGCTGCTTCTGCTAAGACAAACTATGTAAGCCTTATTCCTTCTCTACAGTTATTTCCAAATGCACTATTCTATTTACTAGGACTGGGAATGCAGCAGGAATAGACCTCTCTTATGTAAGATCTAACCACATATTCTTTGAATACCATAATCCCACTTCCTACTTCCCCACTTAACATGAGAGAAAACATTCTCTCATGTGCAATAGATGTGTATAACAAGAAGAGTGGATCTGAAAGCAATTGCCTTTTGTTTGTCAACAAGAAAGTTAATTTACTTATAACAGCATCAAAAGACATGCCATGTAAATCCTGATGGAATACAAAATACTCCACACACACTGCTAGACAGCCTCCATTATGACTGGTCAGGAATTTTAAAACTCAGTAGATTTTCCTTCAGAAAGTTTCAGCTCAGGATTGGAAAACACTATTGTGCTTTGACAAAGATTGAACTCTGCTCAAGAGCAAATTTCTCAACTAAAAAAATTTGTTTGTATTTATTCTAATGTTTGTCTTAAATTAAAAATAACACAACTCAATACTTGGGACTAGAACTTTTTGTTCATGCTGTGAATTCACTCAGCTGAGATGTCCTAGACTTTTGCATGTCTGCTGCACAGCACATTACTTACTGTACTTACACTGTACATTATCAAACTTGCTAAGTTGACCTGCTCTGTTACCCCTGCTGAGATTGTCCAAAGTTACAGAATCATGGAGCAAGGACTTGGCTTCTCAGTTTTCTACTCCAGAGGAAGGTCACTCGTGTGACGGTCATTCCTATGGATATATATTCAGGGATAATCCAAAAGCAGAGTTTAAAAATTTGCTACTTTCAGCAGGATAAGAAAAACTTAAATACAATATTTAAGCATGTATTAGCATTATTACATTTATTAGCATGTATTTAGGAACTCTGAATACAAAAGGAATCAGAAATCAAGGAATTATTTAATAATCACTTTGATCAGGGAAGTCACTTTGATTTATATAGATAGTCTTTTGATTTATATAGGAAGTCACTTTGATTTATATAGATAATTGTATTTTTCAACAAATATGAGCAAATGTAAAATATTCATCTTCCTCAGCTTCTCTGTGGAAAAGTTTAGCTAGACAATGCTAGAAAAAAAAACAGTATGATGTGCATTTTATAATAAAGTTATAGAATCAGTACTTTGAGGAACAGAAAACAGGCATTTTCTCCTGCCACGCCACATATAGGTAAAACATATTTAGCATAGTGTTTTGAAAAATGCTGAAAAAAACATCTGTGGAGCAGACAGAAGCAATAGAACAGTCACAGCAATAGAATAGCAAAGATTAGCCTTTCAACATGAATGTATTATACATGGAAAATGGGGCAAAATAAAGTATTTGCTATAAAAATGAAACAAATAGGTACTACAGTATTCTTGCTAGTTTTTCCAAACTTTAAGCAATAAATAAATAAATAAATAAATAAAATAAAATTCTATAGAAGTTTTGTATGATAATGTACTGCCCAAGATAAGCAGTAATTTTCACCATTCATTCAAGAGCGGAGTTTTGTTTCAGGCAAAATATTTTTCATAAAATGAATGCAGAAGCCTCCTGTCCTCTGAAGAAAATAAAAGATAAATTGTTTGCCAATCAAATTTCTCCTTTTTAGACTGATTTATCTCCCTGCGCATATCATATACACTACAGGTAGATAAATGTTTATCTGAAATTAGGAAAATTAATCAGTTCTCATTTGCGACAATTCTCTGGTTCATTCACAAAGGCAGAAAAATAACTTATAGATAATTCCTGGTAAATTGTGCAGACACTATCTCATACTATTAAAGGAAACAGTAGCTTCTCATAGTTAAAATTTTATCTGGCTATGAAAGTAAAATTCTACTTTAGCTGCCATAACATTTTCTTTTAATAATTGATGATCCTGATTAATATGGTATTTGCACTATCATTTGTTTTTGTGAAGTTTGAAGAAAAGTAAATTTTCTGCAAGGTGTTACAAAATGACTCCATTCTCAAAGGCCATTTTCATGTAGATTAAAAATCATATATATTGAATATTTTCACACAGCCCACATTTCTTAAATTTGAGTGAATATTCTTTGCAATCATGCATTCGATAGAGAACTGTGTTAGATTACAAACTTCATTAATAGTTTTTGCATCCTTTTTCCCTAGATCATCATATATTCAAATTCCCTGAGTTTAAGTAATAATAGTTTTCAGTTAATAGAAGAATCATCACCAGTGAAAAGCTGGCTCTACAATTCCCTAGGAAGGTCCATCCTTCAACAGTCATGTAAGAAGAGAATTGGAAGTTTGCTTACAAGTCATTCATTCTTAGCTGTTGCAATCACTTGCTACAGCAGGAGCTGAAGGAACAATCATATCAAATTGCCTTCCCAAATATATGTTGACCTCCAGCCTCTCTCAAAGGTCACGGCCATCTAAAGAATAGGGTAAACAAGCCTAGAAACTTCCCAGTCTTTTGTTCCAGTGTAGACTGGGACAAGCCATAGCCATTAGATCGTTCACAGGCAGCATGATGCTTGCCTGGTTCATGACAGATTTGACTTTACTGATATTTAGGTTCTTAACAAGTATTTCCCATCTTGCATTCTTAACTGTGCTAGTGTCCCTCAGAATTATATTGCAGGTCTGACATTTGCCCAGAACTACCGCCCATAAAATGCAGTGGCTTATATAAGAGACTCTGGCTCCTCCATTGGAAATACCTATTAAACAGTTGCTAGTTGTTCCAGAAGAATGAACCTCAAGAAAAGACAAAGGTCCCTTTCACATCTCTAAAAATATTTGCTAGATAAGAAAGTCAACATTAAAAAATAACCTTCAAAGTAGCAATCTATAGTTCATTAGTATAGTTGTTGGGGTGTGGCATAAAATATACACTTTTATTTCCTATGAAATGATGATAATTGATATGGTCAATGCAAGATTAAAATATTCTTAGCTATGTTCTCGCAGAGTTGTGTAAACAATGTAAAACTTACACTAGGTAAATAACTCACATAGAACTTAGAACTTAAATGCATTCTTAAATCATTAAAGGTAGATTAAATTACAATACACCAAGATTGAGACCAGATTTACGATATTCATTGGCTGCTTTACTATTCATGTCTACAAAAGCTACCCTATTGTTATAGATTTTTTTTGATTTTTCCATTCATAGGTTTTACTAAAGAATGCCATGAAGTGAATTTAATTATAAAACTGTAAACATGTTTGCACTAGTACTTAGTACTTAGTCCCCTACCTAGCCTCTATACAAGGTGTTTGTGTTTTGTGAGGACTCATAAAAAAATTTGTACTTAGTAAGGATATACAATTTTTTTCCTTCACAGTTTTACTGGTGATGGGGGCTAATGCTGTCAGTGTTGTTAAAATCAAACAAGTATGTCAGAAGATGTTTTGAAATGCCTTGATGAATAAGCATTTCAACTCTAACTTTAGAATTAAGCAAAGGCTTACACATAATAATAGTAATTAAAAAAAATCACTGTCAGGAAAGTGACAAAATAGGAATTTCAAGTAGTGAAACAAAGCCAGAAACATTTCAAGCTTTTCTGAAGATTCACTGGCAGTTCTTCAGCTAAATAAGAGAAGATGAAAGAATGAGACTTCTGTGCAATAAGAATGAATAGATAGCCTAAGCAGACACAAGTGCATGAACAATTGGCTTCAGGTTAGAAGAAATGTAGCATTAAGTTTAAAGGAAATGAGAGATAATAAGGGTAATTATGGTAATGAAAGTAAGAAGTTCTACACCTGAGCTACAATCAGAACTGTAAGCATCAGAGTGACCTCAAGCAAAGTATATTAGACTATGTCTGAATCAGGTTTCTCAAGGACAGGCAGTTTAAACAAAGACTATGGACAAAGCTACTACAGGAGACGCAAAATGATCGAAATAAAGTACATATTTAAAAGGGGAGAAAAGCTGATCTAACTTAAGATAGAATATAAGGGTACCAGAACATGTCTATCTCAGACATTGAATAACTTCAGAATAAGCAAAAAGCTAGCATAACAGACAAAATGAAATTAGTAAAACTGATCTTGGTAGGTTATTTCAGAATAAGCAGTCACAAGCTGACTCTCCACCTGCCACAACAAGGTAAGTGACATGATTTCCTAGGCAAAAGAAATGGGATAGATTTAATCTTTCTAGGTTCAGAGCAATTGATGCTGGACCACATGAACCATTGTTAATGAAGCCTGAGACAGAAGCATTAGAGTAGTAGCTGAAGAAATGTAGGAGGACTATAAAACCAAACAACCCTTCTGATACAAGAATAAATTAATTTAAAGCTGACATGAATATACTTAGGCTGGGAATGTAAACCAAATTTTTGAGGATTTTTCTGACAGAAGAATGGGGAACAGTATGTGTCAGACAGTAATTACATTTTTCAAAAGAAACAGGTATGACAGCCTAAACTTAGTGTTCTAGAAAGCAAAATCTGTGTTGTAAGCAGCTTTATGAAACTCTATATCCACCTTAATTTGCTCTGAGCCTAAAAATTATATTTTCCATTAAAAGAAAAAGTCTTAGTGTACAGCATTATTCCATATTTAGATATGACTTCTCCATCAACTGAAAACTGTAACTGACCAGCTCAAGCAACAAGGAGAGCGAACCTGAGGGGATCTATCAATTCACATGACTAGTCCAGAGTCTATTTTGATTGTGCATGGCCACAGTTAAGAAATACAAGAGTGAACACCTGTAATGCTCAATGTGGCCTCATATTACCAATACGCATATTGCTCCCTCAGTTCATTAAAATCATAACTACTTGAAGATGTTCTTTACCTGAGAGTCTAATCCCATTACCTTCTTGAGTACTTTCACTCTCTTCTGTTTGCCGGATGAAAAGCATTTCTAGATCACACCAAATGAACTTGTTCCTACATGACAGACTGCGTGACATGGTGCATCTATGTTTAGTTTCCTGTAACACAGCCAAAACCTCCTCTGTACCTTCAGCGACAGCAGGAGCAACACCTCCTGTGTGCATTGCTCTACCAGCTCTCTACTTTTATATCATATTCCCCTTTCTCTCTGCCACCTTCAGAGTCTGTAGAAATAATAATGGGCAGACAGATCTGTGTAAAGCAGAAGCCTTTTTACAGGTATATAATGCCTAACATAAAAATGTTCTTAAAAGCACCATGACTTTCAGTGTACTATCACATTACAAGTTACACTTAAAATACTTTCATACAACACTAAGGGATCTTAAGTGAGGTGATCTTAAAAAAGGGTCACTGTTTTGGCATTAAAAGTTGCTAGTTATCTGAAAGTATCTTACAACATTCATCTAAGATTAAGGAAGTAAAATTATATCCAAGTGCTGATTTTAAAAGTAAATGAATTACTAAGAATGTAATACACCTCAACTCTACTAGAAAATAGGTGTTTAATTCTCATAAGCTTCCTCCAAAATTATACACTAACATTTTATTTTATAAATTACTATTTTATATGGAAAGCTGCACTTAAAGTCTGTAGCTGCTCAAATATCTTTAAAACTGAAGATTTTTAACCGTGAAGCTTTTGAAACAGCATGCACTGAAAACAATAATATCTTTGGCAATACTGTCAGCATTATTTAGAAACTAAGCTTCACCTAAATGCTTTAATTTCTGCAGCTATTTAGACATAATATAGAATTATAATGAAATTCATTAGAGCATACCTGGTTAAAACTTTTTATCATTAATAAAGCCTTTTTACAAATATTAATCATTTTAATGCCCCAGCTATATCTACTTAATCTTCTCAAATATAAGCAGAAAATTATAAATGAAGCCATAATTTAAAGACTTACAGGAAAACATTACATACATTTGTGAAACTCAAATTCCCTTATACTCCCCAAAAGACTTGGTTTATAACAAGTTAAAGTAAGAAGCAGTACAGAATAGGATAACAGTCTTTCAGAAATGCTTGTTTTTCTTGCAAATAGCCAAGTGAATCATTCTCCAGCACATTAATCAACAGTTGAACAATGCTGGTATTCATAAGGAGCTTTAGAAACAAGCCACAAAATTATTTTTAATATGAAAGAAATAAATGATGTTTTTCCCTAGCTGTCTGCCATGTAGAAATAAAAGCATTAGGAATAATGTGCTTGAAACTCCTGTTATTACCATACAAGGCAAGATGAAAAAGCATTTAACTTTTAGAAACACATCTAAGCTGGTCGGCAAAATTTATATCAAGTCTGTAAACAAGTCTCCGCTATATCCCCTCAGAGGTTTCTAATAGGGAACAAAACATATTTCTTTGCTACGTAAAACCGTCAGTCAATATTATTTCCAAAGCTGATTTTACATTACTGACAAATGGCAGATAGAAAGTTATGTTAAAGTGTGATGCAAAGTCTGAGTGTCTGTGCTGACTTGAAGCTTTTAACAATTTCATATTGTTACCTGGAATTAGATGTTAGAAAACTCATCTGCCTTTCAGTCTATTCTCACTGTTCCAATCAAACTGAAAAGGTTTTTTCAGCTGTCAGACCTCCTAATCATATGCTGCATAAGAATTACTAAAAGCATCCCAAGTATTTTATGGAACAGAAGATTTCATCTTCATAATGGCAAACACTAAATAACTCAAAGGAAGGCAGGAATCACTGCAAAAACCTCCACAAGCTCTGAATTCATGCTCTGAAACACGATATCTAATAACTTTTCTTTACCAAGTTCTCATGTGATGTTCAGTAATAGCTACTGATTATTAAAACAAAAATAAAAGCTAAATATAGCTACTACTCTTGGGAAGAATATCAAATTCAAATGAAAATGACCAGAAAAACAACTAGTTTCCCAGAATTGGATCTTAGACTTGTTCTAGAAATTGGAATGCCAAAAATTTTCTGAAATTAATGGAAAAAACTATCGAAATAGTCCCATGTCAAGACAATAAAAAAGATTAACTCATAATACACTAGTTCATACCAGATGGGTCTAAAAACAGCTGGGTTTGGCATCTTTACCCTGCTCCCACTTAGGTGCAAGTCCCAGGTCCCTGCTGGTCCCATAACAGGACCCTCACTTTGATTCTCATTTCCACACCTTAGTTTCTGGAGAAGGACTTCCGGGGAATCTGAGTCTCATCTTTTCAGTTAAAAAATGTTTTACCCTTTTGAAAGTATTTCCTATCACTATATTGCATGGTATCAAAATATAATCAAGCACACTGATGAGGGGGAAGGAAAGAACTATTACTATTAATTATGTGAGGAAATCTCTAAAGGTAACAATAGAACTTTTCTTAAGCACTGTTTCTTTTCATTTGTTTAGAAGTTTTGGTTCTCTGCAGCATTGTCAAAACCATTTACTGAGATCCTAACATCAAAATCACAGTACTTGTCAGACACCCATCCTAAATATGAAATTTTAAACACATTAACCTTGTTTGCTCTTGTGCAAGATAAAATTTACCAACTCCACTTGTCACATTTAATAACCGTAACAAAGTAAATGGAGAAAATAATTAATAAGTCTTGTCTAAAGGTATCATCCTGATGAGGCTGGCCAGAAGCACATGAGTACACAGTATGAAAAACAGATTATATATACCATTCTCAAGTATGGACTCAATCTTGAAGGTCTTTTTGAATGTAATGATTCTATGATTCTAAGAAATGACGCGAAACCAGCATGTAAACACAGTAGATAAAGAAGTATGATCAAGGAAAATGGTGTACAAAATCTGTACAACAGTATCGTGTCCCAGGATTTTACATAGATTTGATGAAATTAAAGGAACATTTCCACTGATTAATAACCATTTCTGATTGGATCCAGAATGTTTACTCAGGCAACAAAAGGAGAGAAATGAGTGTAAGTGAAATTATTCGGAGTTGAAATGAATTAATATGGATTTCATAATGAGCTTTCTGCTTTGCAAAGATCATAAAAACCTATCATTAATCCATCATTAAAAAACTATTAGAATTAAACTGCATCTTTTCATACAAAAATAGCTCAAAATCTATCAAGAGAATGAATCTCGTAACACAGAATTGACTTGGCACCTAGGCCAGCGTCTTGATGCAGAAATAGTAATATTTCTATTTTTTTAAAAAAGTCACGCCCAGATCTTTTTATTTTAGAAAAATATTCTGCATCTTCTGATTTCTAATTTTTGACATGTCCTTTTGAATTTTTCTATATTGACAAGAATTATAGATGATACAATGAAAACAGATGAGGTTATTACCAGTGGTTATAACACACGACTTATTGTTGGTTGATTACTGAGCTGAGAATATATGAAGTTTACATAAAGACAGTAACTGGTAAACAGCATTAAATGCTTCATCATTCACTTAATTTCTGTCCTTCTAAATTTCTAAATTCCATTCCTTCTAAAATTAGGATATTTATTAGCAATATATTCTTTTTAAATAGCTCCAACTTCTATTTGTGCTCTAGTTTCCAGAAATACAAGAGAAAATATCTAAACTCAAGTTTTTTGTTTCATACTGGTCTTCTCCCCAACCTTTCTGAACATGCACACCCCGTATCTTTTTGTCCCTTTGTTTTTATGTGGAACTGGTAGCCAAATATGATCTCTGTTCTTAGAAAACTAGCGGGAAGTTCCATGAGTGTTTGGACAACAATGATTTCTAAGGGATATACCTGCCCAGTTAATGCAAACTGGATTACAGAACAATAACAAGTTGAGTACAGAGATAGAGATGATTAAAAATACACTTAAGCCCTGTGAAGCTCTCTGAAAGCTGCATGGAAAGTACTTGCAGTGACTAATGACCGTAATGAAGCAATAATAGAAGCTTACTATGACATTATTTTATATCCAAAAAATAACACCTAAATTACAGAAGTACATTATTGGGGAGGGAGGAGAGGGACAGAGGTAAGTGAGTAGGAAGGGTGAAATGTTTGCATATAAACAGTGCAGTATGATATTTATTCAAAATGTTCAGTTCCCCTGCAAAATCACTTTGTTCTCCATTTTCTTTAGTATGGGCAGGCAGAGACTTCTCTGGGGACTCTTGTGGTGAATCCTCTCTAACTGTACCCATCTTTGCTTAATATATCTGAAGTTCTATATCTGCTAGTAAGTATAATTTCATTATAGTATAGACAGTACAGACATGGAAAAACATAAGTGTAAACCATAAAAATCTTAATCAGATCCCAAGCTTTTTGGTGTCAGAAATCCTGAAAATCTCTGTACTTTAACAGATGATAACAACAAGAGCAATTAAACATACTTTTTGCAATGTGCCATGTAGCAAAGCTGAATGCCGCCAGGCCAGGATGGTACAGTTGCTACTAAAGATACATCCAAGTAAGGGACTTCAAGAATAAAAAGGTAGCAAGGGCAAAAAAAAAAAAAAAAAAAAAAAANAAAAAAAAAAGAAAAGGGAAGGCAGATAGGCCTTCCTAGGCCTAGACATAGGACATAGCAAATGCTATCCATAAAAGCAGGATATGTAGGAGGCAGGGAAGAGAAGAGAAAGTATTTCTTTCAAACAAAAAGTCAAAACAAATGAGAAAATTTATTATTTTCAATGATTAATCTAAGCACAGCAGATGACTAATTTTAATTAATTAGTCTTTTATGAACTTGAAGTTTGGCAAGTATTCTGTGCCATTAGTTGGAAGAAAAAAATGATGACATAGAAAATAAGAGATTCAAGAACTTCTTAACTTTTGGCTAATACATGAGTGGAAGGGAAGAGTGAAAAAATAATGTATACTTGCCTTCTATATAAGGCTATAGTGTATGCTTGCCT
The DNA here is from genome assembly GCA_013389825.1 of Crypturellus undulatus. Lineage (NCBI taxonomy): Eukaryota > Metazoa > Chordata > Aves > Tinamiformes > Tinamidae > Crypturellus > Crypturellus undulatus. The sequence continues at coordinate 27,416 of VWPW01021801.1, forward strand.
TCTTTCTTTCCCTGCTTCTCACTAAATTATACAGAATTTGTAAAGTACATTTTTTTATCTCCAAAGTAATTTGAACTTGACTAATAATTTTTTTTAGCAGAAGGGTATTTAATCATGCACAGTGTATACCTACCATTCAGGTACCTAAAGTTAGGAATTAAAGCACCTTAACAGGAAATTATCCTGTTCTTAACTAGTTAAGAGAAGTATTTTTATCTGGTACTTCTTATCTGATTTCCAAGTAGATACTGTTGAACAAACATTTCAATATGATTTTTCTACTTATGTTAACTAATCTATAAGCATGTATGTGAATTCTGTTCAATCTAATGAAGAGATCTGTACTACACTTCTTTTCACTGTATAATTGGCACCAATCTTGCGCTGACCCACAGACTCTAATGCACTCTAACACTTTTGCATAGTAGTCCAAAATCAGACGAGCGGTAGTATTCAAGGACAAAATGAGCTTAACTCTGATATAAGTCACAGCATTTGTCACTCTCACATTTCCTGTTTAATGCCATCTGTTTTGCATTCTTCAGGTGATAGAATTTGTCACTTTAACTACCAAATGATTACAATTGACGGAGGTAGGTAGTGTTCTGATACAGCCTATGGGCTAACAGAGTTTTGTTTAAAACAAGTATAAAATGCTCCCTGTCTGTCTTCATTTTTATGCTTCACATTTCTATATTTGATCCATCAACTGCACTACAAACTCAGCTGGAAAGGCCCGCTGAACAGATTACATGAGTTACTGCTGCATTTACTGCTCATTCAAGCAACAAAATGTACATCTTTAAAATATATTAATCAAAACCATAATTATTCAATATACCAAGGTACAAAAGAGAGAACAAGAAAAATATGTGAAATGTCTGAATAAAGGCAAATATATTTCCAGACTTCTGTATTAAAAAGCAATTGCGGCAGGATAAGTAAAAGACAGGGCCCAGGAACTTATCTCTTATCATTTGACAAAATTATGCTATCTGACTATTTTACTATGTTGCATCTTGAAAAGCAATCATGCAGAGTACCTATAAACAAAATATTTTGTCTATGAAACAGGTTTAACACTCATCTCCCCATCACTGCATACACATTTTGACAAATCTTGAGGACTTAAAAAAAGCACTAGAAGGCTTTATGTCAAAATTGCTATAAGGAGATATTTGTTTAATTGATTTTTCATGTCTGAGCCCACAGACCAATCATTATGGCTGGGTATGACAGTCATTCACCACATCAAAAGATGCAGTTTTTTTAAAGGATTAATGATTCAGAGTTTAAGGAGAGAGAGGAAAAAGAGATTTTGCTAGCTGTGTTTTCTAATTACTTCAAAGTATTGCAGTAACTTGTACAAGTAGAAGCTTCAAAACTAACCAAGTTCTCTGGATATGAGCAAAGGTTGGAGGCTCCATGACAGTAATTGTACTTGTGCATATTGTGTACTCAGCTATATGAAAACTAAAATAAATTGAGCATCAAAATAAAATCATCCTCAATCTTTTAAAACTGATTCTGCTGCTAAAGATAGCTAACTGATCTAACTCTAAGTCAAGAAAAAAGTACCATCTAATCAAAACTGGGACTGTCAGGAACAGCCTTCAGTCTTAATACAGGTTTTGAATGTGTATTAAACTTTAACCAGCATAGACTTAAAAATCTAAGTCACAGCTTCTCTAGTTTAGAGTATAGAGGTAAAAGACAATTGACAATAGCAACAAGACTAACTTTTCTGGTGTTACTAATTGCTATTTCAAGATAAAGCAGAGGAAGAAACTTTAAGTATTAAATAAAATCCTCCTGCCTCCTTGTTAGACTCAAACTAGGTAAGACTTGCAGACTTTGCTAGGGAAGAATTCTCATTCTCTGCCTTGTATATATAGCCAAGAGAGTGATAGGTAGTAACTAAACTGACCAAAGGAACATATACAAGCTTTTAACTTATGCTAAAGAGGGAAGCCTCTGCCTTCCCTATCTGACAAGCTTCCCCTGCAGTTGAACATGAGTGCAGAAGAATAAAGGCTCTCAACTAAGCTATGACAAATAGCTTTTCTACAAGAGGAAGAGTGCTCTTAAAAAGCATATAATGATAAAGTAGCACTTTAAAAATATTTTTCATTAAACCACAGATTAAAAAAGTTTCACAAGGGTCTGTATTCAATGCAAGTAAGTTTCAGAAGTCTCTTTTCTAGATTAATGAGCAACTTAAAGCAAAAAATGAAATTTGGTAGGGAAAGCAGTTATATTTAATACAACAGCTGCAAAATGGGGAAACCACAAAATGTGTGCTGCTGTGGCTTATACATGTAGCAGCTGTGCCACAGACAAGTGAACTCATCAATATACCTATTGAAGGGAGTTATAATCCTACAGTTGTTTCCTAATTAAAATTTAAATAAAAAAGCGACACTGACTTCTCAGTATTACATGGCTTTCTGTGGAACAAATCTATTACAAAATGAGAAGGCCAATAAAATGGGAAGGCCAGTGCTGTCTTTGGCTTGTAAGCTCTGCTTTTAGGAATCACCCTGAGATGAGTGAAAAAGTCAGCAACAAGGATCCACTCTTGTTGGAGGTGGATCAGGTTAGGTCACATACTGGACACATTCCTGGGACCTGATGGCACCCTCAAGTGCTGAGAGCACTGACCAGTGTTCTCGTGAGACCACTCTCAATTATCTTTGAAATATCACGCTTGGCAAGGAGGGTCCTGAGGACAAAAAGAGAGCAAGGGTTCCCCCTTAACTTCAGAAAGGGCAATGAGAAGAACCTGATTAACTAGACTGATTAACTATCACTTTTCCAGAAATCAAGCTTATGAATAAGTTCTCCTGGAAATCTTTTCCAAACACATTAAGAACAAGGTGATCAGGAGTAGCCAAAACACCTCCATGAAGGTCAGGCCTGACCAACCTGTCAACCTTCAATAATAAGATGCCTGGCTTCACTGAGAGCAGAGAGCAGAAAATATTGTTTTCTTGGACTTTGGCAAATTTGTGGCACTGTCTTTTATTATATGCGGCTTGAGTGAACAGTGACATAGATTTAAAACCGACTGAACTGTTGGCTTGAAAGTAACACAAACACCAGAAAGAGACCAGCCACGAGTCACACACCCAGAGGTCATCTGTTCAATGTTTCACATTTTTATTAGTGACCTAGATGACAAGACAAAGCGCAACCCCTCACAAGCCTGTTCTGCAAATGAAGCTGCTATTCCGTTCAAAGGAACCTCAACAGGCTGGAGAAATGGGTGGAGACGAAGGAGTCTCATGTTCGGCCAAAAGAAAAGCAAAATCCTACACCTGCAATTCCATGCGCACTACGGCCTGCAGGCCAACTGGCTGAATGGCAGCCTTGCAGAGAATGATCTGGCGGTACTGGTGGGCACCAAGTGAAACCCAGGGTAGCAACGCACCCTTGCAGCCAAGATAACTGACGGCAGGAGCTGCATTAGAAAGTGTTGCTTGCAGGTTGAGGAACATGATCCTTCCTCACTACAGGTGAGTTACTGAAAACCATGACTTGCACTCTGATTTAAAACAGAGGTAGCTTTGTTCTCAGCAATGTTGCTAAGATGCACCCTGAAAGCACCTGGGGTAGTCAACTTTAATAAGAATCTGACTTCTCTCATAATTACTTTCTCTGCTAAGCATTTTTCCAAGCACAGTAGGAACAAAGGATCTAAATTCAGCCATATATCTTGCCAAAAATTGCTATCTCTGGACAGTTCAATACATATTTAAAATTACATCCTTAATCTGCACAGGAAACTCATAAGCAATGCTGTGTTTGTTAAACATGTTTACTGTAAAATAACATTAAATGAAGCTAAAAATAATTCTTTCAGTCTAAAATACAGGATAGTTAAAGAGGCATCCTGATGAATGCATATTCTTATCAGATGCATCTCTTTGCTGAATTTTTGAGACTTCATATTAACATGTCATGATATAGAGCATTGCCAGCCTTGCAAGATAATGAACCAACTGGAGAAGGAAAAAAAATCTAGTTCTTCCACCCACAAAATAGATGGCTTACTCAAAGTGTAAGACTGATTCAAAGAAGTAAAGACACCTATTTAAGAGTTACATTTCTGCATAACAAAGAGCAGAAGTCTCCTTTGTTGCAAACACTGTACTCTACAAAACTTGTATCAATTGTACCCCATAAAATGCCCTTTCTGCCTGCAAAACTGATTTGCTTGGCATTCCTAGGTAAAACTTCCACCTTGACTGATTATTTAGAAAATCCTACCAGACACAAGTGAGGTATATTTACCTAGTAAAATAAAAGGCATTAGTGTCACTATAGCAGAAATTTATCTTCTGTAAAACACAAAATTTCTTACATGGCTCCAAAACTCTGGAAGTTACCTATTATCTGTACAGAAGGAGACATTTCTTGCTCCACAAAGTTCTTGCTCCACAAGTTAAAATGATATAGCCGACAGATCCTATTTTCTGTGTCAGAAAATCTAGAATCATTTAAAAATCAGTGAGAGTTTTATCCTTCCATATAAACAGTACTTTGCTCTAAATTCACATTCCAATCATTGCTAAATTCCTTTCAGTCTTGGTAGTCCAAATTCCAAAAGATTTTCCATCTTGAACTCTCATAATGAAGAAAGCTTTCAAAAGAACAGTTTTTATATGGTAACTAAATCAAAATTTTGTAGATGTACATTATATTTTAATTATAAACTTCACAGAAAAAAACAACACTTTAGAGGATATTACATTCCTACTGAATTAGTCCTGTGATGCTATCTAGAATATTTCTGTAGTATTTTTGTTGTTCTTATGAACAGAGAAAACATTTTATCACTGCTGCATTTTCCTGCAAACCCTGTATTTCTCACTTTCTTCTTTCAGCAGAAGCCTATTTTAAAATAGCATCACCCTATATTGCCTTATGTGGAATTTGAGACCAAACTGATTTAACCAGAGGATAACAGAACAGTACTTTAAATTTCAAATATTAACCTGAATAAATTATCATGAAGATGAACAGTTTAAGTGCTACAAATCAGACAGAAATAGCTCTCAGTGGTCCTGATAGAGCATAATTAATTTTTAAAGAATTTTTTTTTTTTCCTCCTCCCCCTGCAGGAGATTAAAAGCTGTTAACACTGATATTAAACAAAAGAGAAGAAAAACCTTTTTTTCTGTAGTTGAAGAATTTAACATGTCAACTATCTACTGCTTCCCAGTGCGGATTCTATATTTGATAGGAACAATTTTCCATTTTCAGACTGATGGTACTTTGTATCAAAAAAGAGTTTGTAGTAGTATCAAAAAAGACTAATGAATATACGCTGCAAGGCTTATGGCAGCAATAAATTATGGAGAGTTCACTGCCAGTAGGAACAGGCAGAGTTTTGACTAATTTCATTCATTTACTTTACTAAAAAGAAATCCTTAACATTTTACCTTCAAATGAAACTTTGGGATGTGTGTATTTATTTAATCACAGAAACACCTTCAGATTTTGAGATAGAAATTCTTAAGCAAATATAAAGATCAAGATATAACAAATAAAATCCACTAAAACAACTTTTTAGATGCCCACTAGTTAAACAAAAACTATCACCCAGGTCTTCAGTTGCAAACAGAAATGAGTTACTGAGAAGTAAAACAATGAGAGGTAACATGTTGTGCTGACAGTCTCTGGGCAAGGAGACTATGGATACAAGTACCAAAATATTTAATCACAAACAACAGCGCCTGTACAAGAAAAATGAGCAAAACAAGCTCTATGCATATTTTAAAGTAGTAAGCATTTCAAAGGACCATCTTCATAAACAGCTGCACAAAAGCCTCGTGCATAGTTAATTATAAGGGCAGTGACTGATGGATTTAACAGGATTGCTGATGAATAGTTGTACTGTATGATCAGCAAATATAATTTTGCTAGACAAGCTAACATTACACCTTCCCTCTGATTTTCAGTTTGTGGAATAATATTTCTTTTGTTTATCATCCCTAATTCATACCAAAGCTATGCAAAAGTTGTGCTAGTGGGGAAATTGAGAGATCTATTTCTTCAAGTAATTGAGTTTGACTAGATGCTTACAAAGGTTAGTCAATGTGCAAAGTTCAGTCTGCACTGAACTTTGAATGAATTGACTGGATTCAGTCAATTTGCTCTTTTAGGCTAACTAGCTTCTGGGAGCAGACAAGTGAGATGTCACATTTTGTATGAAGGAATTGAAAAATACTTCCCAATTAGACACATTGTACAAGATTTAGACACAACAGCCAGGATAGCAATGGAGAAGACATTTCCCCTGATCAACTATACTACATTGATCAATTGTAAGCCAACATTTTGTCAAAATGCCCAATATTATTTTCTTACATACCTGTACAATAAAGCCCTGGCACCTAAATGAAAGGCGAACAAGATCTGAGGTTACTGGCTTTCTCTGGAAATCACTGCATGACAGCCAAAGAAAAATCAGGATATTAAAGGGTCCAGGCAGGAAGACTTCTCTTTATCATGCATTTTTTGCTGAGTATTTTATTCATTTTGTAGAATTCATACTGTTTATTGCTGTAAAATCATTTCCGTATGGAAAAAATAATTGTTTATTTCTAACTAGAGATAAACAATGACAGGCAAATAATCATCCTCAATAAACAGACAAACACTTTTCTGTTAGAAAAAATATCAAAAGACTTCAGTGTCTTTGCATTTCATCCCAAGTGTTGACCTCAAAGATGTATACAGAGGCAAAATCCCTGGAATGGAAGCAGTCAACTACCTTATCTACAAAAGAGCAGAAACACAGAAATTTTGATGGTCAACACATCAGAAAAATAACATAAGGCTTTTGAGACCAACAAGTTCCTCCATCATGGCCAAGTACACAGATTGATTATGGGCGTTTTTCTACAAAATGTTTCCAAAGAAATTTGTTCTAAAAGTGTTCCAGAAAAGTAAATCCTTTGGTTTTGCAAACTGTCTCACAGACTTTGGTACTCCTTGAGAAAATGGTAGATTTATATCCCATCTAAAAGCAGTTTTCTGGAATCTTCCCTCATGAAACATTCTCCATGACTTTAAGAAGAAAAACAAACAAACAAACAAAAAAACACCCACATCCCTAAATATTTGCTAAAGCTAGCCAGTTCAAAGGACCTTCCCTTTCCTCATTCTCCTTGCTACAAAAGTATGTCATGATTTGTAAGCTATTTTACAATTTTCTGCAACAGCTCCAGCTTCTAAATGGCAAAGGCAGCGCAGGCGGTTGAGCTTCGGACCAGCAGGCCTGCCCGAGCTGTCCAGCTCTGCAGATGTGGTTCTTCACACGCCTGGTCAGGACCTGGCAGACCTCAGAAAAAGGGAACCCCTATGTTCCCTTCCCCATGTAGCCCCAGTTAGATTGATTGATGGGTAGTAAGAGAGGTAATACCAATAGCTGTTCTTCAGAGAAGTGCTCTAAACCCTCAAGAAAAGTGCTTTAAGCCTCCCATCACTCCCCTCCCCGCCTTGTTTGGCATTAATCTACTCAGTATGCTTATAAACCCAACGGGGAGAAGGGCTTATTTGCTGACTATAGCTTCCTACACACTAATCTATGCTGTGCTTCAGCTATCCAGAAAATAGCCAGGTTAGAACTTGTAACCATTTACTTGTAGTTTTTCATACAATTTACAAAACAAAACCCCTCGAAGTGTACACACTGAGATTTCGGCTTCAAAATATTTGACAGCTTGGTGTCTAAAGCCCTTAATACTGATACGCTACATCTCTGTTCAAAATGACAGAATGAATTTGATTTTTTCCTCCCCAGCTCTCCAGTAAATATACTTTGAATGGCAAGATATTGTCAAGTACTCCTGCTAAAGTGCAATACTAAAACTAGAGTAGCCAGGCCATGAATTTGCAAAGTGGAACTCTCAGTAAACACAATGCATTGAAATACTATATGAGAAGACATTTACAGATGTTTTTCTTTTATTTTTCCATTTGTCATCGAGTTGAGCTACCTACTGAACAGCTGCATTTTAAATTGAGCTTGAACTCCCTGCATCAGAAGGACTCACAGCCATCAACCACACATGCATTTTATTCATTTACTGGTTGCCTCTTTTTTCGTTAAACATCATACTGATTCAGTGCTAACTAAGGTCGTTTTTCATAAGCAAAAAAAAGGAAGACAACGGAAAGGTAAATGGGCTTTTAGCTACACTAATTCATTTAGTTCAGAATTTTGTTCTTTCCAAGAAGACAGAATTACTTTATCATTTGTGGCTTACTCAACGCTGGTTAACAGGTTCCTCCTAGAAGACAATTTATAACAAAAAGTGCTTTTGGGTTGCATGATAGGGCAGTTGCTTTAGGTTTGTCCTAGCAGCTTAGTGCCCACAAGGTCATTACCCCTACTGAAATGAGATAGTGACAAGTGCAACTTAGGGAAGCAGTTAGAGTGTGGTGTTCAGATAGTACTCATTTCTTACATGTGAAACTTGTGAACAATAAAAGAAAGAGCCAGTCAAATGTAATAAATTTTGCTGAAACACAGCATAATAGTGTAGAGGCTGGATCTAATTCTGTTTGAGGGGAAGTAAGCAAGTCCTAATACTCAGAGCAAGTACATGAAATGTTTCCATACTCCAGCAAAAGTATCTTGAATATTCATTAAAGAGGTTTTGGTATTTATTTTAACTGAGTAGTGAGAAGAGTCAGAGGGCAAGAAAAGACTTATATAAACCATAACTATTTACTAATTCTTAGAACATTAGACTTCTACTCCACATATCTCAATAATTATGTTAATTTTTTTTAATTTTTTTTTCAACAGTGATGTTTAAGATGATTTGAGAAGCACTTCTGATTTCTAATTCAAATATCATATGCTCCCTTCCACAAATATTCAAATGAATTTTAGAATCCCAAGGGAAATTTACAAGATAACCAATTGACTCTCCTGGGAAAGTCCTTTGAGTCTCATATACCTTCCTCAAAGTCCTATTCTGTTCTTTTCTGAATATATGTTTGCAAAAGTGAATTTTCCACATGTTAATTCCAAGCTCCACATTTAGTACTAACATTCAACATTTGCAATTCTTCTTGTACTTATTTACATAAATTATTCTGTCAAAAGCAGAAGAAACATCATATGACTTATGCAACCAGTCAACACATTCCAAATTATGAATATCTAGAGGTACTACTTTGAGCTAGACATGAAAGAGAAAGTTAGACATAAAAATTAATGAACATTTGTGAATAACTCCTAAAGTGGTAAATTTCACAATGTATTTGCAAACAACGTGCACAAGAAGGAGCTATGAAAGTTCATAAATATTAATTAGTACTCACTCTTGTCTGACATGCACGTGTTTTTTTCCTCTGTTCAGTTCAATAAAGTTATACAGTTTAAACAGATGGCAAAATTTTGTTCACAATACACTTTTCAACTGGTAGCAACTTGCAATTCTTACTCATGTGCAGTCACATTACAATGTTCGCAAGAGCAGTGTGTTGACAGAACATGTATATATGTTTTTCTACCACAAAAGAGGTTAAACTATGACACGTCAATGCATCTTTAAATTTATGATAGATTTGGCAACATTATTTTCAGAGGTCATCCAAATTATTGTGCATGCAGCCAAAAAAGTGGTGAAACAAACTTTCAAATACATTTTTTTAATTTGATTAAATGCTGTTTGATATATTAAGTTCCAATTAAACTCAAGGAAAAAGATTGTATTAAGATCTACATTAAGATCTATTAAGATTTATACTACCTATAAAAGCATGTTGGTCTAAGTAAACCTACTACGCAATCAAAATGATATAAGCAAACTCTCGTAGGCAGGAAAGTATGGGAAAGAAACTGTAGATAAAAGATTCAAATGAAACTGTTAACCCAATAAAAGACATTATATCCCATACAATTTTTTTCTAGTCTTATTTATACAACTATAACAAATTCTTTAGCAAAACATGGCATGCTCTAAAAGCATAATAAAAGTAGCATCAGTAGATTGGCTGATATTAAAGGATAAAAGTGACACATCAATGTCACATTTTTTGAAGCTCTTCAAGCTCTGAAATTTAGTTTTTGCAGTCTCAAAGAAAAAAAGTCCTCAAAATTCTGAGCCTTTTTTATTTAAAAAGTTCATCTAAAATTATTCAAGTCTGGTTAACATTATACATTTCTTATTGTAGCAAATAAATATGAAAAAACAATATTTTGGTACATTTTGTTATATTTACAGCAGAAAATAGGAGGTAAACAAGGGATTAAAAGTGCAAAGGTCACAGTGAACTGCAAAAAGGGTAAAGTAAGGCACTATAAATGCCTCATGTCCAATTCTGATTCACTCCCACCTCCCCATTTTCATTCTCCTGAAGGAATGATGGTCATAACTATCACAAAGAGGGTGCCTAAAGTTCATAATTTGTTCCTGTAAACAAAAAGAAGCTGCTCTGCACTCAATGCAATTTCACTGATGTACAATAAGTTTTATAAGGAGAACAACTATGGCTGAACAGCCTTTTGCTGTGTCAGACTGTTATTGCAAGGTTTCTGTATGGCTTCTAATCTCAGAAGTTACTATGTTCCTTATATTTGTATTGTCAGTTGCCTAACTTGTGAGGTTTATTCAATATAATAAACTTGAGATAAAGTATTTTGACATATATCTGAATATAGCTGAAGAGTACTGTTTAATTCAGAGCTTGAATTTACCCTGAAGATCATGACTGACATTTGACTTACCAGTTACACTAGTTAAAAACTACAGAGAAAGATAAGAACAACATACCAAGTTTAGTGTTGACCTTTTCTTCAGGAGTCTCATCCACAACGCAACTACGTAATGTTCTTGTATGGCAGATGTACAGAGCATGACTTGCAACATCACTGAGTTTTAGAAGCCTCTATGCTGACACATTTCCCATGTATGAACTTCATTACAGAAAGGGGAAAAATAATGTTCTTGTACTTTCCTCCTGGAAAGAAGGATGATGAGGTAGAAAAAGACAACCTCAAAGCTGAATTTCTGACAAAGAAACACATCAACAAGGAGGGACCAACAGTAAACTAGAAGTGAGATTTTCTTCTTACCACGCCCAGTTTTGCGTGATAGAGAAGAAAACAGAACAGTTTGCATACTATCATGTTCTGGACTTGTGCTAGGAAAGCAAGATAAAGAATTTCTCTTGGCACAAAAGAGTGCAACTGAAGGAAAGTTAGCAAGTTGGCTACTGGCAAGTATTTAGATTGATGCCAACTTAGGAAGTCACTTAGTGCAGAGGTAAAGGAGCAGAAACACTTTCAACAATTGAGATAGACACTGAGCATCAAGAAGGTGCATTTTCTGTTGCAGTTTGAGGGAGGGGGCGCAAATTTGGTCAGAGATGATCCCCTTGCGTTCCAGCCAATCCTCAAAGGTTGGAGGGACTGGGGGCGACTGGACTCATCTCTTAATAGAGATAGTAAATACTGTGTTATTAGCTATATGCCCAACTCTGGCAGTATTGGATTCACCAACATTCTGTCAACTGTAGGCCTGATTGCCTTTAAAACAAGTGGTTGGGTTCACGAATAGCACAATTTATTCAAATTTAGAAAACAGGTTTCAGATGTCAGTATAGGTAATTCTGTATTATAGTGTGGGGTCCTTAGCTAGTGCCTAGTGTACAAATGTGCAATCATCATTCACCTAGAAGATGGGAGAGGGCTCTTGATCTTCAGGAGTCTCCTCAGTCAGTGTCCTGACCCAAGGGGAGGAAAGGGATTCAGCTTGTCAACTGGTCCTTTTCCTTTGTTCCTCTTCCTCATTCTTACTGTCCCATTCTTTCTTCCTCTCATATCCCTCCTTAGTTCACTTTTTATATATTTTCTTTTATATTTAGGTGGAGCTTGAGTGACTCTAGCAATATTTACTTTTGTTATTGATTTAAAAAAGTTCAAGTTAATCAAAAATCTAGAGAGCATGCTCAGTGAGGAGTTGTGCTCAGTGGGATGGGGTTGTGTATTGGATATTGTGTATAATAAAGGAGGAGAAATTTGAGCATAGCCTATCAGAAGGAACTGATCTACCACCATTGTTGGCCCAGCACCAGACACCACACTCTGTGGCTTATCAGCTGCATGGTACCACCAGGCTGCCACTTCCGTAGGGAGTACAACAGAGTTTGGCTGCAGCGTCTTCACTCCACGCCATCCTCCATTTGCTCATCTTCTGCATGGCACCATCAGATTTTCCCTTCGCAGAGAAGCCAACAAAATTTGTCCATTTGTCTCCATTCTGCTCCACTCTTTGTTTACTCCTATTAGTGTGTGTTAGGAGGGCAGATTGCATTGTCAAGGGAATTGTGGAGAAGTAGACTCCACACATACCAGCCATCTTGGTTGGTAACTGTCTCTCACCCCAAGCAAACCTCTGTAATGCCATAACTTCTGTTAGGCTCTATTTTTCTCTAAGTTTCCCTTTCTCGAGCAATTCTCTCACACTTTCTAAGAATTTAATACTTCTTACTCCAACAAGAAAAAATCATTTTTGAGATAAACTTGCCAATTACATTATCCCCCTTTATATTACACTGTCATTTATCCACCTAATGCAATCTAGCTACCTAGACAAAGGAAGCATGCTTAGTACTCTCCGTAACTACTAATAGCACTATCCTCCTGATCTGCCTGGCAGTCTAGATTATGTGCATGGCACCATTCCTTCAAACAGATGAGTACTCCCTGCTCTCCTTGCGTCAGAAAAGGAAAAGTTAATCACTTGAATCTCACTGATAAATATCTCGAGCTAAAAAAGCACACATATTTTTCTTCGGTGAAGATCTATCCCAGTTTCACAGATAGCAGAAGGAGGCCTGTGGGACTTCTATTCTTGGGAGGAAAATCTAGGAAACTACCAGCAGGAGACAAAAACCGTTCAGTTTGCTTCTGAACTGAAAAGTGCTTGCCCTATAATAAAAATATAAACGTATAGGACCATTAATTTTGAATTAAAGAAATGATTGTCTCTTTATTAAAAGGGGTTTGTTCCACCTGGGAGTTTTCACCTGAATGTCTGGACAGCTTAGAGGTACTTGCAGAATCTCGAGTCGAACCAGTTTTTGTTAAAATATGTTGCTGTACTTAACTGAGTGCATGTGTTCCCTGCTAATAGTCTGAGATCTCTGTGCCTTTTAATAACTGCTTGAAAACATTACTGTAGAGTGCTTATGGGTAGACAGTAACTTCAGTCAAGGTCACTTCAAACCCTCTAAGTAACTGGTCAAATAATGTGTGGTTTTCCTGACAAAGGCTAATACTGCTACTTCTGATGGATGACACTCAAAACTTTTGAAAAAATTCAGAAGTTCATTTTGTTTTGAATTACTGCTTTTGGGAGGAAAGAATGGTGTTGTCAAGAATTCTGCAAACTCCTGTTTTTATAAAAAGTCTTGTCTCAGCAGAAAACAAATGGGAACCAGTGTGTTCTGAATTCTCCACTCCTCATTATACAGGCTTGAAACTTATTGAGTATGAATGTATAAATGCTAAGGACTGTATTTAGGGAAAATATCAACTGGACACCAAAATGAGCTGAGAAGTAGGTACCAAAATGCTGTTTTTACTTCCCCTCCCCACAGTATTTCTGATAGTGTGAACAAATCAGAGTGACCTTACAAGACAAGGATGTACACCTTAAGAATGTCCTAGTCACTAGGAGTCCTACTTTCCAACTATAATGTATGTATAGAATCTATGTAGAAATGCTGAGAGACTTGTTTTTTTAGTTATGTTGGCTCTATGCTAGTACTAGGAGAGGAAAGCAAACTTTTGTTCATATCTGAACAAAAAATATTTTTAATAAGCAAGATTCTCCTACTTCTGCAAAATCACTCATTCCAGAAAAGTTCCATTGTGTTATTGATTTTGTATGAACAAAATGGTCATTATGAAATTTCACGATGGTATTAGATCTGAAGCTACAGTATGTTCTTTCTCTATATGTTATCAGTAGCAGTGCCATAAAAAGGTTGCATGTGTCCTGAGAATAAGCATTTTCATTTGTATTTCAGTTGAACTAAAGCATCATAATATACCTGTCTGTAGAGTCACTGAAGTAAAGCAGGATTTATAAGAACATGTCCTGAGTTTGTATGTCCAGGTAGGCTGTATTAAAAAAAATCTAATAATATTATTTTAACTCTAATGATTTGTTAACTAACAGCTTAAGCATTGTATTTATTTCCCTTTTTAACATCAAGAATGGCTGTGAAAAAATGACAGATAAACAACAAAACTCACAAAACTATTCAACAAATAAAAACACCTACATTTAATATCATCTGTAGAGGTAGCTTAACTTCTAGAGTACCTAAAATGTCTAGTGTGAAAGATATGCCTAATTGCAGGAGCAAGATAAGTTTAATATATACTCCATTGTAAAATGAGCTAAAATGTACTGTAGGACATGGAATAAAAGTTAATATATCAGAGTGTTAAGCAGTATAGAAATAAATGTTGCAAGGAGATATCTACAAAGAAGTTCTAGGAGTATTTGAAGTTCTGTGGCAATCTTTGAGCTTCTGTAGAGTACACAGTCTCAGTTCTAAAAATAGTTTTCCATGAAGCATGGTAATATTTAAGTACTTCATAAGTGTGATTTGCTTTCAAGAATGCTTTCATCTTTGTTTATATTTCATTTTTGTTGCTTCATCTTATTTCCAGTCTGTAACTCAAAATTATGAAATCAAAATTTCCCTTAAGTGTAATGCTAAGGAATGAAGCCCACAGCATTTAACTTCTCTATATCATATGTTCTAAAGGTCTAATCTGAGGTCCTAATTGATATCTTCCTTAGTAATAGCTTATAGAGTCCTACGATCTTCAAAACTGTTGTCTGTTTCATTTGATGTATTATTTTAAATCTGGGGTTCAGGGTCTGTAGTCTACCTTTACTCTGTACTCTGCCACTGGAAGTTGTAATGATCTCATGATTTTTGCTTTAAAGGGTGAATAGTATTGCAATTAAAATCAGAGTTCTTTGCAAGATGCTAAAGCTGTCATCTTTTCATTACAACAAAGACAAGTTCTTAAAACTTTAATTGAAATCAAAATTTGAGACATTTCATTATATCATTCAATAGTTACTCCAGAATCTTATTCTTGGCTGTCCTTGCATGCTGCTTAATAAGTCATTTAATTGTGGTAGGGTAAGAATAATAGCCTGGACATTAAGGATTGGTTGAATCAGCTCTTGATTCTTCAGGTGCTATTCAAGGTCATCAATTTCATGGAAATGGTGATACAGTCTTTAAAGGAAAAAAAAATTTTCTTTACCACCTGGTATCTGTGCTATTCCCACTTTAGCCTGCATATGTTTAAGATAGAGGCAATTGCACAACTATTGACCCAAAGCTTGCCTTTTTTAAAATATTTCTTTTTTATGTTTTTTAATAAAGCAAATTTATCTGGAGAATATAGTTGGCTCAGCCTCCACAAATAAATATGCCAAATACTCTTAAATACTCTTAAAAAGTCAATTTAAAAGTCATTACGAAGACCAAAGATGGAAAGGAAGGCTCCTTTATTTACCTCAGTCCTGTCACTGTTAACTAGAGAATTAATTAATTAATAGTGGTTGAAAAATCTGAATATCTGACTATTAGTATGTATCGCAGCTTTCTGAGATTTTTTTTTTCCCTTCACTCTTCCTGCATGTGTGAATTGCTCAGATTTTCATGGATTTTAGTCAGGCATCTTGCATTTGGCCATGCCAAGATACTGAAAATATTTTATTATATCTGACATCAGAAGTGAGACTGTCTGTACCTTGCAGCAGAGGTATAACAACATGGAGTTCACATGGTGAAGGACTTGTTTTGGTCTCAAATGGCAGTGCAGGTAGCTAACTGCACATAAACATGCCATGCAAGGGAAAATGATAAAATGATAAAAAATGGTAAAAATGATAAAAAATCAGTGTTGTGTTACTATAGGTTTTGAAAGAGTCTAATTTAGTTAAAAACCTAAGCAGAAAGGTAGGTGAGCTTTAGATGCTCTTCATGTGTTTCTGGAAGGTGGTTTCAGGACCTTTTATCTGATTGCTAGAAGCTTCTGACTTGTAAAGCAACTGCATTTATCCCTGGTCTATCTCGAAAGTGATCTTGTATATGTTTCCTCCCCCCCATCTTTACCTTCATCACTAACATAGGAGGCCAGTTGGACTTCAAAGTAAGAAATTCTTTCGCCTCCAACTTCTGTAGAAAGTAGTCTGCCCGAGGTAGATGGGAATGTGAAAGTTCCCATACACCTATCAAAGCCAAGTATTTTACCAAGATATGGATTTGTAACTTATATGTAAATAAAGAAGGAAAACTTTTAGAAGTCTGTGATGAAACATAGAAGTAGGAAAATCAAATATGCATGCGAACTTTTTTAAAAAATCTCTAATTTTATTGAAATGATTTTTGTACTGAAATTTGTCAAAGACTCTTGAGAGTGTGGAACACACCTTTAACCAAATGACAATCCTTTCTAAACACTAGTACTTCACATCATACGTTTATTATAGGGAAAGCTCTTTTCAGTTCAGAAACAAACTGATCATTATTTGTCTTATGTTGGTAGTTTCCTAGACTTTCATCTCAAGAACAGAGGTCCCATAGGCCTCCTTCCACTATCTCTACTGAAGTCTGACAAAAGAACAGGTATTTAATGTTAGGAATAGAATACATATTCTTCTCAAACACTTTCATTAATTTGAAATAACAAAATGCCCAAAAGCTCAACTATTTATCAAGAAAATAAGGAGAAAGCAGGGGAAAGCCTCTAAACTCCAGATTTATGAAAATGGTATTTTATTGCAATAGTAATTACTGCAATGTCTTACACTACTAACTAACATTTTACTTTTATTTAGTGTCGTGCAGTGGATTACTTGCATAACTCCTGGTCTCAGAACAATAAAGAGATCAGAATAGATCAGCCTCAATCAAGCAGCCCTTTCTTCAGTGAAAAAGGAGCTAGCATTTCCTGAATATCATTGATAACCCCAGAAAAACATTAAAACAGACACATAAGCAGACTTAAATATAATAAAATTGAAGAATGAACTGCAGCAAAGAAAAAAGCTGTTGGAGATATTGACATGGGAGGGCATGGAGGCTACCAGATATAAATAAATGCACTTGAGAAGCTGGAAGAAAAGCACATCAACAGCATGACTCCTTAACTGCAGTGGTACTTTCTAATATCAGATGTGTCCTAAAATCCGTTAAAAAGCTTCAAGAAAGGGAAATTAGAACTCAGATAGTACTGTTCATCTATTTTTTCTTGCTCTATAGTAACTTTATTTTTTTGCACTGATAATTACTTTTAGACTAGCAAAAAACAGGTACAAGATTTAGCTGAATAAAGGGACAACTGTGTTGCAATCTGCTATCCATCTACGAACACTGTAATAAATTAGCAAGCATTCTTTCACTTTATAGAACACCCACGGCCTAAGTCATGAACAAGAGCCATGCTAAGTAATGAACAAGTTTAAAAAACAAATTACCCAACAGCCCCAACTGCATCCTGAGGGAAATACCCAGGGAATGCTGACAGTCAAATTGAACTGATAGATTTGGGGGGAGGTGATACACCTTAAAATCATCAGATATCTTTAGGTCAAATGGAAATTTAAGACTTATTAGCAATAACATTAAAAAGATATTTTAATACTAAACTAGAATTAATACTAGACCCATTTTTAAAAGTGAAAATGTAGTTTATCAAGAGCCTGCAGTAGATTTGTCCATCAACAGAACTTGATTAAACAAAGTTTAAATAACATTTTTTTTTAAAAAATGTTAAGGTCATGATAGATACCACATCTTCCCTTGCCCTTTTAATTAATATCTCTATAAATCAAATGAAAGCCTTGAAACTTTGCATTTGTCATTTTAAATGCAGTAGCTTTTGACTGCAATATATCCTTATTCTCAGCTATGTCATGTAGTGTTCTGTCAAGACCACTGTTTCTTGCTGCCTCATGCAGGTCCCTTCACGAGCAGGACATTCAGGCAGTCAGGTCACAGAGCTGACCGAGCTATATTATTAACAAAGGGGACATACAGCACACATCTTTAGGGTAACTAAGAGGTTCCATGCAACAGTCTTATTCATATTCTTCATTCTCTACTGTACTTGTACCAAAGGAAGACACAGATTCAACATTGTGCCTGGATGGTGGAGTAAGCAGAAGAAAACAGTTTCAACTCCTCATCTCTTCAAAAAAGAGCCTAAAACAGTTGTGGTAACCTCTCCCTTCATTTCAGTATGAAATGCTTAACAATACCAGAGGGAAGAGGTTCACAGCATCACCATATTCTCTCGATTCACAACTGATCCTCCTCTTCAAAGCAGGAAATTGCACAGAAGCAGCAATATCTTTTCAGAGTATGACAGGGAAGGGGGTAATACTGCTTAAACCATTTCCCCCAGCTATTGAATTAGGTACTCCATCGCTAAGCTATTCTATCAGCCTAGGCACATGGGTATATCCTGCTCCATTTCTTGCTGTAATACTGCCAGCTTGCTGATAGTGCTACATTACATAATCCAATATTTCTTACAGAAAAATAAAATCTACTCTGTAAACCACTCAAGAAGGAAACATGTATCATGAATCTCAGTACTTTAAAGATGTAGGATGCTTTTCCAGCTATCTTGTTAAAGTGAGCAGAATGACACAGATCTTTACATTCTCTATTCCATCTTTCATACAATCATATAGTCTGGCTTGGCTGGTAAAAAGTAGGCTGCTCCTGCACTTTAGGGACTGACAGAACAGAAATACACAGAAATATCAATTATTATAACCTCAGTTTTGTCAGAAGAGTTCAGTGCTTGCAAATGACCACTAAATGTAACAAATGCAAGTTTATCCAAGAAGGCGGGAGACAGACATAGGGGAGAAAAAAGTATTCCAATTTATTTTGGCACTGCTCAGAATATTCAGCAGAGGGTAACATACCTTCCCAAACACGCCTTCAGAGTTATCTATAAATAGGCTTCTGCTCAACTATCTCTCTAAATATGTTAATATGGACAAAACTGAACTGAGATAAATAATTGACTTTGCAACTCATGAACAGAGGTGCACACAAACAGCATTCTTGAAAACTCACTCTAAATAAAATGGTTCTGATTTATGAAATTAAGTCCAGAGAACTCTGGATTTCTGTTTAACCATTAATATACCTTTTTACCTCTTCTGCTCTTCAAGCTCTTCTGCAATCAGTCAGGACAGAATTAGTGTGAGGCTACTGCATTTATGCCAAAGTCTGGACATGTGTGGAGGAAAGGGTAAATTTTTTTTTATATATAAAATTATATTAGATTTAATATTTCTGGTACAGAAATATGTCTGTATGAAAAAAAAATCAAATTGCTTTTAGCCTTATTGACCTGTAGCAAGGCAAGAATGTGTGCCATATTACCACCAAAACAAATCTTTCCATTCAAATATTAGCAACAAGCACTAAATTTAAATTTGTATTTATCCGGTGCTTTCTTGAAGCACTGACTCCTTTCATATTTACTTACCTGATGGAAAGCAACCAGATGAACACCATCTTTTTCTAACAGAGAGCAGAAGGCTAACAGATTATGCACAAGCAGTTAAATATATATATGTTAAAAGTAGAAAAGTAAGGCTACAAGCCATATCACCATTTGGTTTAAGCTTCTACATTCTACTTTGATATTATTATGAAAATAAAACATAAGCGTGATGACAGAACTTAGGTGTTCACTAGCTGCTGCGCTAGAAACTCATAATACAGCTTTTTAGGTCACAGGACTAACTTATTTGTTGCCCACTTCCTTGAAATTCTTTCACTAAGGAGTATCATTGATTCAAGTTTAGATTTAAAGCACACCAGAATAGAGGTATTTGTCATCATCTAGGTTAAGTTATTATTAAACAACTATATGCAGTGTTCATGTCACTATGTAGCCTATATAGTGTGTATTATAGCATCTGTTACAGTCAATGATGTTACTATGCAACTATTGACCTAATATCTAAACTCCAACAGGTCAAACACTGACAAAAAAACATTCCACTCTTTGGTCTCTGAGGCAATTAGAAGATTCCAGAACTACTTCCCCTTCTATAAAAGAAGAAAGTCAAGTAAAGAGAAAAAACAAAAAAGACAAGGGTAAAAACAGGACAAAAAGAAAGAATCACAGAATGCCTAAGGTTGGAAGGAACCTCTAGAGGTCATCTAGTCCAACCCCCCTGCACATGCAGGGCCACCTAGAGCTCATGGCACAGGGCTGCATCCAAGCGGGTCTTGAAGATCTCCAGAGAAGGAGACTCCACAACCTCTCTGGGCAGCCTGTTCCAGTGCTCTGTCACCCTCACCGTCAAGAAGTTCTTCCTTAATTCCTGTGGAACCTTTGATGCTTCAGTTTGTGGCCACTACTGAAAAGAGGCCAGCCTCATCCTCCTCACTGCCTCCCTTGAGGTACTTATAGACACAGATCAGGTCCCCTCTCAGCCTTCTCTTCTCCAGGCTGAACAGGCCCAGCTCCCTCAGCCTCTCCTCACAGGGCAGATGTTCCAGGCCCCTGATCATCCTCGTGGCCCTGCGCTGGACTCTCTCCAGCAGCTCCACATCCCTCTTGTACTGTGGGGCCCAGAACTGGACACAGTGCTCCAGATGTGGCCTCAGCAGGGCTGAGTAGAGGGGCAGGATCACCTTAATGCACCCCAGGACCCCATTGGCCTTCTTGGCCACGAGGGCACACTGCTGCCTCATGGTCAGCCTGTCGTCCACCATGACGCCCAGGTCCTTCTCTGCAGAGCTGCTCTCCAGCAGGTCGGTCCCCAGCCTGTACTGGTGTCTGGGGTTGTTTCTCCCCAGAGGCAGGACCGTTCACTTGGCCTTGTTGAATTTCATGAGGTTTCTCACCACCCAGTTGTCTAGTCTGTCCAGGTCCCTCTGGATGGCAGCGCAGCCCTCTGGAGTATCCGCTACTCCTCCCAGCTTCGTATCATCTGCAAACTTGCTGAGGGAGCGCTCTGTGCCTTCATCCAGGTCATTGATGAATAAATTGAACAGGGCTGGACTGAGGACTGACCCCTGGGGGACACTGCTAAACACAGGTCTCCAACTAGACTCTGCCCCACTGATCATCACCCTCTGAGCTCTGCCATCTAACCAATTCCCAGTCCACCTCACTGTCTACTCATCCATCCCACACCTCCGGAGCTTGTCCAGGAGGATGTTGTGAGGGATGGTGTCAAAAGCCTTGGTGAAGTCAAGGTAGATGACATGCACCACTCTCCCCTCATCTATCCAGCCGGTCATAGAAGGCTATCAGGTTAGTCAAGCATGATTTCCCCTTGGTGAATCCATGCTGACTACTCCTGAGCACCTTCTTGTCCTCCATGTGCCTGGAGACAACGGCCAGTATGAGCCATTCCATCACTTTTCCAGGTACGGAGGTGAGGCTCACTGGCCTGTAGTTGCCTAGGTCCTCCTTCTTGCCTTTTTTGAAGACTGGCGTGATATTGGCCTTCTTCCAGTCCTGCAGCACCTCCCCTGTTCTCCAGGATCTTTTTAAGATGATGGAGAGTGGCTTGGCTACGACATCCGCCAGCTCATGCAGCACTCTGGGTGCATCCCATCAGGGCCCAAATGGATCAAGAAAACCCAGGTCAAGAAAAACACTTGAGAGAATAAAAAGGTATTCTAAATATACTCATTACAAGTTCAAAATCATTACAGGCATTTAAGAAGTATTGGGAAGTTACTGAGGTGTTGTATATACATTTACTAAAATGAAATATCCAAAGAAACTTATCACATGGCACTTTCTTCAGAGATATCAAAAAAATTCTGAGCTTATAAGCCAAATTTCTCCACTAGCAGCAAAGCTGTAAGTGAGTAGTAAAGCTCATTTAGTGTTTAATTTCAATGGAAGCTTCAATCTTTAGAAAAAAAGAAATAGAAAAATTATTCTTCAAATTATGCAATATAAATACAATACAAAGGTTACAGTGTTAACCTAAATTTGTCATGCACAGTATTTGCCTTTGGCAGGACCTTTCTATAAAGATGACAGCTTATGCATCAGAGTAGCTTTTTTATATAAGGAGAGGGTCAAAAAGCAAGGAATGACGCAGTGAGAGACAAGTGGTCATAATAGGTGCTACACATCTTAATATTTGCAGTAAATCTACAGACCTTGCAGTTTGTAGCACATGGCTGGCACTTTAAGTTTGTAGTGCCAGCTTTATTTATTTTTATTAAAATTTTACTAGGCTTTAATAAATATTCACTGAATTGATTTTTTATGCTCTACCATCCATTTATACAAGATAAACTCCCTACAGCTATGGTCTAAACCACAGTGTTGCTTTAGTTAAAGTAGATTTTTCTTGTAGCTGGAAGAGGAAAAATACTGCTAATAGTCAACTTTTTACGATACGCTTATTGTTACCAGACACACACACAGCCTGCAGAAATATAGCTGGTTTGAAATAATTACTTTTAATTGAAAACATAAATCAATTTTTTCAAGTATGGAAATAGTCTCCTTTTGACTACACAAAATGACCTGATAATTATTAGATGAGCCTTGGAGTTCATAGATAAATAGATAGTATGCTGGTTGCACGTAGCATTTCATATTAAAGCAGGTGCAGAATTACTGAACCAATCAAGATTAAAAAACACGTGCTCTTGCATCTTTTATCACTAATACAAAGCAATACAGAGTTTTACTTGTATCATCATTTACAAGTTAACCCATCAGTCCGGCAGGAAGGTATGAATATTATGCATCTGAGCTTCTCAAAGCAGACAATTATCTTTGGCATACTTAGAATCACCTTTACGGCAAAGTAAAACAGGAGAAGCACCCACCGGGGTGCGTGTCAAAATGCCATACCTTGACACCAAACTTGGTTAATTTGAAAATGAAAATCTACACAAGCCTCCCCAGTGTTACCTCTGTTTCTTTAAAGAAATCATATAGATGCAAAATTGACCATCATCTATTGTGGAGTCTGCAAATAAAGTTTATATAAATAGAAAGCCTAAATAAATTCTATATAAATAGAAAACCCTTATGGGTTCACTAAATCTGAATATTTATTCTTTTTTTATTAAAAATTCAGGTGCAGGTTTTGTTCAGAAAAGCAAGAGAGTCACTTTCAAACACTGCTGATATAGGTGAAGAACATAACCTTTAGCAGTCACTGTTTAAGGAAAACTGGCTGTTTCTCAAATAGCTTCCTTTATAAATGGAAAAATCCACAAGGCTCCTGCCGTAACATAACAGCATTATCTCCCAAAGGAGAAATGACATTAAAAACATTGTCAGACTACCAGAGAGTACTGGATAAAGATTTGCTTAAATGCACCTTTGTGAACAATGTAAACCAAAGGAAGGAAGTTACATATATGTCTTGGCACTAAGATAACCCAGGCCTCAGGATGTGTCACGCTCTAGCTGGGCTTCTCTCAATATGTCTGGAAATTTGTTTTGGCTAATTATCTAATCACCAATTCTAGCATTTGATTAACTGGCTAAAGTGACACAGCAGGACACATGCATGCACATCTAGCCAATATATAGCAGTATCAACTTTGACTGAAGAATAAAAATACAGTGTAGCATGGTATATCACAATAGCAGAGGCCTCAAAAGCACAGGATTGCAAACTCCTCCATGGTCAGTTCTGCTCAGAGAAATGGAGTCTTGGGAGTTGGGTAATACCAGTTCTAGGGAAAACAAATATCCAACATGTTTCTGTGTATACATATACATATATTTACATAAATATATGAAACACCATATACAGTAAATTTGGACATTGAAGTAAAACTCCAAGCCAGTGAATCACAGAATCATAGAATCCTTAAGGTTGGCAGGGATCTCTAGAGGTCATCCAGTCCAACCCCTCTGCACACGCAGGGCCACCTAGAGCACGGGGCATAGGGCTGCATCCAAGCAGGTCTTGAAGATCTCCAGAGAAGGAGACTCCACAACCTCTCTGGGCAGCCTGTGCCAGGGCTCTGTCACCCTCACTGTCAGGAAATTTTTCCTTAAGTTCCCGTGGAACCTTTGATGCTTCGGTTTGTGGCCATTTCCTCTAGTTCTGTCGGTGACCACCACTGAAAAGAGGCCAGCCCCATCCTCTTCACTGCCTCCCTTGAGCTCCTTATAGACACTGATCAGGTCCACTTCTCAGCCTTCTCTTCTCCAGGCTGAACAGGCCTTGTCAAAAGTAAGCTGTAATCAGTTCTATAAGAACATAAAAATAGCCTTAAACAGAACTTATTGTGATGAATTAAAAACTCACCAGCTTCAAACCCTCCTGGTAAAGGCCACTTGATGCTGCCACCATGCTGCACTCCATACCCAACCTTGCCCAAGGTCCTCAAAATTGCACCAATAGAAGCAATAGAAGGATAAGCAAAGCATCACAGAAAGGGGTAAATAGTTGTAAGTACATGTATATTAGCATTGTTTTAGCATCACTGTTAGTGAACCAATAATACCCTAACTAGACCGTCAATTTAATGACAGTCAACAGTAAATTCTCAACTTCAATGCATATACTTTTTCAATCAGGATATAACAGCTTGCTGGGAGTTCAAGCAACCTATCCAGCAACTTGCAAGCAATAAAAACAATAATAAATCAGCTTAAATAATGCTTGCATTTACAGACTTAAATTTTTTTGAAACTAACTTGCACTGAATCTTTCTCAATCCATATCATATTCAAATATATGGTCCTAAAGAATTTTATATCCTGCAAGCATAATTTAACACACACTGTGAAATTATGAACCTGTACGTTTAATTACGGGCTTTTATTTTTAAAATAGATACCTTCAGTGAACTACAGGAAATCACCCCTTCCAAAATAGCAGCACTAAAATAAAATTATTCAAATGCATGTACCGTTCTCTCCTGGAGAGTGAATACTCCTACTGCTAATTATAGTAATACTGAATATGTGCACATTTCTATTAGACTCCTTATCTATTATTTGCAAACACAATGAACAGTAACTAATGAAAGCAAAGCAGAAGTGAACAAATTAATAAGCACTAGAGATTATTTCTTACAGTCTCAATCTGTCCATTGACTTAGTCACAGCTATCTGCTAATCAAAGTGAGAGTTGTACAGAAAGAAAAATCAGCTACAGTGAAGACTGGATATTTTTTCACATATCTCATTTTAGAAGACAACTTAAGAAGCAAAAGCAATATAAACATTAGAATATTAGAAAAATGGCGCTCAAGGACGAAAAGCCAAAGCCATCTAATTTTGATTTTATCTGTATAGCTACTGACTGGCACTAGATGAATGTTTGTCTGATCCAGCCCAGTGTTTCTTAAGCTCTAGACGAATTCAGTTCCATTCTGAATAAAGCTATTTCTATTATACAAAGCCTTCTCTGTCTTAGGAGATGTTCTTCCTATTACTAAGAAAAAAAATTGCCATCAAACCTAAGGTGTAATATTTTCTTCACTGGCCACATATTAGCATTCCTCACTCATGATCAAGCAATTTAATTTAATACTAGGCAAGTACCTAGTTGTGGAATTCTCGTTGGGATAATGGATTCAAGAATAGTAATAACCATTTTCCCCTGATACATAATTGAAAAATCATAGCATGGGGGAACCAAAGATTGCTAGAGTCATTTACTTGAATCAATTTCAAAATATGAATTCCAACATTCAAAACGAAACGGCATTAACAAAACAGTATTTTACATCCTTTCCACTGAAGTGCTACCCCAGCAGAACAATCTTGATACTTCCTTGTAATTCCTTGCATCATTTCACATTTTTTTCAGATTCTACACACATATATGTATGTTTGTGTGTATCTAAATACAGCAGTTCCTATCACAGAACTGTAGCCATCATAGTCTAGTTACCATACATACAGCACTTGTAAGAATCAAAACCCAAACTACTAAAAGTAAAATGAAAAAGAAATCACTGCTTATAAGGATTTATTCTTTTAAAAGCAGTAAGGTAACTTGTTTCCATATTGACAATCTCTATTCAACTCAAAATATCCTAATTTTGCAGTTTTTGATTTCAATTTTCCCCACAGTTAGTGCCTAGTAAATTTAATGTATTAGCATTCTCGAACTGTGGCTGCTATGAACTGTTTTGGCAAAACAGAGAAAAAACTCAGAAGGTTACTGAGTAATACTGAGATTACTCAGATATATACATACATACTATAATATATACATACATACTATAATATATACATACTGTAATATATACTACAATATATACATATACCTTTCTAAACAATCCATTTTTCAACATATGTTCATATAGTGGTTCTGTAAACTAGTATGTTTTCACACTTTTTAACTACTCAGATATGAAAAGTCTTGAAGTTAAGCCAAAATAAAGAAAATATGTGACACCCTCAATCTCCAATTTTAGCAGAATACATTTGTTTTGAAAAAGTCTCTTGTAAACTAAAAATTTCAGGATATTTTTCTAAAGCAGAGGTACAGATAGTCCAAGGAAGTCTGGCTCAAAACAAAGTGTTAACGGCAAAAGAATTTTGCACAGACTTTCCAAAGGACAATGGAAAATAACTACATAGACATTATGCAAGCTATAGCATCTAAGAAAAAAGAAAACACACACTTCTTGAAGTACATCATGCAATTATGAAATTAAAAATACTTCTCTAGAAAAGAGTAATATTAACATATGAAAAGACTTAGGAAAATTATATATTTCATGTTGCTGATAAATCACATGGGCAACTCTCATACTGGAATAGAAACTATTTATATAGATTATGATCAATTTTAGATTATCTGTAAGATTTTTATTAATATTAACAACCTTTTTTTTTCCTTCTTAAGAAGGTGCTTCATTCCTACAATTACTTGGTTTATCTTTTGATAGTTCTTTCTTACTTCAAGTTGCGTTACATCTCTGGTAGAGATGGGCAGCTTTATTCTCTGACAAGTTCTTGAAAAACTTCCTAAGTTTCCCTTATTTGACTGCTACTAATATTCCTGAAAATTATAAAATCGTTTTCAGGAAAAAGCTCCCAAGCACGTTCTCAAACTCCTCAGTCACGCTTATAACACTCCTATTCCGCTAATTTTATCCAGCTTTGCCCTTAGGAAATCCAGAAAGTTAGACCTACTTTTAGCTTAACATGCTACTGAAGTTGACTCAACTACTTCCCTCTTCAACACATAATTTGCTACCACCAGCTCAACTAGTGTTTTGAAGTTACTTTGTAGCTAAAGTTTTGGGGCAGAATCAGACTATACCCACAAGCACATAATCCCTACTTCTAACTTTAGAATAGTGTAGTCCTTTATATCATTCTATAATCTAATTAAAATTGTCTGCAAGTCATATTTGCGATCAGTAAACCACCTTGCTCAACTTCATTTGTGCAAATTTCTTGCCACTGAAGATACCTAATATGAACAATACCTTTATTTTTACTGATAGAGTGTTTGATTCAGCTGTCAGCTGCTAGACTACTATCCTCATCATTACAGTCACAATCTTATATTTAACATCCTTGCCTCTTCATGCGGAGTCAACTCTTGATTAAAGTTTATTTTCTGAGAATGTACCATCACTTCTCCATTAACTTGTTACCTCTTTCTGACCAACTAACTTGGGTCAAACAAAGACAACTCCATCTCACATGAGCTGCACAGACTGGTGATGTTACAGGAGAATCCTGAAATCTACTACTCTTAATAGGCCAAGCAATTCAAATTAAGCAACATACTCTAGAGGAGCTATAGAGTATTCATGAGATTTAAGTTACAGACAACCTCTAAGCTTCAGTTTGTGTCAACTTCACAGGCATCCTATGCTAGTTCAGGACTAGCATTCCTTCCTTATCCTTTAAGATATTCTCAAAAGCCATTTCTGAACAATATGAAAAATCTGTGAAGATCTAGCACAGATGCCTCCTCCTTTATCCACTTCTTCACAGTACTTCACAACACTAAAAATAGCCTACAGAATCTCAGCTGAGACAAGATGTCTTGCCAACAGCCACACACAGTAACCAGAACTGTATTACTTTTCTCCAAATACAGCAAATTATGTTTTAAAAAGGACAGCACTGCCTGAGCATATCTTCATGGTGCAAGACAGTCTTCAGTAAAAATTCTTATCTAGCCTAAAGAAAATAAATAAACAGTAAAGCTACACAGCATAGTGGAAAAACATTGCCTTATATCCTGAAAGCAGTGTAACTGCCTTAACATGGTGCTATGTTTGAACTAATGCAAGTCCTGCACATCAGGATCACCAATTAGTACATATGCAATGCCACGAGCATTGGATTGTACTGCTTCTGGTTCCCTAGCTAGCTCATTTGCAATTAGATTAAGTATCTCTTCATAATATTAAATTGTACACAAGCCACTCAAGAAGGGAAGAATGATCCGGCATACTGAGTCAAGTGCTGTTACTTTAATAGTACATGCTAAGGAAGATGGACCCAGGGAGAGAAATTTCCTTATCTTCCTTGTAAGGAAAAGGAACAAGCAAGCTGTTACTTTACTATGCTTACAG
The DNA here is from genome assembly GCA_013389825.1 of Crypturellus undulatus. Classification (NCBI taxonomy): domain Eukaryota; kingdom Metazoa; phylum Chordata; class Aves; order Tinamiformes; family Tinamidae; genus Crypturellus; species Crypturellus undulatus. Next base: position 56,018 of record VWPW01021801.1, read on the forward strand.
AAGACAAGAGAAGCTAAAATGTAAACCCAGGAGACTGTTTAAAAGTACAACCTTACAGCTTTAAAAAAATATGCATCTGTTCTGAACAGATAAGTCTTCTTTACAGAACAGAAGCCTGATTTAATTAAGCCACTTTTTTGTCCAAGAGCAAGCTGGAGTTCACTTACAACCATACGTATTACTGCACAACACATCAATTTTTTCTGCGACAGTTATCCTTGTTTACAAGTAGGCCAAGGTCAGAAGGGTGCATTGCTTCAGTATCTTCAGTTTGAGCACCTGACAAAAAGCCAGCGCTTTTGATCTGTAAGATTTCTTATAACATGACACAACTAAGAGCTAGGTTTTGCATATGAAGTCAGGTAGTCCTACCTTTTACAATATCTAGAAAGGGCACAAAAGAGTACAGAAGCAAATTTTAGTAAGTACTGCAGGAAAGAGAAAAATAAAGTGTGTTTTTCTGCCTGAATAAAAACAAATAAAAAAAAAAAAACCTAACATATACCATACGTTTTCAAGTGTTGTTCCAAAAAGCTGCATAAAGAAATCTTGAGACTTAGCCCTATGATGTTCCTCAGCCCACATTCAGTATCATAGCTTGAACAATATCGATCATCCATGTATCATAAGACAAATAATGAGAGGCTTTTCCCATCTCTCCACTACCAAAGTAGGTAATGTTATTCTGAGCAGCTAGGATGACAGTCCTCAACATATTAGAATGAATAGCCTGAAAGTGATATACAGCTTGAGGACAAGCAGCTTGAAGCAGGACACCACACACTTGACCCATAAAGCTCTCTCCTAAAATGAGGAAGACTTGACTTCAAGTCTGCAAAGGGGAAATTCCTTTCAATTAAACCTTAATTGGACAGACAACATCTGCTCATTCTTACTTTATCATTTAACACTTCCCCCGTTTGTCCATGTTCAGGTGTGGCTGAGCAGCTGGACAGCCCCTTGCCTAAGCATGTGGCACCTCCAGAGGGCAGTTTGTGCTGTGGGGAAGGACAACAAGCAACAGCCTCTCTCCAGAGACTGCAAAGGGAACAGAACCCAAAGCCATTTTTTTTTAACTGATAAAGAGACTTGGAGACTGCACAGAGATATTCCAAACATTAACTAAAAGTAATAGATTAATGAATTACAAACATGAAGGAATTCAAGTCTACATCTCTGAGAAAGCTGCACATGCCCTCTCCTTCCCCTGCCCACCACAACCCTTAGCTTTTTTTATTATTATTATTTTTCTAAGAGAATGTCCATTTCTTAGTATTCCTCTACTGAAAAACAAACAAAAATAGCACACATGCTTTTTCTTAAACCTGTCTTCAGTTATTGAAAGGGGTGAAAGACAACTTTACAAGACAGATTAGTAAGCAGGACTTGTTCCAATGCCTTGGACCATCTTATCTGGCCAAGTCATCAGCACTTCTAAGCTCTAGATTGCTACCTAAATTCCTTGGATACTGGAAACGGTGAACACTGGATTTGCCCTGCATACACATAATTAAAATAGTTTAAAATTTCTTGACAAATACAAGGCAACTGAAAGTCACTTCATAGGTTTTACTAGACAAGTGTAAGTATTTAAGCAATAATAATGCAGAGGAGAGTTATAAACACATATATTTTCTTGATAATGAAATAAGCATTATCTACTTACAGACACCTGTAAATAGCATGACACACTACAGATTCATTTAACATAGGAATACATGAGTTTTCTTTCTAGTAATAAAGTTGCATTTCTTCTTTGAGAGAAAAAAAACCAGCTTTTACTAGGGTCAGTCTGAGAACTTACTGAAGAGATTAATTGCCTTGCAAAAGGTTCCAGAAAAGCACAGATACAGGGATACAGTTGTACAGAAAGTACATTAATACTACAAGAAAATAAATCACCAGCAATACAGGTAATTTCATTCACTTTGAAATTACTGTAGTCAAAGCAATCATATCACATGCAGTAGAAAAATTCTTGCTTCCAGAAAGACTTCTGTCAAGTGCTAACAAATTAATTTTGAGAATCTTAGGGTTTTTAAGATACAAAACAACTGGTAGAGCTGAAAAGAATATCAGAGTGATTTTAGCATAATGAACAATTATATAAAAGTTACAATTCTTTTATTATAACAGCTACAGAGCATATGAACCCATTTCTATGTATTTCAGTTCTAATTACCTTTCAGCAATTAATAATCTATAGAGAGCAATATTGTTTTAAGTATATTTTGTCAAATGAAAATCATGAATATTCAAATTATGCTTGCTTTAAGCAGAAAAAAATAATGACAAAGCAGTGTCACTTTAAAAAGGGAGCATTTATTATTCAGTAGCTGCATTTTTTTTTTTTTTTTTAAGTAGCAATACCCTTCAGGAATATGTGAATTGCATCACATTCACAGTGTTCCAACTTTGTGACTGGATACCAAGCACGGCTCTAATACAAAATTCAAAGTAAAGATTGTTACATGTTACCAGGCTGCAGCCTCTGGGAGGAAATTTGGGCAAGACATCGATTGTTTAACAAGTAGAATGATTTCAGTTTCCACTATTGGAGCAGTCTATCCACTTGAATCTCTGTTCTACCACTGAGAAGATTAATTACTTGTATATAACCTAAATGTTACCTAATCTTTTCCTAATGGATAAGGAAAAAAAATAGTTTATCCTGAAGTCCTAACTGTTCAATTCTGTTAATTTTGTTTATCATCCAGTAACACTAGATAAACATGAATAAGCTAACATTACTACAGCTTCCAGCCCTAAATACTTAAGATTAAGATGACTGAATTAATAGATACTGTCTTCAAGATTACATATTTAAAATCTTAAGTATAAGTTTGCAAATCAACACCAAGAATGATAAAGACAAACTAACAAAAGTTATTTGAATATAAAAATCAAGTCAAACCATAAGCTTTTAACTTTCAGGCAGTTTTTGCCTTTAACATAAGCTATTTCTTTTACTTAATGTTTAACATACTTTCACCTCCACACACCCATCTGAATGGCCTAAATTAAAAAAGCCTGACACCTATCGCACCTCAATTTTCTTCAGTTCCAGAAGCAGAGCGCATGGAACTTCAGTTTTAATACAAAAGGTGCACCTGCATCTGTTAAAGCTCTCTGAGTATCTAAAATTCTGCTAAGTGATATATTGAGACTTCAGGATTTAAAAAAAAAAAAGGAATCTGAAATTTCTCTTTCTTGGGATTATAACAAAATAAATTATGATATAATAAACTTAATGTAATTTACTTACATATGTAATTATCTGCTCAGCTAGGACATCGAGAATCCAGTTGATAAGGTCAGATACCTTTACCAAACAGAAACTTTATCCTGAAAAAGCCAGCAACAAATAAAATAAATCACACTTTCTCTACAACTTAGCTCTTACTAAGATAAAACATTATTAACTTTAATATAAGGGCAAGAGGCAGGGACAGACAGTTAAAAGGCCCTTAGCCATCAGACTCTAGACTACTTGAAAAGGTGAAAAACACTTCAATTCTGTTACTAAACCAATAAAATTATTCCAAAAGAAAATGGAGATACTAGTGTGAGGACAAAAAGGCAAAGATAAACAAATGCCAGACGGACTTTCTATTTCACCAGTTATTTCACTCCTCTAAGCTTTCCTCCAATGGTTCATAATATTTTAATAACACTTTGGCATGGAATAAAGAGCCACTTTCTGGATCTGAAACCTCAGTGAATCCTCATCAAAATAACAACCTAGGAGTCAGTATTTCCCAGAGATACAAGCAAGCGTTCTTCAAACTGGGAGGGAAAATAAATCTTAGCCTCCTTTAGTCAGTGGAATAGCTACTTAAAAGGATAAAGATTTATTGCTATTACTGCTTTCTAATAACAGAGCAGTCAAACAAGACAGGACAAGTGGAAGTAGAAGTCATAGGATAGCATTAAAGGCTGTTTCACTATGCCTCTCTACCTACCTTGTCTGGACAGATACAAGAGGCTGAACCCCTAAACAGCTGTGAAAAAGTTTGGTGATCTTAAGACATTGAACTTTTTTTCTGGGCTGGTCAGTACTTCCTGCTCTGCTGACTTGTGATACAGCCTAATAACACCTTTTCAACTACATAACTTTTCTTTAATCACTGTGCTATGACAGCAAATTGCTTTAGATTCCTACCTACCAAGAATTCCTACCATTTAGATAAAAACTTGCAAGTTAATAAAAATCTTTTACAATTGTTTCTCTATAATTAAAGTTAATAAAACATGTTAAATTCAGGACTGCTCCTTATTAAAGTTGTTCAATGCTTTTTCAGTAATTTGTTGATATTTACTACATGCAAACAGAATCTTATACCTTAACAGAAACTGTATTTGATTATAAACAAGTTGTAACAATATTCAGCAGGGCAGTAGCCTCTGTTCTGCGGTTAACATTGCCTGTGGGTAACATGCTCAGGCATTAGAGATTTGTATGAAGCTCTAATGCAAGGCTTTAAAATGAACAATTTTATGGCTAAATCAGTTTTACAAAATGGCAGTACAATAATGTTATTGAATGTTTTTCAGACAGTACATGCATCATGAAACACTTTCGCTAGAAAGTTAGCCCTTCCTTCTGTTTTCCTCCTCTCTCCCCATATGCTGCATAATTTTCTTTTCAAGTAATGACTTGCAGAGAAGTACTAAAAATGCTTTGCCAAATCTTACAGGCCCTCCTAAATGCAGTGAAGGACAACTAATAACACTGGTAATGAGAAAACAAATTTATTTCAATAACCAGCTTTAAAATATGAAGGTTAGTTCCAGTAAGGACAATTACCTCTATGAACAGAGAAGCAATGCTTCCTGAAAATCCTTTAAAAATTCATGACAAGCATTCAGAACATGCTGCTAAAGCATGCAACTTGAGTTTTGCCACAGAAGAGACATTACTGCTGGTTCACCGTATTCTGCCACCTGCAAAACAGGCACTCGGCTTCTCCACCTCCTGGAAGCATCGCTGAGTGCCCCCGTTGAAGCTCAGCACAACAGAACTTCTCAGGACAGGGAAAGATGGCCCAGGTTAGGCTGTAGACCAGCTCTGCAGATGCACCAGAGGCACCAAGGCAAAGCCTCAGAACGGCTGGTGCTTTTCCAGCTGAGTCAGGAATTCTCCCTATTCTATAAACTAGGATAATCAGGCTGGAAGGAACCTTAGGATGCCTCTGGTCCAACATCCTGCCCTAACCAAGGCTAGCTCTGAGATCAGACTAGGTTGCACGCCTTTTTATCAGTCAGTCTCAAAAAACTCCATGACTGGAGACTCCACAGCCTCTGGACATTCCAAAGCTCAACTGTCCTCATCCCAAAAAATAGTAATTTTCCTGAAGAAAACTGACCTCCATAAACACATAGCTGCCAGAAAGATGATTAGGCAATCTTAAGTATCTTTGTTCCTTGAGGCTACAATGTGGACAAGTTATTTAAAGAAATTAAGGAATTTAAAGCAAGATCAACGAAGAGCTCAAATTCTAAACAAATTTTATAAAAGTTTAAAACAAGACAAGGCTTTAAGATTTAAACCTGTTATGATTGCCTTCATTTACCTTTATTTAATTAGAACTTTATATGCCCTACTTGTAATCAGAGAAGCACAGAGCTTGTTGATAACATGCTCCTTAAAGACCTAATTTATTTTCATGAAGACTGCTAAGAGAATGAGGAAAAAGCAATTAAGTATTATCTTTTTTTCTTAATAACCATGAACTTATTAAATGACTAATAGTCAAAGTGTGCAGATGCTAGATCCTCTTTAGCATCAATTAATCCTGAACACTTAAAATGCCCAAGCTATTTACAGAACCTCAATAAATTTGCACCAGCATGTATAAGCACTCTGACTTTCAGACTTTCACATGGAATAGAGTTTCAGTTTCCAATTTTTTTTTCTCTGCTCTCCCCCACCCGACCCTGCCTCCTGCAAGGTGTATTGCTCCTTACAACAAGTTACCAAGAACTGTCTTACTGGTTCATAATTATATTAAGTACCACCTACTTTCAGTCACTATGCTGTCACTTTAGAAATATGTAATTGTATTTCAACTTGCCTTCCTCATCAGGTAGTTGGAGTAAATATGAAAGAAGAAATCTGCAATATTCAGTAGAGCAACAAAGTAATATCTTTAAAGACATTTGTTCAAAAAATTTGTTCAACTGAGAGAATCATCTTTAGGTTGTTTACTTACTACGTTTGCTTTGTAGGGACATTGATATATTTATACCTTGAACTATCAGACATATTACATGAAAATGCTTAATGATGATTAGCAGACAATAGGTTTCTTAATCTTATACTGATTTTTCCTTCAGATTCATGTTAGTGAAATGAATTTCACTTCTTTACTTTAAAGAATTTTCATCTTTTGCATCTTGTCAGCACTGCTGAAAGAGGTCATTCTGTAGTCTAAGTCTGTCTTTTCATGTGAATGTGGCACATTTAGGCCAATCAAAATAGTTCCTGAAGCTCAGGAAACTGCGTAATAAACAGTTAATTCAGAAGAATTCACATCACTTCTCCTGCAGCATGATCAGCAAGTAACTGGATTCAAACTCAAGTTGGACTTGGATGCAACAGACTAGTACACAAATCAGTGTCGGACAAGAACGAAAGATCAGAGAAATTGCCAATTAATTTAATATAGAAATGATGAGATTATCCTAAGAAACATCTACATCAATGAGAAGAAAACACTCCCAATTATTTCCCAATCCGATTGGAAAAAAAATATCCTTATTTCTACTTCAGAAGCCAATCATCATTTTAACCACACACTTCTTCGACTCTCATTTGAATTTACCAAATTCCCACAGAAACACCAGCATCCTGCCACAGGTCACATCTCAACATGTTACCACCTTCAGGTACACATTTTCAGGAAGTTTGCAATGTTTCAGAGAAAAGAGGAAAAACATAGCTGATGAACAAAAATAGCTATTCTGTTTTACTCTTCTGACAGATTTTAGTCTGTTTCTAGAACAATGCACCTGAATTAAAAATTAATGTGAAATCAGAACAAATAACTAGTTAATTCTGTGTCTTCTTACTAATAAAGCTCCATATAATCTATCTTAATTATCAGAGCATTGCATTATTGATTCACTGCACTTTGTTAGCCTGTCTGATCCATGTAAACTTCGGTGTGATTTCCTCCATTATTGTTGCATCTCGCAAAAGAAAGGACTCAGTCTGGGGTGCAGAGTGAGACAAGTTTATTTGCAAACTAACTTCTTTTTATACTTTCACAACACAAATGTAGCAAGGCTCACAGCCAATCAGCAGCTTGACACCTGCGCGCCCTTGTGCTGGCTTTGTTTCCACACAGGGCAAGGGGGAGATCTTCTGCAGTTCTCCTTGTTCGGGCTCTGTCCCCCAACTGCTGACATCCTGGAGCTTAACTATCTGCTAACAAGGCACTATTGTTGGTGAACCAACCTCCACACATTATTAATTTATTTTTTAGACTGTGGAGAAAGCGGAAGTTATTAAAATATATTTTTCTAGAATACTTCACCAGATCAAAGACAGATTAACTTAAAATACTACAATCTGAAAGTGAAATGCTTCCTACCCATGTTTTGGGGAGTTTGTTCTTTCACTATTGTTATCACTTGCTTCAGCAGTGGTTGTATATTCTTCCTACTTAAATATACAAGCAGAGCTATTCATTAGACTGTAAATACCAGTTATGCTTCATATTCTACTTGATTTTTAAACCAAATGATTTATGAAAGAGCTGCCACCATTTCCAAAAATCAAGCGGTTGGTAACTACAGAATGTATGTCCACTCTCTTCCTACCATTTCCCATATTATTCATAGGATAATCTCCTGAGGCAGAAAACTTTACAGAATTGAGGCATGATAGTCTACTAGCTGCAAGACAAAGGACACAAAGAAAAAATCAGGATCAACGCTGCAAATTAGACTTCCTTTTTCTCAAATCCTTAGCCTTCATAGCGCAAGTATGTAAGCAAGCAGTCTTAGTATATATGCAGTACTTAGGCCTTGCATCTGGAACTGCACGTATATTTGGAATAACATTTGGAAGTTATATAGTAAAATATCCTAGTAAGAGTTGTAACACCTGATATAGGAAATGTTTAGCAATTAAATCTCCAGAATTATCCCATCAAACTTAACTAACCATACCATCACAACATAGTTACCAGTCCTTACGTGCTGAGACTTCTGAGATATAGCATTGGATAATCCCTGTTTTAATGACTTTCTAGAACACATAATAGATAGAAATGGGAGCCTGAACATAACAAACGGTCCAGAGATGAAGAATGGACATGAGTCAATCACCAAATTTGAAAAAAACGAGAGAAAAAAAAAAATCTTGGTTTTAGAATAAAAAGTCGTAAAATGAATTTTAGGAATGATAAGATTACTATTAATAAAATCTAACAAAAGCATTCTAGTCCCAGTAAGGGAGAATAAAAAGTGGGGGAAAAAAAGGATATTTCAGATATTACACATCTTAAAAAATGAAAATATTTTATTTTGTGAGGTCTCTTCTCAAAGAAAACTACAATTAGAAACAATGCTTAGAGGTTAAAAAAAAAAAGAAAAAAAGAAAAAGAAAAAGAAAAATCTTTCATTTATGGAAAAATAAACAAGAGACATACTATCTTAAAGTTAAAATGTGAAGACAGTATCTGTTGCCTCGCGTCAACATTTGTCCCGGCGTACCGAGCTAGCACGGGTGCCACCGCCCAGCACCCCGGGTCAAATGAGCACAGACACCAATGTGGTGGATGCTGCAAATGGCGTTTATTGCGTAAAAACAAAGACTTATATAGGATATCAAAAAGCGGACGCTTGCGCGGTGGCCAGTAAGCGTTATAATTACCTAATATGGACAGTTAGTTGACTGTGCTTAGCATGTTGGCTAATAGGGTCTTCCTCTAGGCTTTCCGTACATCGCGAGATCTTCCGAGCGCCGTACCCTACAGTATCATACTTGCAAAAGTTATAGATAAAATCCTACCAGACTAGATTTGAGATTGTCCAAAATCTCAGGACACCACACAGAAAAAAATCAGAACTAAAAAATGCAAGATACTTATCATGCCTTATGTCTGAAATCCCACATTTTCCTTCATATTTCTTAACCAAATCTTAAAGAATGTCTCAGTTCTGTTCATCTCAGAGTGTGTAGTCATGCTGTACATGTAAAGATTGAAATGTTTAAATAGCCTTAGTTACTGCACTAGAAATGCTACGGTCATAAAAAATCGATAGTCTTTTACAGGACTTTGATCATGTCCTACTGAAACTAGTTAGAAAGCATCATTTGATCCGTTTTCTTCTTGTACTTTTCCTTATGCTATTTTTGCTGTTATTTCTTAGGAATTAAGAAATGCATACACTGTTATTAACAATAAATCTAAAGAGTGCTGGATAAGCAATTAAATTATGCAAGGCTGCTTAGAAATTCATGCTATTAAACATGAGCTGTGAGCAGTTTCTAAAAAGTTTCATATTTACTTTTCAAATTCTAGCTATAAAGCCTAGTTCTATCTATATTCTGTAAGACTAAAATAAAGTAAAAAAGTTTGCATGCTCCCAATTGCTGTGCCTTAGCCTCCATGAGATGTACTGGAGAGAGATGAATGAATATAGCCATGGAAAGTCAGAGCACAGTCCATTCATATTTAACATTTAAAAAGTCTTTATATGCTTGCTCTTCTGAAGAGTTCTGTAGCCTTTTACCAAACCACAGGAGGTGAAAGCACAAGTGGGACTGACACTTGTGAATTCCCCTTCTTTTAAACTATGAGCTTCTTTTATAATAGTGCACAGAAATTAGCATTCCCACATGTAGCCCATGGTGTAATGGATGTATCTACACTTAGACTAAATAGCCCTAGGTAGGCTATGAAGGGACATATTCTTCAGAGGTAGATAGAAAATTCAGGTTTTGTTACAAATAGCAGAACCAAGACCTGATACATTGAGGAATTACTTCTTCTGTAACACTACTGGAAATATTTCAAGATGTTCACAGGTGTCTAGGACACCTTGCCTCAGGTATTGAGCTCATTTTATTTTAAAATATCCTTTTTTTTTAAAATGAATATTTCAGTGTTCTTTCCTACACATTTTTAGAAACTTCCCACTTCATGTATTCATTTGCTCAAGGAGAATTGTGCATAAGTATTGACACTGAATTTGAAATGTATCTTTGAAACTGAACACTAACACTTGCAATGGTGATTATTAGGCTTTTAGGTTTAAAAACTGCAATTTGTTATTTTGATTAAATTATGCCAACTGAGCTGCAAATACACGTAGAACTAGCACTTTTTATTGAAATACACTTGCATATAGGGTTGTATTCCTAATTATGTTGTAAAATGGTCAGAAAATACATGTTCATTCAACAGTTCAAGTAGCTGCCTCCCAACCTTGATTCACAGAACATTTTGATAATTAGTATGACTTGAATTTTAGTGTAGAAGACTTCATACATTTATATTCCATATAGCTTAGGAAATATTCTAACTTCTGTAGCTAATTCTACTCTTCAATACACAAACTCTAGTGAAAATACATTACAGTGAAATACCTTATTGCAAGATAGCATATCAGGCTCTAATATATTATGCAGAAAACATGCAGAACAACTGTAAATGATTCCACATTCTGTTATAGCAGAATGCTTTTTCATTGGAAAATAGTATTATTTGGCTAAGTCTATGAAGTAATTTGATGTATTAGCAAAAAAAAGAAAATGCAAGAAACTGTACATTATAGTAGCAACTTCAGAATATCATAATGAGTAGCTCCAGAAAATGCTTTTAGATATCCACCGTATTTCCCCAAGCTTATGACATATCCATTATATAAATTCTCACACACAAATACTGTATCAAGACCTGGAAATGGGTCAATTGGCTGAGGCACAATGCTGTGCTTAACCAGTATTCACGTCAAATCAGGAAAATTCAGTTTTGCTAAAGGGTTCAATTGACATGTTTAACAGTACTCTATGATTGAAAAAAGAAAATAGCTATAAAGTTTTTAACAGGATTTCTAGATTACAGTTTTAGGATTATAGTTTAGGGAAGACAACTTTAACACAGCTTAAGAATTCAGGAACAACTGACTTTGAATGGATGCATATTCTAACTCCTTTTACCGCATTTTACCTTTGCCACTAGTGAGTGCACAGTCATATTTTAGTATGTAATGTTAACTCATAAGGAAGATGGCCATCCCCATCCCCTACCTCTTTAGACTACAATCCATTCTAAGTGCAGTTCAAATTATAAAATTAAAAAAATACCTAAATAATGCCTCAAAGCGTCTGGAATTATGTCAGACTATTTTATATGCAACCTGTTACAATATCTCAATTGTTATAAACCTAGTAATATTCCTTAGTTTTATTATTTGCATACCATCAATGTCAATGACTAATTAATCTAGTAGTTATGACATTAAATGCTTTTAGAATTTATCTAGCTAATTCTGCCCCTGTTCTGAGTTTAAATAAATCCTGTCACCATGTTTCACTTTCCAGTTCTGCAAAATAAAACTGATAAAGCCAGCGAAAAGGTAGAGTTACACTCTTTGTATTATCAACATCAGTTTTAACTGAGTTGCAATAACCATTGCATTTCTTCTTCCCCCACCCCTGCCCCTCTTCAAGATGACTAGCAGTTAAAATAACACTACATTTATACTACAACCTTGTGGCTTAACTTCTTCTACTGAAGTAGAAGAAGACCTACATAGCAGGACAGTAGAAATATCCGTAGCTTACCATTAAGTCAATATTTTCAATATATAATACCTCATGTTAATAGTTGCCGAGTGTTCTGAATTTCACAGATTAAATTCACCTCATGCAAACTTGAGTCAGGTACTTTATTTTAGTCTATAGGCTTTGACTTCATAAAATAAGCCATGGATGATCAGCAAACTGTGGAAATCACATGAGTTACAAAAATCTCTTTATTAAGGCCATTGGTCTTAACCACAAAACTATCTTTCCTTTCCACACTTGTTCTTTCAGGCCATTATCCCCTGGTACTATTTCACGTGGCACTAATGATACCAAGAGGAAACTGAGGGACATCAAGCAAGATTTCAAAGCCCTAGGGCATGGGAGCCCAGATAGTGTTCTCCTCGATCCTACCAATGAGGGGAATGGATTCAAGGAGGAGAAGGCGGATAGGGCAGATTAACAGCTGGCTGCGCCGCGGACCTTGGCAACAGGGTTTTGGTTTCTGCAACCATGGGACTCTGTTTTACGAGCACCAGCTAGTGGGGACTGACGGGTTCCATCTGAGCAAGAAGGGCACACGTCTCCTTGCCAAAAGGCTGGCCAACCTGGTCAGGAGGGCTTTAAACTAGACAAGAAGGGGGATGGGGAGCGTCACATAAACACGGCAAACAGTACCACACAGCCAAGGTTAGATGGGGGCCAGCGGGAGCATGGTAGTGGGGAAGTGAGGATAGGAAATGATTCTAGAGGGCACTCTGTCACCCTTCCTGGGGTACCTGCAGGCTCCGTTACTTCCCTGAGATGCCTGTACACCAATGCACAAAGCATGGGGAACAAGCAAGATGAACTGGAGATCTGTGTGCGGTCCCAGCGCCACGATCTCATTGGAATCACAGATTCCACGCTCGCACGACTGGAGCGCTGCCTGGA
>VWPW01021804.1:0-16903 GCA_013389825.1 Crypturellus undulatus
GTGTGTGTACACTTATCAAATACCTAGCATTTCTGCTGATCCCCCCATTCACGCATAAATGCTTGAGAGGTTGCCATGGCCAGTGCACAAAAGGCACGTCCAGGTGCAAGTGACGACAGGGAAAAAGAGTTTCTGTTTGATCTGGCCAAGCTTTGTAGCAGAGAAATGTGCGAAAGTTTCTATCATGCAGGTGTTTGCTTGGGCTGTAGAATCTACAAAAGCAGCAATAAAGCTTGTGGGTGCAAAGGAAAATGTGCTCTGCATCCCAGCAGAGCACTATCTTGGTTAAACACAGCGCTGGGCTGACACGGGTCCATCCCGATCTGCCACTGCCACCATGGGGAACGTGGGAGTCCGCCAGCTCTGTGGGCAGCTCACCAGATCCAGGTGCATCCAGAGCCGTGAGCCGGGCCCGGCTCGCTTGCGCCTTCGGGATGTCCCAGGCTGCAGGGCGCTGCTGTGGGCTGTTCGGTGCCAGCGCAGACTGTGCATCAAAGTGGCCCTGGCAGAATTGAACGCGGGCAGCTGCAGGCGGAGACTGAGGAACGTGATGTGTTCCCTGCCTGCTCCATCACGGGCTGATCAGTCCCAAAGCTTGTGCTCCAGGGTGTCACTGGAGGATGCATCACACACGGGACCACACTGCCATTTGACTTCCCGGCGCACAGAAGACACAGTGCTGACCTTCCTGTGTCCCTCTGCCGCCAGCTTCACCGGGCACACAGCACTGCCCGAACGCAGACGTTCCTGAGGCACCCATGGAAAAGCGCCATGTTGGGCACTGCAGCTGGGCGCCTCTAGCAAGTCACTGCTCCCAGCGGCCCAGGATGTGTCCTCGCTCGCCCACAGCCGCGGTGCTCCCGGCTCCTGGCACCCACCCCTCCGCAGTCGCCAGGCCACGGAGAGGGGCGGGTGCTGGCTGGGCCCACAGGCGGCCGTGCCCCCTGGGCAGGCGGACACGACCGCGTCGCTGCAGCAGGAGCACGGTGCGAGCCGCTGGCAGAGCCGTTCTGCCGCGTCGCCAACGTCACCTCTGGACTTGTTCTCAGCAAGACTAGTAGGGAAGGCTCCCAACACTCAGTTGCAAAACATGTCAGATAGGAAACAGCATTATCTCCATGACTATAATAATATCTATCAGACATTAAATCATAGTGCAATTTACAGTGGAAAGAAAACATCCTCCTCATATGCATTTCACTGTCAAAGCTCTTATCTTTGGTACCAGACTGAGAACTAAGATTCCAGGTTTTTCTCTAGCAGAAGGAAAGAATTTAATATCAGAAATCTAGTCCAAAATCTTTTGCACTTCTTCCCTCCCCAGCTTGTACTGTAAGCTACCAAGCAAGCAGCACTGCCTAACTAGATCACAAGAAGTGGAAATAGTTTGCTTAAAGTAGGCAGTTATGAGGATCTGAGATGACAGCAACCCATGCCTTGGGTCTTGAGTAATCCCTGACCATCCATAGGCCTGAACAGAGCAATCATCGGAGAACAAGCTAGTGCTGGTTACTCACAGGGTAAGCCCACTCGTCATCAACAGAATACTGATATGACAAATTTTAGAACGATTATGTAATTCTCAAATCTGGAAAATGTGGTTTCTCCTCCGTGAGGAGAGCTGTCCCTGTCACCCTGCTCGTCTGGCCAAGGCTGGCACCGGTCTCGCGTGAGCCACGCGGCAGGGGACGCTCCGCGGGGCACTGCCCAGGCCCAGCCGCGCGCAGACCAGCGCTCCCGGCTGCGGGTCAGCGTCTGCACGTGGTTCCGGGCAGCCGCGAGACATTTCTCAGTGCTGTTTTTCGTCCTTCTAATGCAGCAAATTACAAGGGTGCAGCCACGGCGTCCTCCGGCTCCTGGCTTCGCTGCTTCAGAGACCCAACCGCTCTCCACGTGCCCCCCTCTAACGCAAGGTGTTTAAAGGGGACCTCACAAGCTATTTCACTTACAGATCCTCCAAACCCACGGATCCAAAGCCCGTCGGATCTTGAGCCACCCCCAACAGACTGATAAAGCAGGAGGCAAAAATAAGTCATCATTAGGGAGAACTTCTGCTCCCGAGAGGGAAGGCACTTGGAAAAGTTCTTTTCCTCTCGCTCTTGTCTTGGCACAAACAGGTTGATCTCCCTTTTCCCTGAGTGCGAACCCACACATTTAGATATTATCCTTCGTTCTCATCACCAATCATCAACGCAAGGAAACTTTCCATAACCACCCATTGAATCTGTCCTCTGGGTTACGTCCAAAAGCCCACTCTCAAAATTAGAGCTGATGGAGATTGCATGAGAGGTATAGGGCAGGGAAGAGAGATAAATTCCAATTTCCAAAGAAAACAACAACAACACAACCCTTGCTACCCATACACTGTCTCCAAAATTAAATTATTTTTTTTCTTAACCATGATGGTACCCTTCCAGGAAGATTGCATTAAGAATATCTTAATTATTATGACATACCATTTTTCATACACAATTTTATTTCTAACCAATTTGATACAAAATAAGTCATTTTTATAATACAGTTTGTTGTGAAAAGTTCTTACTAAGAGACAAAAGAAGTAGTATTACTTGGAAAAATTCAGCAGTTGTCTGCCTTTCAGCACTGGTAGAGAGTGCTGAACAGAAGGACAGAGACAGAAGGAGTGCCATTATTGTAAAATGTTATAGCTTGTAGAGGTGAGGGATTACAGAAGAAACAAAACTCAACAGGAAAGAAGCTCCATGCTGTTCCTTATCAAAGGTACAAACTCAAAGCAAGGGAGGAAAACATTTTCTGCTGTGTTGAAGGTACAATATTGATATTTGAAGACAAGAGGAGAAAAGTCCAGAATTTCAGATAAGATAGCTACCAGGTTAAGCTTTAAAATGAAAAATCAACTTTATATTTAACATTCTTCAGGTATCACATGACAGGAGAGAACCTCACTTTCTCAGGGCTGGAGTATCAATTATGTTTTTTCTCACTGGTAGTAAAATCGCCCAAGTAGACTATGATGTTTCTCATGTAGTCATTTTCAGTGGTAATAAATCCTCATAATATCTTTTTTTAGTGGCTTTGTGCTGTAGCTGGGGGCATGAAGGCAGAGAGGTTAATGGCCTGAGCACCAAAAACATGGACAGTCCATAGGTGTGAAATCAAGGTTTTGTCTCTTGGCCACCAGGGATCAGGGATCATGCGTGCAGAGAAAACCCAGAGGCTCCAGTTCTCAGCTCTAAGCCACAGTGAAGGTCTCTTTCCTGTCTGCTTTCCCCTGAGCGCACTGCAGCAGCATCTTTAGGCCCAAGTGTGACTAAATTACACCTTGCTACCTGTTCCGTCCCGCACGTCGTGTCCCTGGGGTAGCACAGGGAGGACCAGGGTGCTCACAGAGGTTAAAATAATCAGGCAAAACAACCCAGCCAGCGGCAGGGTACCGGGCTGGTTCAGCTGCCTCCTGCGCACACCGACGCCCCGGCAGCACCAGCAGCGGCGACGTCCTCCGCGCAGCCAGCAGCACCGCAGCCAGTGCCATCCACCGGCAAGGAGCGAGCCGAGCCCCAACTACGTGGGCTGGTAAATAAGCAATTGCATCATTAACAAAGAGTCAGAAGCTTTGCTCATTAGCTGTACAGTTTATTTAGACAAGACAAAAGTCTGCACAGTATGGTAAACAGAAATTAAAATATCTGAAATATATTATTCTTTCCAGTATATTTAACATCATTCTTGGAAAAGTGGCGGCGCTCTCTTTCTCTCTCCTTTTTTTTAAATTTAGGATTCACGTTTCAATAGTACATATGCTCCCATTACAGCCAGAAGAGCATACTGCAAAAGAAAATAAGGACTGATTTTAAATTCTCCTCATGAAAACTCTGAAATTACACATTTTTCCAAAATGGGCCTCTCCAACATTACACATTCTAGATGAGTATATAATTATAAAATTACAGGAACATTTTAATGTGATCATATTTATTATAAATAGGAATCACAAGTGTATGCTCTTAGCTCATAATATTCTTATAAATAAAATGCTTTCAAATATTTCAAAATACTAAATTCTATAGGATAATAGACAATATTTTAGAAGCTCCTAAGCCAGTTAATTTTACATTAGGGAATCAAACTATGGAAGCAAATTTATTGACACATGTATTCTTCTTATATGCAAAATTCTTTTCTTATTAGCTTCACTTGTTATTTTATAGTTTTATTTTTCAGTATTCAAATGTTTGTATACATACCTTAAATTTGGGATAGTCATTCATTATTATAGTTACCATACCAACATAAGGCAAAAATCTGTAATTGATAAAACAGAACAACATAAAATTAACCCTCAAGAATGACATGAAGATACTTCAGTTCTACTGAAATTTCATTACTTTAGATAATTGATTTCAAAGAAATAAACATTCAGAGAGACTGCAAGACCCTTAAGGAGCATATGCACTTGACAATGCAAGGTAGGGAGCAAGATCTTGGATTGCCCTCTCCTTACTGTGCATTATTTATCGCATTAGAAATACGTAAGTGTCACATAAGACGGGTAGCAGCAAAAGTCTAATGCACTACAACACAGGGAAACCTGGGATCTAATCTATCAGTGCCTCCTCTTGCCATGGAGCTATAAAAGTCATATAATCTAATATGGCAAGAGTTTCAACCTAGTATGAATCATAATTTAGTTATGGCATTTAACCTAACCCACCACAATTAAAGGTCTGGAAGGGCATTTGTTTTATTTCTTTTTATTTAACTTGAATGTAGGGGCAGAATCTACAAAAAAAGCAACTAAATATTCTTCAAAATGAAGTATTTGGTACGTTTACCCCAAAGTTTACCCTATGTCTGTTGTATATTATAGGACTCTTAAATTAAAGTGAGAATAGCACTCGATACAAGAAATCCTACTTTGCCCTTTGCCAGGCCACAGGAGTGGCCTGTGACATTAACTTTAGCCTAAGGGATGCATCACATTTTGCACTAAGTTTCTGATGGTTTTGCCAAGTCTCTCAAAGCCCCAAACACACTTTGCAAAGGGCTCCAAGCAAAAGTGTTTCATGTAAGAACAGTGTAAAGCAATCATATCATTTACACTTGCCACTAATGTATTTTTGAAAGGAGAAATAAGTTTCATTTTAATCAAAGAAAAATACATATAAAGATTTTCTCTAACGAGTTCAATTAAGGCTGACTTTTCAGTCCAACTAGAGGGTGGGGGCAACAAGTATGGGACTGAAAGCTCAAACCTTGTTCTGGTGGAACGTAAAGGTCATTTCCTAGTGATTTCTGGTACATGGCTGGTTTGCTTAAGTTCTCTATTTAGAGGTGAAATAACTACTTTGAATAAATAGATAAATAAATAAATATAGCCCCACTCTCTAAATTCGTAAGAAGATACAGAAAGCAACATCACCTGGTAAATTATTTTTGAATTTCTCAAAGAAAACGGTAATTAAATGTTTAGCAAACCAGACCTAGTTTGTACTAACAAGGAAACTGATTTGATTTTTTTTTTTATATTTCTTACCAAGAACATAAACGTGTTGCACTACTTACCCTCTTGCTCTTCCAACGACGTCTTTCTTCTCTAACCAGTTCTGGCCCTCTTTGTACAAGCCTCTGTCATCAACTTCATTATTATCACCTTTAGTCAGAAATTTGATGTCCCCATTTTCTCTAGAAGGCAATGAGGTGATAAACTAACTATTGCTTAATTTAAAAATGTCAATTAGCATCTACAAAGCACAATGAGGATACAAAGTACTACAAGATTAGATAACAATATTTACTTCCAGGGCCACTTGTCCTGCTTATTTAGCAAACACCATTAAAGCATTAACGTTACAGACTCTACTGACAGAGCCAACAGATGTTAACAAGAGGTGCCTTTTTAAACACACTCCCAGATAGTCTTTTGAGGTAAGCAATTACACTCTGAACACCAAAGGAGTATTTTCCATCCACAGTAGGCATGAAACCCTGTCAGCAAAGCAGTAAGTACAGATAAGGACCACCCCTAATCCTGTATTTCAACAGAACAGAAATGAAGTACCACGAAAAGCAAACAAAAAATGATTACCAAACATCCGAATAAGTGAGAAAAGGCTGGGTTTGAATGTTTTAAATACAAATTGTTGAACAACATCAAGTGATGTCAGACATTAGTGAATTAATTTAGCTGAGTTTCAGCAACGAACTTCAGGAAGTACAAGGTATATCCTAAATCTTCCTGTAGGAATGGAACTATATATAAAAAAAACACTGCCTTAGGTAATTTTAAATTTAATGTACTTGCTTAACTTTTTTTTTGCCATTGTCAAAATGAAGTAGAATGGCAATCATTTTGATGCAGAGAAATCCTGAAGATTTCAGTGAGCTGCAAATCTGCAACAAATTCAGTATTCTGTCACCAAGACTGCACTACAATTTCAGGTCATTTATTGTTTATCTGTTAAGCAATATGGTGAGCTCCTAGCAAAACCTGAGTTATAGCTGAATCTATCACTGTAGCAATAATAATAATAAAGAATAATAAAGTAAATCTTTAAATGATATAATGTGGACAAAACATTTCTGTATTTTTTTGCTGGACTGTGGAGCAAGCCAAGAGATTGGGGCAGTTCAATGGGTGGCACTCGTCCCGCTGCAAGAGGCAAGATGGGGTGCTCGTGGTGCTCAGGAGAGTCAGGCTGCTCCCTCAGGGGGGCAAAAACGAATCCTGACCTTGCCCAAATTGTATCTTTCTCCCACTGTTCCAAAAGGACAAAATGTTTTACACTTCATTCTAAACATTAGGTAATTTAAGCACTGCTGCTAGACCTGCCATGTTTTAGTCCCTTCCAAGCATTAGGCATATGCACAGTTGATGCATATATGACTGATTCAGCACTATAATTCAAATAAAGTTACTGAGTTCATACTCTTCAAAATAATTTTGCTCCACAAGCTGCTAACTGCAATCAAGGATATCAAGAAACAAGGAGTTTTTTTTCCTGTAGACTGATCAGGTATTTAAATGGAAAACAAACAAACAAGGCTGTACCTGGACATACATATTTGTTCAGAATAAGTGTTGAAGGACAGACATTACTTGAAAGATAAACACACTCAGCTCATTACTAGAGCTTCCTAAGGAACAAATGTTTCAGCACTTCCAGTTCCCAGTTACATCCCAGTTACGTTTTCATTACGCGGGAGTGGAAAAAGAAATGCCTCCCTTGTGTCTGGGAAGGAACTGCCTATCATGCCAGGTATGTACAAAAAAACTTAGGCACACCCTGCCTGTTGCTTTTGGGTATGAAATATTGTTGAATGATTTCATGTATTAAGAATTATCACAATTATTTTGTGGCTAATATACCCAAAAAGAGCAAGACTTTGGGTCAAATCTCTCTTTTTAGGGAGAGGTTATGGAAAACTGCTGCTAGCAAAGGCTACCTACTTGTCAGGGTCCATCTAATTCTGAATTCTCATGTCCTTCCAGAGATTTGTTTTTAGATGAAGCTGTTTCTCATAGCCAAACTTCCAGTCCTACAATGCTTGCTATGGAAATGGACTCTGCTCACGTACACATTTCCAACTGCAAAAATGATGCACGTAGCTTTTGTCACTGCACTCCTCCTTGCTGTAAGTTCTCCTACGAACCTGAGCAACTCTGCTGAGCTGTGGAGCTCCAGCACCAAACTTCAGCAAGCACAGGAGGCAGGTCTCAAAAAGCGTGCTCAGGACCGCAAATAGATAGAGACAAATTTTATCTTACTGTGTATCCTCATTTGCCTTTCTCATAAAGCACATTAAAATGTAATTGAAAGTCACATAAAAGGAAACTGTATTTAAGAGCAAGGAAAAGGCAAAGTTGCATTACTTTTCATGAATTTTGATTACTCTGTGAACTATTGGAATGTCTCTGCCTTCAACTTTAAAAACAACTATTTCACCAGCTCTGATTGGGTCATCATGGAAATTTGTTAAGAACAACAGGTCTCCCCTGTGGAAAGCTGGTTCCATACTGCCACTGCAAACAAACAGAAAGGGAAAGATTATTGGCATTATGGTAAATGAAAGGAACCACAAAAACAACAAGCATTTAACTCATACAGATAAACCCAAGATTTAAATGCACTCTGTGGCTTCACCCATTCAACAGCAGTATACAGACATCTGATGCACAACCCAAGCCTTAGTAAGACATAGGCTGAGAAAGCCTGGGGAAGACTGACCCCGCTGCCTCAACAAAGAGGCAAAATAAATGAGCTGCACAGAAAATATCAGTATTGTTGCTATGATGGGAGGAACAAAACGAGCTGTTCTGGTTAAGATAGCCAATTCGCTATTGAAAAGCCAAAAGACCTTTCACAGAGCAGGGAGCACTGCTTTGTGTAGAAAGGGTCTGACTTGCACAAACAAGACTAATGTTTGCAGCAGTGATTACTGCTCATGATCTGAAAACTCCTATCTTTTTCCAAAACTAGCCATAATATCTTCTGATAGCAACATTTAAGATAGGACTCCAAACCCCACTACTAATTACACTAACGAACAATTCCCATTAAATTATTACTTCTCCATTTCCTATATATTCCCCATAGATACACATTTGACTCTCAGCATAGCTGAATATTCCACATATATTTGTAGTTTACTTTGTGTACCTGATTAGCACATAGGGGCCTGCAGCACTCAGCCTTTATATATCAGAAATAAGAAAACTTTGAGAAAGAAGCAATGGATATCTATGATTAACTCACAAAGAGAGTTTTACCATAATATAATTCTAAAATAAAGACACATAGATAAACAAGAAATTAACAGATACACTGGAAGGTGTTCAGTGCCTTCAGCAAGTGCACTGTGCTTATTTAACGCTAGGGTTTTTTGTTTGTTTGTTTTTTCCCCCAGAGATAATAGAAGTTTCAGCAGATTACAGGTATTTTGACTGAAGTAGAACTTATTTTCTGGAATCCTAAACCCCACAGGCAGCTGTGCGCAGTCTTGGGCAGGTGATATCCATGCAGTATGGGAACAGACCTTAACTGTCAAGGGTTTCACATACATACTGCTCCACTGAGTTCAAGGACAATGAGATTGTAGTAATGAAAGGGGTCTTTGCTAGAGGCCCCGAAAGCACAGCTAAAAGAAAACAAGTGTTTGAGCACTGCTTTGAGTATATGACACTCTAAATGGCACGTCTATCCAGTTGGAAGCGGGGTAGGGGGGCAACAGGAGACCATCCCCTCCCTGGACCACAACAAAAGGCCTTCCTGTGTCCTTACCTGAGCACCACAACAATCGGGCTTTCGCTGCCAGTAATGACAATCAGCCCCTTCCAGATCATGAGGGCTGAAGACACTATCATGGCAAAATTTAAGACTTGATAATAGAGCTGCAAGACATAAACAAGAAAAGTTTCATAAAAACTTCTGCGCTGTGCGTGTGACACACAAGTTCCCCCTCTGTGCGTTGCGCAGCCCGAGCACAACCCTGGCTTGGCTGCTAGGGTGCTGAGCACCAGACTGCAGCACTGAGGAGGGCTGATCCGTGCACAGCTTGGCCTCGGTGCCTGTCAAATGTTGTGTTTGCTGGTGCTGGAAGGCAGCAAATGGTCCACCAGCAAAGACTGTAAAACACTCAAAGCTTTATGGCAAAAACCAAATCTGTTTTTGATTACACATCCCTGAGTCCCACCTGAAGTGGGAAGTATTCAAAACATGCATGAAAAACAACACAAGACATCTCTAAAGCCAGAATGAGCAGGAGCTCTTCCAATTTGAACAGTTTTCTCTGCTAAGAGAGAAGAGCTGGGAGAAGGAGGAGGGACAGGCGTGTGCCCTTTTATTTCACTTTCAGACAGGAATGTCTCACATAAAGAACCTTTTGCCGGTTTCAGCTCACTTTCTGCAGTGAAACTCAACTGCTTTACCAACCCCTACAGCAACGGCTTGGTGCAAGGAGCCCTGCAGCCTCTGCTCATCGGGGGGCCTCATCTGCTCAACCAAGGCACCTGGAACCCCAAGGCATCTCCTGCTCCAAGGAGCTGCCCGCTGCTTTGCAAGGACAGGGCTCACGCAGGGGACAGGCTTTCGAATCTGGCCTCGGAACCTGCTCTTCTTCCGTCCGCTCCTTGGAAAAGGGCTGCTGGAAAGCGGCCGGGGACTGTCCCAGCGCGCGCCGGCCGCTCGGCTGCGGCGGCGCCCGTTCCCGCCCGCCCCGCGCGCTACCTGCCGCTTGTTCATGCGCCGCAGGTCCCCGAACAGGTCCATGACGGCGGCGGCGGCGGCGGCCCTCCCAGCGGCGCCGCGCCGCGCACACCGCCACCCACCGCTGTCCGGAAGGGGAAAGGGAGCGGACAGCCGCGAGCTGGCCGGGACTTGTAGTCCCTTTGCTCCCGCCGCGCCGCTCTCGCTGCCGGGCACAGCAGCCGCGGGACTACAGCTCCCGGCAGGCATCGCGGCGGGGGCCTTGGCAGCGAGGCCCCTTGCCACCTGCCCCCGGGAGGGCTGTGCTGACAACTCGCTGTCCGCGGCGCTTTCAGCGGTCGCCGACACTGCACGGAGCCGCCGAACGAGACAGCGTTGTCCGAAGACCTGCCACGCGTCGGCAGCGGCCTCCAGCACCGTCTCTCTCCGATCAGGCAGCCGCGAGACAGACCCGCGCGGCTGCCGCGCCGTGTGCACCGCTCATTGGCGGGCCGAGGGGCGGGCCGAGGCCAGGGCTGGGCTCCCGCCGTGGTGCGGGGCGGGGGGCGCTGTCACCTGCCCCCCGGTCCCTCGGTGCGAGAGGCCGAGGAGCGGCGCCCTCCGCTGCTGCCCCGGCCCGGGGCCGCGGTTTGGAGCCGCTCGCCCGCAGTCCCTGGGTCCTCGTCACTATTTCCTTGGGCGCTGGGTTTCCAGGGCGGCAGGCTGCCGGCCTGACACGCGCTTGCTGGGTTTCAGGCCGTGAGCCGTGACCTCGCACTGTTCCCGCCCTGCACACGCAGACCCCGTTGTCCTGGTGACTGCCAGGAGGCCTGCAGTGCACCTTGTTTTTGTCCACAATGAGACAGTGAAGATAGACTCTCCGCTGATGGTGTGCTGTTTTGAGCGGGGGTGAGACGTTTACATCCCTGAAGACGGAGTAGCCGGCCAGAGCCACTACAGAGGCAAAATAAATCCTTCTGTAGGGCAGATAACTTTTCCCCACTCTTATTTTAAAGTTATCTGCCCTACAGAAGGATTTATGTGCCCAAAGAAGACTCTTCACCATATACTGATCCATCAAACTGAAAAGGTTTTTATAAGCAGGCAGTTCACAGTTGGCTCCAAAAGCTTCCCTGAGCCTTCTGTAGAGTTTGCCCCCGAAGGCTCTTTATATTTTCCCCATAAAATGTCATTATAATCTGCTTCTCAACAGGGCAGGGATTCAAGCCAGCCCTGCGGCCCACGTTGTAACAGTTCAGGTGACAGTAAAACCTTGCCCAGTAGTCAGAAATCTCCTAACACTCTGTAGTACTGAGTTAATGTGCCTGTGCTGCCGCGCAGGCCGTTTACCTCCAGTATTGGTGCTGTTTTGGGCCAGGTGTGGCGGAGCAGTCCCATGGTCCCGAGCAGATCTCCCGGCACAGCAGCATGGGCTGCTTCAGCCTGACGCCTGGGACCGGCCCCGCGTTTGCTGCTGCAAGGCAGCTTGGAGGAGCCGTGTTACCTCCGCGGTGCTGGCACGCCAGGCACAGCTCCCGGAGAGCTACCTGCCTTGGAAGGCATTTGGAGCGATGAAGTTACCCCTCATTTCAGCAGCAAACTTTCACCAAACAGCCCTTGAAAAGAGAAACAACGCTGCAGGAAAGCTACACTTGTGCTTGGGAGCAGCACAGGCTCTTCCAAGAAAAAGCTTGTGCTGATGAGAAAAGCAGCTGCCCTCAATGTGGTCCTTCCGGGACAGGACGGAGCACGTTTGCTCACACGGCTGGCTGTGGTGGGCTCCCCTTAGCCCGTCACCACGCAGGAACTGGTGTTGGTCATGACGTGCAACCTCACAGGAGGTGATGAAGGACAGGATTTGGCTGGGCCATAGTTTCGTGGGCCCCTGGGGCTGCCTGTCCCACGCCAGGGACTCTGCCCTTGCACTGCCAGGCTGTGCGGTGAGCTGGGTGTTGAGCTAGTACCCGTGGAAATGATCCTAGCAAAAAGAAAACAAAATCCTAGGCAAAAGAAAACGAAAGACAGGGAGCAAGCAGAGGGGAGTATCCACCTGAGTGTTCTCTCAGCAACACTTGTATTGCTTTACTGACTCCCCAGGCATTTCTCTATGTTTATATTATTCCACGTTAGAGTTTTATTTCTAATGTTCTTTAAATGCTCAAAGGAGAAAAATGGACTTTATGCTGGTTTGCTGCATTAACCACGATTCAGGCCCCGGCCAGGCGCAGTCCTGCGGGGTCGGGGCCGCGCGCTGCTGCTGGGGGCCGCGCAGCAGCAGTGCAGGGAGCAGCCGAGCAGGAGAGCGGGAGCCTGGGGCAGAGCCTGGCGCAGCCTCATGTGTTCCCATGGGCCCGGAGCTGCCGTGGCCCCTGCCCGCTGCCTGTGCTCAGCCTGAACCACCCGCGCGCCCTTCCAATGCAGGAGCGTTGGCACAGGGACAGGATGAGGCAGCCATCCCCGTGTGTCCCTGGAGCCTCAACAGCTGCGTTTGTCACTACGTCCCTATGACGTAGTATTCATAAGTAATTACTGAAGCAGTTGTGGAGAAAGAATATACGCTGGAGCAAACACAAAGGTAGCTATAACATTTCTGAATTTCCATGGTGTAATTATAGCTAAATGAGGAAGACACAAAACAAAAGTATTTACTCTTTAAAAAAGAGGGATCTGCCCTGTGACAAAATGTTGTCTGTGCTTCCCTGAGAATAGGTTTTCATTGCATAGGCTCTCCTCACCTTTAATCCTTAAATGGATTAAAAAGCAGCAGACTATTACTCCTCTGTGTATGAAACTACCTCACGATTTACAAACAGATCGCAACAAGGATTCAGAACAGCCCCTGGGGAACGTGGTGCGGAAGTGCAGCCCTCAGCAAGAGGGTGACGGATCGTGGTGTCTGGCTGGTGCCTTGCCCAAGGTTGGCAGCCACGTCCTGTATTTCTTGCACCCCCTGTGAGGCACTGAGTCCTTCTGCTGGTTTCACAGAGCAAGATGCATAAAGAAAAGGAGAGAGAAAAGTAATAGCTCATGAAAGGCTCAGAAGAGTCCAGCTACCCGCTGAGAGCTCCTACTGTGGGAAAAGGGACATTGGGGCCTTTGGTGTCTTGTGGGCTCCTCAAAGAGCAGCCTGTCGATGCTCTTGAAACAGCTCATACTTCCTCATGCGTTCTGTTTCCAGCGAGTCCTTCATGATGAGCAAACTCTCAATTATTGCTCCTGAGCTGTTGTTAAGCGTCTGCTGTGGTGACGACTGAGTCGGTACCTGTTTATGGGCCCATGAACCTTTTCAGAACTAGCTAAATCCTCCTCCGGGGAGCAGCCACCGGGCTGGCTGCTGCCGTAAAGGCGTCTCCCACGGGTCTGATGTTCATGCAACTGAGAAATGATGATCTCAAAACCACTGATTAAAATAAACTCATTATCTGATAACACCTCTCTACCAGAAAAGTGTTCCTTTCAAGTAAAATAGGGCCAAATTATTTTTATTTGTATTATAAAACATAGAACATTTTATATTCTTCTATATTTACACCAGAAATACTTGCACCTGGAGTAAATCAATCAACCTCATTGAATATACTGCCGATTTATACTGGGATAGCAGAACTGGGTCTAGTCCAGTAAGTTATAGGCAATTATAAACAAACTGATCATTACATCTTTGCTAAATTTCTGTTGGGGTGAAACTTTTCTTCTTGTGGTTTTACTTTTCACATACAAAGAATTCATTATATTAATGCAGAAAATCATATTTGCTTCCATAAAAAAAAGAACTTTTGTTCCAATGTACCACAAGGAAATTTCTAATAAAGTAAATAAATATAAAGTAATAAATAATAAAAATATTTTAAAGAGTATTTTTATTTAATTATATATTTACGTTTAATGGTAAATGTTTGATGCTCTCCTGTTAGCCAAGTCTTTAAGCAGTTTGAGAAGCAAGGCACAAAACTAGACTTTGTTCTAAGATTGCAGAATCTTTAATAGCATCTTTGCCTGCTGACTCCCTGTTGATTGGAGATTTGGAGCTCAGAGGCACTTTTACTCACCCAGGTTGTTCTGGGAGACTCCCGGTGAAGCAAATGCAAAACTTATTTCTTCCTCTTCCAGAAATGCTGTGAATCACCCACGCTCTTTCGTTGGACGCTTTGTTATTTTACTCTCTGGATGATTTAGATTTTTAAAGGTTACATACATTCTGAAATCTTCCATTCTCTGAATGTTTGACTTTAATATTTGTACAGCAGATCTTCTGGAGCTCTGCAGCTATCAAGTTATTTTTTTAGTGCACAGCAGAGAAGAATACAGCTCTTGCCATTTTGGCTGCTTTGCCAGGCCTTTGCAAACATCCAGGCATTAATGCTACCTATATATAAAATATCTGAATTACAGCTCTCTGTTTTTGAAGAGACTTGTCATGTGCCAGTAGCCAGTGCCTTGCAGCTCAGCTGGAACATAGGAAAGCCGTGAAGCTCCGTCTGCAGCTGCGTGGAGTGAGGCACAGAGGGTAGCAGCTGTTTCCCCCAGGAGCACTCGCTTGTCCCCTGGTCCCTGGGACAAGCTCCGTGTCCAGCCCTCTGCTCGACGGCCTGTCGGGCTCTGGTTGGCGTTGTGCGCTGCCCTGTGCTCCTTGAGCCTTGGGCCCAGGTGAGTGCTGCATCTGAGCGCATGACTGGGCAGCAGCCTTTGCTCTGAGAAGACATTTCTGCTTTACCTCCCAAGCAGGAGCACTTAAGGGCTGAGACGCATGTCAGAGCATGGCTGTTTGCTGCAGAAGGACCTGCAGTGTGCGGCTCGCGGGCAGTTCAGGCGAGCAGTGAGTGCTGAGTGCCGAGCCCTGAGCACCATCACTGAGCAAGGCCCAGGCACGTGGGCCTTGAAGCCGTTGCTGGGCCTGGGCAGCACCGCCAACACAGGGCACAGCAGCGGCTTCGCTTTTGCTCTTGGGCAGCCTCTGCTTGCGTTCCTTCATCCATGTCCCAAGCAGGGTCATGTTCCTGATCCTTTCTCTCATGACTAGAGCTGGAGGATCTACATGGGACCAGATCTCTCTGTCCCCTTGTCTTCCTATCCCACATTCTCACCCAACATGACAAACCTGAGCCAAGCGACAGGGCATCCAAACCAGACCTAGCATTAGCATTTAAGCGTGTGTGTGTGTAAAAATGCATCTACTTCTCTTCCATTTTACAGGGAAATCCATCTCTTGACATGACACTGTGCTCCAAGGCGCACGGCTAGGTTGAGGGTCTGGCATCAGCTAACCAGATTACTGGAAATGTAGCTCCAGCTCGTGCCTCTTCTGCATGGAGCGGCGTTCCTGAGGAAGGCAGGATGCTCATGGCTCTTCTGGATGCTCATGGCAGCTACTGGTGTGTGTTTACTGGGTGACTTCTTTACCTTCTAACGCTTTAGCCTCATTTGTTTTCACACACGTATTCACTGACACACTTGAAGGTTGTTTTCTGTATGTGTGAAAAACACTATGATAGAATACGACTCCAGGTTCACGGCTTTACTTTCAGAGTGATTTCGAAGTCATTTCAGATGCCCCAGACTGCACATCGAGTAGTCTCGGGCAATGCTACATGTCTTGCCTTTAAAATCCCATTAAAGGATCCTTAAATTGGACACCCAACAGGCAAGGCACTCAAAATGACCTGTCACTATTGGAAATGTAGGCCTTAATGTTTGGAGTTATTAATGGGCCTTTCTGGCTTAAGTCTTCCTCGTCTGAAAGGCTTTTCTTTCAGTCACTGAAATAAGTACTGCCATTTCCCTCGGGCTTAGGTCCCGATTTATCTATTATTTTCAGCATATGCTTCCAAGAGGCTCCTTATATTGCTGCTGTTTCTTGTTTCAGTTTTGAATTGCATTCAGATTTCCTGGGCTTTTATCTCAATAATATTTCCACCCTTTGCTTTCAGGATGTTAAGTGCTAGCTGGGCAGCAACGCTTCTTTAATTTAAAACATCTCATCAAGACTTTCTTTGAAAATTTGCTGCTGTCTCCTCTCCTCTCCTCTCCTCTCCTCTCCTCTCCTCTCCTCTCCTCTCCTCTCCTCTCCTCTCCTCATTATCATGATCATCCTCCTCCTCCTTTTCCTCCTCCTCGTTATCATCCTCCTCCTCCTCCTCCTCATCATCATCATCCTTATCCTCCTCCTCCACCGCCTCNCCTGCGAGTAGTGGAGGCGCCTGCAGCCCGGTGGAGCCTCTCAGGGAACCGCTCAGCTGTGAAAATAACCTATGCGTTTTGGGGGGAGTGGGTGAGGAGAGGTAAAGATTGAACTCCAACCAAGGATTTGGTTGAATCTGGCAAATAATGTCCTCTTTTTCAAAACAAAACAAACAAAACCAAACAACCAAACAAAAACACAGTACAGTATATTTGAACACCTCCAACGAAGGACACTCCAAATGGACCCTGAATCACAGATCGCAACCCTCCAAGCTGAGCCAGGTCTCAATGCGCCTTGTGTTCCACTCACCCAGCCCGCACTTCCTGAACTTACCTACTGGATGTTATGGGAGATTGTGTCAAAAGCCTTAAAAATATCCTGTGCAGCCCAGAAAATCCCTGTTCACCCCGCTTTGACGCATGGCGCTGCTCTGACCTTGCGCATCGCTCTGCGAGTCTGTCGGGACAGGGCCGCAAGGTGCCGAGCCGGGCAGCAAAGCTCGCGTCACCCCAGGTCTTGGCTGTGAGCCTTCCTAAACAGGCTTGTTTTTTTTTTTTTTTTT
>VWPW01021804.1:16931-59847 GCA_013389825.1 Crypturellus undulatus
TTTTTTTTTAAGGTTTATCCACACCTCTATTTACCATTTTGCTGTGGTCTTTCATGCTCATCAGTCTCTGAACTCGTCCTGCGGCCGTTTTGCCTGGGTACATCAGCAGCACCGGCAGCGCGGCTGCCTGGTCGTGGTACTGAATGACATCGCTGCAGCAAAGCACTACCTAAGAAAGCAGGGAGAAATTATGTATGTGATGACACTTGGTGGGCTCGTGCGTGGCACCACGTAAGAGGATCTGAACTATTTTCGCCTCCAGCCATAAGGGCTGTTTGATGCTTCTTGACTTTATGAGCAGGAAGGTGCCTGCTGCTGCGTACAAGGAGCATCGTGCCCAGGGCTGGTCTTGGGAAGGCGAGTGATCCCGAAGCTGCTCCCTGAGGAGACATTTCCATGCATATAAAGGCCATAGCTGTTCCTCTGGCAGATGCAATGATCGAGTGATATTTGGAGAAAGTAGCTCCTCCGGTTATGACCTCGCTGCATTTGTCAGGAATTGCTCCACGTTTTGACTGGCGAAGCGACCATTGCTTAGAACTGGAAATATTGTCGTGCACAACAGACAAACTGGATAAAGGGTCCTGCCAAATTGCGTTAGGGGGCACATCTGTGGGGAAACAGAGTTCAGGCCATTTTGCTAACGGTCACATTTAGCTCCGCACAGATGTTCTCCGTCAAAGCTGCCTCTGTTGGAGCCTGGGGACGGCAGAGAGACCTGTGGGGCTGTGGCTCCTGTCACTGCGCAGAGTCCTGGCTGCGGCAGAGGCACAGTGGGGACATCCCGCCCTACTCCCACCGACTGCCTCGTGAGGGGCCACGCGGCCACTCCATCCACAGGGGGAGGATACGGCCTTGTCCCGCGGGAAGGTGCAGGCAGCGCCATCCCACAGCTCCCAGCCCCCGGGAGGCTCCAGGGATGCGGGTCGAGTGCCTTGCGCTTGCTGGGGCTCTTCCTGCTCCTCTTTGCTCTCCACCATCCATCCTTGTGGGAGCCTGGGCGGATAACCTTTTAATAATCATCCGAAATTCAAACACAAGAGCTCACCCCTAACGTGTCCTAATATTTGAGAAAGATTTTAGGATCAAACAGGTTTTGTTGCGTCCTGTTATTGGCACACAGCCCCGCATGTGTGAGGCGCAGTGCGAAAGGCAATGCTAACAGCCCGCAAAGGTCAGCACTCTGTAAAACCCTTTTCAGACCAAATCCCGAGAGCCCCAGCTCCTGCAGAGGCGAGCGGATAGCGCCCAGCCCGTGCAGCTCTGGCCGCAGCCGCACGACCGGAAGCAACGTGTGGCCCCCCCAGCCCTGCATCCTGCAAGAACAGCACTGCCTGCTTCACGGTCTGCGTCCCGCGTGTCCTGTGTGCCCCACGTGTCCTGCATGGCCCACATGTCCTGCGTGTCTTGCATGTCCCACGTGTCCTGCGTGTCCCATGTCTGGTGTGTTCTGTGTGTCCCCTCTGTCCGACATGTCCCAAGCGTCTTGTATGTCTATGTGTCCTGCATATCCCGTGTGTCTCGTCTGTCCCGTGTGTCTCACGTTTCCTGCTTCCCTTACTGGCCTTTCCCAGCATTCACAAGCCCGACGCGGATGGGCACCCGCGAAGGCGGCAGGAGGGACAGGGCAGACGGAACAGCGCCCAGGGCTGTAACCAAGGCTGGGTACCCTGTGGCCACAGTCTGGAGGCTGCACAGGGATGCATGCAGTGGGAAGAAACGTGTCCGTGCAGCACGGGCTCCGCTGTGACCCTGAATTCTGCCTTGGCCCTGGGCAGATGGAGGGATCTCGGCATGTATCAACCCCAGCACTGCTGCTCTCTCGCTGTTTCGCCCGCCTGCAGCCCCGTTTCGATTTCTGCCTTCCCTGATGGTTGGACTTGAGGCATCATGTCAAGCACCTGAGTGCTCATGAGGGGCTTCAAGGCAACAAAGGACAAACGATTCCTCTGCCAGGGCAAGGGTGGCTTTACATCCACTCATCAGCTGCTGCTGACACCCTGGGGAAAGGGGTACAGAAGGAAAAATACAGACAGAAAAACCTGCAGCGGACAAGGCAAGTGACAGCAGGCACGAAGCCCTGCGACACAAACCGCCTCTGCAGATCTCTTTGTTTTGGTTCCAGTTGGACCTGAGAGAAGCAGCAGAGCCCGTCAGCCCAGCTCCACGGCCTTTGCTCGCAGCAGAGGACCCCAGCCTGGGGCAGAGGTGCCCCAGGAGCTGCCCCCTGCTCGCACACGCAGCGCAGATGCGGCCGGGGAGCACAGGACAGTTCAGCCCCCACTGCCCGCGCTGGGGACTGTGCCTGGGAGCCTCTCAAGAGGAAAAGCCTGGGAGCCTCTCAAGAGCTGAGTCACATATGGGATACCCGGCCCCTGCTGACGGAGCAAAGCAACAGTGGGGATGAGGGGGAGCCCAAGTAGGGCACCTGACATGCACCCCCCAGGATGATTACCAACTCCAGAGGAAGCTCAGAAGGACTCTCATTCTTTTCCCAACATTTCTATCTTAAAACTGTTAAAATTTAATCATTAATAACAGAATCTCACAAACCTTTAGGGGCAAAATGCTCCACATTTATTTACATATGAAATGTGTTTAATACAGTTATAATGGACGTAGTGTATAATAACATCTGACAGCAGCAAGACTTTTAAGGAACCAAACAATTACTACTGTATCTCATGCATCTATCTATATATACACAATTTGTTTTTAAAAAAAGTACAAAATTTGTTTAGGGATACATACAAGGTATAAAATGCAAAAACGAACGGGAAATGCAACTCTCATGGAGACTGGTGTGTGTGAGGGGCAGCGCGGGGAAGCTCCTGCTCATGGTGCCGGTGATGGCAGCAACACCGGAGGGGCTGCGAGACACGGAGCACCGGGACGCTCGGACCCTGCAGCGAAGGCCTGCGGCCTCCACAAGCAGAAGGGAGAATGTGAAATGCTGCTCACTCACTTCTCTGTGATGGTTAATAAGTTACACAACAAAAAACATCGTAATTATAAACCTAGTCCTCTAGTTACATCTCCCGCGCTTGCCCCAGAGCAGCTCAGTGTGTCCGTAAGGGTCTGAGCTCCGATTGGCAGCACCTGCGGCTACTTGAGGGCGCGTGGTCCTGCAGTCCCCCATCCCGCAGCTCCTGTCCCTGCACCCGCCCAATGCTCCGTGCGGGCTGCAGCCACCAGCAGCAGGATCAGAGCTCCCTGGGACGCCGCAAAGGGAGGCCTGGCGGGAGGGCAGTGGCGCTCGGGTGGCCCCTCCGAGTGCTGCCGCCAGCTCCCGGCCGCCCCCGAGCGCGCCTGGGAACTGCCCCAGCACCAAGAGCTCTGCGCCCAAGAAGCCTGCTACAAAAATGGAAAGAGAACAAAGAACAGGTTTTCCACTAGATACCGATACAAACACGTAACAAAGAGTATAAAAGTTATTAGTTTAAATATATACAAACTCTTTTAAACGCAAATACTGTTTTGACGTTTAGAGGGTATAGACAATGAGGTGAAGAGGACATTTATGCAGAATATATTGCAACAGCCTGACCAGTACTGTTAACACTATTATACGGTGAACTTTCTGTAACAAAAATGTCATTAATATTCCAATGTGGAGAGAGATTCCTGTGTCCCAAACAATCAGATCACTTTTCAGCTGAGCTCATCCTTTTTGACTTAATGAAGGCCATGCCATGTGTTCTCATGTGAGTATTTAAGGCCGCTTCAGTTTCGAATGTCTTTGCGCACACTTTGCACCTGCGGTCCGACACAGCCCCGTCAGGCGACTCGTCCTCATGGTTAGGTTTGTTTTCCTGTTGATTATCCTCCCCAGAGCCATTCTGCTTCGACACTGGCTGAGGCTCCTTCAGCTTATGCACGATGAAGAGATGTCTGGAGAGAGACACATGGGACGTGTAGCAGAGTCCACACTCCCTGCACTGGTATGAGGAGCCATCAGACTTATGCTGAGGAATATGTTCGTGAAACTGCAGAAGGTTTTCTGTTGTAAAGCCGCACACAGCGCACTTGTGCACCTTAAAAACATTGATCTTCAGCTTCTTCAGCGGCTGAGTGATCGCGCCGCGTGGAGGCCTGAACTCCAGGATGGGCTCCTCCAATTTGCGCTTTGGACTTGGAACCTAAGGAGGGCAAAGAAGATTTCATTAACCATAAACAGAGAGTTCATTTCTTTAAGAGTTATGACTTGCAACCGTCAAAAAACTTCCCCAGTAAAACTTTGATAAATACAGTATTTGAAATCACACAAGTAACTACATAGTGTACATATTAGAGACATAAATATATAAATATTTACTATAAATCATATGCAAAACTTATATTGCATCTCCAATCGAGTTATAGTATCTAAGGCACTGGATGGACCTGAGCAAGCATTTGCAAACACAACTGCATCCAACTACACACGAGACTGCAGTTGTGTATGTGGTGCAGAATAAACTAGCTCTGTAGGAATGCCAGACCACTCCAGGACAACCTCCAGAAACTACATTTTAATTATGTTTTTATTTCATACATAAGGTTTCATGTGGCAGGTCGTCTCTGATCGTTACAAGTTAGACTAACATATTGTTGCCCTGAAAAACAGTCATGCAAAAGACAACGAACGGCCCATTTTTTAAAACATCTGCACTTGTGCCTCTGCTGTCAGCTCAGGATATGATCTCACAGGGGGAAATTTCCAGCATACAGAACACTTGGAAGAATGACTCGGAAGTCATTACCTTTGTATCTTCTTTTACTTCCCTTTCTTCCATATTGGTTGATTCAGTCATTTCTTTCACATCAGGGTCTTTAATGCCGTGCATTAACTGAATATGTTTTTCCAACATCAACCGTTTGGTGAAAGTTCGTCTTGACTCGGGGCAGTGCCTGCAGGAGGACAAGACAGACCCGCTCAGATGCAGCCCTATGGACAGGACGGCGCCCCGAGGGGTGTGAACGGGCTCTGTGGGTTAGTGCGGGCTCTGCAGGGAGCTCCCAGCCTCTTCCAGGCCGCCATCCTGCAGGCAGGCTGAGCAGCAGCCCCGGCACCACCTCATGCCACCTCCACGCCCGGCCTCGCTCCGCACTGGGCCTCGGCTGCCCGCCAGCCTCCAGCTGGCCCCACCTGCCCTTCCCGACCCGCCAGCAGCAGGTGCAGCACATCCAGACCTCGCTCGGGACGCGGGAGCGTCTCCGGGCCCAGCGGTGCCGTACAGAGCTGTGCGGGGACTCAGTGCTACTGGCCAGACCTGCAAGAGGGATGGCCAGACTCAACTCCAGGAAAAGGCAGGGAGGCTGCCGGGCTCTTTCAAATTCTCTCCCCTAAAGTTTGAAGCTAAACAAAGTGGCAAGCACTAAAAAAAGATTTAGAAGTCAGTATCTTTCTCTGCAAGCAGCTGCAGGGATCCTGAGCTACAACTACTCTCTGCCAAGAGAGCACCCACCTGCAGGACAGGAATGTAGGGGCTCGGCACAGAGCTTACACCATCTAGCTCATCTGATTGACATATTGTTCTATGAAATTACGTGTCACCTCTCCAGCTACTTAGATTTGATTAAGCATCTTTAGATGCTTCAAATTGCTTTACGTTAATACTGGCTTCTGTAGCGAGAAGGCATCAGAGAGAAATCTGAAAACCAAATTCACCACTGTGAAAGGCAGGGGACCTTCAATTCAGTTACATTCCTCATTTGCTTTGAAAACACCTCAAAGACAGCAAACTCCACTTGATGCATGTGCATTCGGAGTGGCTTGCTCTGCTTTATGCATGCAGAACAGCTCAAATGCCATGGGCCATCTGCATATCTGTAACAAACTGATTAATCTGAATGAATGACACACTTGCTTTTATACAGTCAAGAAGGAAATGCAGCAAAGAACACTCTGTCTCTACATATCTTCAAAAAATAAATGAAAGCAGAACTTACGAGCATGTATAAACCTTCCTGATGCCTTTGTGTTTGATACGGTTGTGACGACATAAACTGTGGGACGAGCTGAAAGATTTGTCACATTGCCGACAAGGATGCTTCTTCATTTGCTTTAGAGAGGGGAAAAAAGAAGAAAAACACATCAGTTAAGAAGGGGAAGCGATGCTCCTGCCCGTGCGCCCTCAGGACGGCCAGCGCAGCAGCGCCTCGCACGCAGGGCTGGTCCCAACGGCTGTTCTGTCCCACCACCCCGCAGCGAAGGCGGAGATACCCCTCAGGCTGCCTGCTTCCTTGCACAGGGATTTCTCAAGCCCAGACCTGTCGTTTTCTGATACCTTGATGTTCATACGGAAATGAAATACTGATAACTTGGTTCCACTATTCCAAGCAAGGTCACAGAGGGGAAGACTTGGATTAACATTTAAACTTGGACCCATCTCGACTCTTTAGAGAACAGCTCCATTCCACATTGTTCCATTCAACAGCTGTCCCTGTGCTACAGCTCCAAGCACAAGCAGCTACCATTTTCCACAGAGAAAAACATTTAAGCTTTGGCTCATCTGTCCTTGGCTCCTGAAGAAGTGACTAACTTCTTCGTTGTATTCCTAACAACGGAGATGGACGATAATCCATGTGGACATTTTAATGTGACATGAGTCATTCTGTGCCTAATCTAAAGTAATAATAATAATGATAAAAAATAAACCCTCAATTCTAAATGCTAATAAGCTGAAGCCCTACACACACTTTTAAGGGACTGAAGAGCTCCTTTTCTGCATACTTGTCTGCTCGCTGCCCGTCACGGTGCCGCTCACGCTGCTGCAGCGGCTCCATGCACACAGGACGAGCAGCAGTTGCTCCTGCGGGCAGCGAGGGGACGGCAGAGCGAGCGCAAATGGCCCAACCACCCTTGCCCAGAAACACCCCTCTCTGCACAGAAACACATTTGCACAAATGCTACAAAACGAGATGTATTTCTGCACAGCTGAGTGTGTGCAGACTCATGTGAGACGAGTGTCTGC
The DNA here is from genome assembly GCA_013389825.1 of Crypturellus undulatus. NCBI lineage: Eukaryota > Metazoa > Chordata > Aves > Tinamiformes > Tinamidae > Crypturellus > Crypturellus undulatus. The sequence goes on from VWPW01021804.1 coordinate 23,888, forward strand.
AGGTCCCTCGCATGACAGAGGGCTCCAAACAGCTCACAGGCTCCACCAAGTTTGCAACAAGCCCTCGCCATCCATCGCCCCAAGCCCTGACCCGACACCTATGTGCTGAGCACGGCCACTGGAAAAGAGCTGGGAACCACGGAAACTTGAAGAGGCTCTGGGAGAAACTAATCTTGCAAAGATGGAGCTGATTAATTTGAATATATATAAGCTTGCCACTTTATCTGAAGAACAATTTTAATAGAGAATAAAATACTAAGCACACAACTAAACACTGAAATAGGCCTTCAGGCCAATATCTGACCACGATAATTATCTAATGCTCCACATATACCTATACTATTCTTCTCCAAGAGCAGCAGAATCATGCTGATGACAGTCATCTTAAAAAACACAGAAATAGTTTGCTCTGTAACACGACTGAAATTGCACTTTTAAAAGCACATATGTTTTGTTGAATGAGTGGTATTTAGAAGCGTTTTGGAATCATTTTTAGAAAACCTTTCAAATTCACTGGAAGAGAATAAAATTTGGTGAAGAGTTTCGACAAAAATCTGTTCACAATTCCTGTCTGCAATCACCAGGGTTTGTTAAAGATTTTACCTAGAAGCAAGAAGATTACTCACACAGATTCCGACACTCATTTACCAGTTTTTAACACCAGATATCACAGAAAAATGAATGGTTTCTGTGTTCACAGAGAACTTGTGGAGTTACTAATGGCCACTGCTTAAAGACTGTTGAAATCTGGAGAACAATATGAACGTTTAACACTTTGGTGACAACTCTGCACACACTGTTTTATCCTTTGCTCATTTTTACAGAGCTACAGTTGTTTCAGACATACTGAAATTCTCTAGGTTCCTCCTTGCTAAAAGACCAAATTTTACCAGTCACCAAGAAAAAAAAGACCACTCACAAAGATCAGAGGCTGCCACCATTATATGTCTTATCTCTATCGATCTACTTCCATCCGTATGGAGAGGAGGGGAGGCTGGATACCTATCAGAGTAATTTTCTAAATGATAAAAAAGGGAAGAAGACTGAATCTGCTATGAGGTCACATTTTCTACTATTCTTTTCCTTTTGAAGCCGAATTTAACAAGTCAATGTTGTAGCTCTCTTCCCTCCAAGCAGTAACAGAGGAAAATTACTCAATTCCACTACTGTTCATCTGGGGTCTTTTCAAACATTTCACTGACTTGGAAGAGCAAGGACATCAAGCTGTCCTTCATGATGCGAGCACACAGCACTCCCATGTTTTCCTTTCAATTAATTTTAAGAAAGCTCTCAAATCTAGCTCATTTAAATAACATTTCCAATTGCTCAACTCAGCTGACTTGCTGACCGAACCTGCAAGCCTAAGAAACAGAAAACTGGCTTGACCTTAGAACATGTTTACATTTTAAAATTAAATCCTGTTTGTCTTTCATTGGACTGGCAAGACAAGATTTGATTCCCTAGATCAGACAATTAATGAATTTGCAAGAGATAAGAAACTATGGAAGGCTCTAAGGAGGAAAAAGAACCGGGATATGGCTCAGAAGAAATGCTGGAACACCTTTCCCTCTTGGAGGATTTTTTTTTGTGCTGGGTGAATAAGCCTGCAATTAACTGAGAATGTGTGGATTTTCTCACTATATAGAAAATGACAAAAACTAAGCAGCATAAAAGAGAAAGGTGCAATAGAGATGAGAAAAGAGAAGAATAATGATGCAATTTACAGGAACATCTGCAAAGGTTAGATATTAGGAAGAATTTCTAAATGGAAAGCGTAGTCAAGCATTGTGACAGGCTGCCCAGGGAATTGGTGGAGTGCCCATCCCTGGCAGTGTTGAAGAATCATGTAGATGAGGTACTCAGGGACATGGTTTTGCAGGATGGTGTTGAAGGGTTATGGTTGGGCTCGATCATCTTGAAGGTCTTTTGCAACCATAAGGATTCTATGATTCTATGAAATACACTACTAAATTGGAAAAAAAAACCCTTCATATTTCAGGTTTCACTCACTACTCTGTAATTTAATATTACTCAATTACCTTTCCATGTTCTTTTCTCATGTGGGAGATGTAAACATCCCTCTGAGTGAAGAGCCTATCACACTCCCAGCATGTCCAGCCAGGATTGGCAACTTTTTTAGACTCCGCTTTCTTTATGGGCGAAGACAATTTCCTCTCTAATTTTTCTGTTCCATTGACCGATTTTGTGTCCTCTTTGTTGTGACTGGCTGAGTTCTGCGTTGTAGGTTTAATACTGAGAGGCAAATTTATTCCAAGGTTTGGTGGCCCCTCAACACTTTTCAGCGTTCCATGCATAGACTACAATAAAAAAAAAACGTAAAAAAATTAACACAGATGTAAGTAACTAGCATAGAGGTTACTGTTGTATTGTCAAAATGCAGACCTGTACCTCAAAATGCCAATTCAGGTCTCTGAACCAAAAGCCTTAATTTATTTCATTGTTATATTACTATTCAGAACCACATTCTAATTTAAAAAAAGATTAAAGAAAAGCAAGCTCTAGCAGTAGCAGAAACTATCAACAATAATAGTAACAGACACTAAACACAGCTAAAGAGTGGTTTTCTTCAGTGGTTTGCTATTTTTATGAAAATTGAGACTGTTAAAATGACTGTTTAATTGGGAGAAAGAAAAAAGGCTAAAGTTACGTTAAGTTTAATTCTCACTTTGCTTGCCTAATTTGATTAATTGAGCATCTTCATTTCAAATGATGCTCTCACAGATTGCCAGAAAGCAGTTTTTTTTGCTAACAAACTTTGATTTGGCACATTGGGAAATGAGAGAAGCGCAGGCCGCTCGGAGGGAGGCCGCGCCGCCCACGCGGGCTCCGGGCGCGGGACCGCGCGGTGCTGCTTGCCCGGCCGCTCTCGACGCTGCCGATGCCTCCTCGCTGCTGCATCCCCACACCGGGCAGCAGGCGACCATGAGCTCTCCCGCGGGCAGCAGGCGACCATGAGCTCTCCCGCCTCCCTCCCGCCGTGCCTGCGGCGCCGCACTCAGGCCGAGCGGCGCCTCGGCAGTGCTGGCTCCTGGGCCCCGCTGCGGCCCGCGCGCCAGGGCGCTGCCGGCAGGGTGCGTGAGGAAGGCCCTTGGCCGCCCCAAGGCCTGGCCCCGGCACGGGCCCTCCCGCAGAGCCCTCCCTGAGGCTCCCGAGCACAACCGCTCCTCCTGTAGATGACCCCGCACACCAAAATCTCTCAGTACGAAACCTCTCGACACGAAATGCTACAAGGTGCTTTAAACCCTTGCCATTTATTTCCTTATTTCATCAAAAAGCGCAGAACATCAGCAGGTGCAGGCAGAGCTGGGGGCGCTGCACCTCCGGGCCAGACCCTCGCCGCTCGACCCCTGGCTGTTGCAGTGCTCTTGCAGCAGCCATTAGAGGAAAACGGGACAGGTATTTTGCCACAAAGACACACTCCCATCTGCAGGAATTACTCTAAGTTATTTCTGCAGCCTTAAATAACCTCCTCCTGAGCGTCTCGTCCCTTTCTGCTATTTCCAGGCAGGTCTCTACCCCGCAGGTTTGTGTCTAGCCATATCAAACCATTACTCGCCGTGCGGCGGGGCCGCGCTCTCCCTGCAGCCCGCGATCCCGTCCCGCCTGCCGCTGCCTCCTGCCGTCCCCGCCGGCGGCTCCCTCCTGCCCCGGCCCGACGCGCGTCCCGCGGGCCACGGCGACGCAGCCCCTCACAAGGAAGGCGCCAGCTCCGCGTGAGCTCTGTCCTCCCGCCCTCTGCGGTGAAGGGTGCCGAGGAGCCCGTCGGGCAGAGGTACCAGCACGGCCAGGGCAAAGCACAGGCACCCGGCCAAGGTGCCCGACCGAGAACCACTCCTGCCACGAGCTCACGCTGCCACCACAGCTGCTTTCTGCTCTCAGTGCCTGCCTACAGGTGTAAGGGCAATGTTACAACAACACCTGGATCCAGAAGACGAGTGCACGCCTACACGAATAAGCATGAAGTGCAATATATGGCATTTGCCCAATTAGTTGAAAAAGCAGCAATTACAAGCAGATCAAAAGAAACTGAAAATCGGACTTTGTATTGCTGCATGAGAGCACCAGTTAAGGTATCTAGCATAAATTTGGGATGACTCTTAAAGTAACCAGGAACTAGTTCAAAAGCAAAAAAAATCTGACCTGGTGCTTGTGAACACCTTGGTCTGCCCTCCACTATCCCTCTAGCCTTTAAAATCAGCCATTTTCCCAGGATTTTTTTTCAATGCAATCTTAAAAATAATCAAGGTTGCAAATGCCACAGTTAACCCCAAAATACAAAACATTGGCTTTAGCAATAAAAAAAGGTATCTGATTTTTTAAAACGCTGTATATTTTACTGAACCCTTTATGTCATTACAGAAGAATCCAACTCTGTTAAGCGCCACCATTCTGGATTGTCATACTTAATGGTGCAAATAACTTCAGCCGTTGCCCAGTGTCCCTTGATTAAGCTAATAACAAATAAGAAACTTCTTCACTGCTAACCTGATCTGCTGATTTTAGAAGAAGGTAAGTAAGTATATTTAAAAATAGATAGCTAACAAATTCTAGTCAAGGGACTTATGATTCTGTGTAACTTAATTTGCAAGAATTTGCAACAGAAAATGTTCTCCAGTAAAGCCATTCATTTGGTTGCACGGATATTTATGAGCTAATCCAGTAACGCTTTCTTCAAAGTGTGCATGCATTTGTGTTTGTGCGCACACACACACACAAATGCATTCCCACATCTATTGTTCCCACCACAGAGTTCTGGAAACCAAAGGCCTGATTTTTGCAATGCACTCAGTATCACCAGCTCCTACCAACGGGAATAACGATACTGGGAGTGCTGTTACTAAGACTCAATGCTTACTAGGACTGGACTAGCTTATCTCACTAGACCCAGTATTATTTTTGATAAAATGACGTACTGACTGCAATGCACTATTATGGCTGCATCAAAATCAATATTCATATAGAAAAACTTCTTTGCCTTTTTAGAGCATTTTCTGAAAGCATCTGCTACATGACAAATCTAGGAATGAAACGAGAAAACGCCTACGAACCTTTATATGATCCATCATAAGCTGCTTCTGTGCATATAGAAGGGAACAGTCTGGACACTTGAAAACAGAGACCTTCTGGTTCTCAATGTGCTGATCGAAGTGGCGATAGAGCAAAGGTTGTAGAGTAAACACAGTGTCACACATGGAGCATTTATAGATTATTCTAAAACCAGAAGTACAATAAATAATGTCAGTTGTGTTGAGGACCAATTTGAAAGAATCATGTTGGTATTTTACCCAGCAGAGACAAGGTCTGACATGTTTAAGCAACTGCTTCTGATTGTCTGAAGTACAGTTAAAGTGAAACTAAACCAAAACAGCCTCAAATATCAAAATAAAGGTACAATGAAAAAAAAATACCAAAACCATTAAACAGTGCAGACAAGAAGCCAAAACCCACCAGCACGGACCAGCTACATACCACTAGCTGAGGAGTGGAACATCCTGACTTCTTGAACTTACATTATAATTAAAGGATGAGCAACCTAACTGCTTCAGGTGGTGAGGGCAGTATGTTGAAGGAGGTATTGGTTTGATCATAATCAGTAAAATACTTCACCATTAGTTTATTTTCAGCAACACACAACATGGTTTTGAATCTTGACTGTGGCCTCCCTCCCTCAGCCAGGGGAAGCTGGAGCTCCACATGACAGTTCCCATTTCACCACTAGGATCCCTTAAGGATCAGTCTCCTTCTACCAGGAAATGAAGAGACATCCCCAAAACCACAATTTCCTGCTGAAGAGGCATATTAATATAAAGTGCTTTGAAGTGCTTTAGCAACAAGTATGCTAGTTAACAGAGAAATAGGTAAATACTGCATGTTAAGAGCACAGTCCTGCCAAGGGAAAATGAGAGCCAACTTTCTGAATCATAAAACCGTAAGAAAGTTACCAACCTGAGAACAGCTGGTCAAGTGACAACCAGACAAACAAGTGGTCAAGTGACCAAGAGACAAAAAGCAGAGTGAAACACAAGCTCAGTCCTCTCAGCTAAGTACCACAGCAGCTACCATGTAGGAACAGCTTGAAGCTTACTTCCTTTTCCTCATGAGTTTACTGTGAAAGTCAAGTCTAAACTGTTCTAGGCAATAATTTATCTGATATTTGGCTTGTTGATTTTGCTTATCTGTATGTCTGATTCTATTAAGAACTGCTTCATTCCCCCAAAAAAGCAAGTGTCAAGATAAGCCATTCAAACTGTAGCTCTTATGCAGTTATTTATAAATCGTAATTGAGTGTTTTTATCCTTTCAGAACCATCACTCTATATAAATGGGGAAAGGGAAGGGAGGAGAGTTAGGCACGTGGGAAGCCAAAGCATGGCCCGGCTGGGCAGCAGCGGCTGGGACAGGACGGTCGGCGCTCGGCACCACCGCAGGGCACCCCGGTCACATCAGCGGGCTGAGCTCTGCCCTCACGCTGCCTTTGCGTTAAAAAACTTGCCTTGGTACAATAATGAATGTTCTTATTCACCGAAACATGCAAGCCCCTTTCTGTATTTGTTAACCAACTCCTTCCAAGGCAGGTGGTTCAGAGTGCTGAGTCCTGGCCTTGGAGATAACATGGAGAAGAGGACACTGCCTTCCCTCGTGGACCCGCAGCCGCGGCCCAGCAAGCCCCATTCCCGCCAACAGGATTCCGATTCAGCCCCATTCCTAGAGACGGGACACCTGATTAAGCCCCATTCCCGCAGACAGGACAAGCAGACCTGGGGCCCTGGCCCATGTCAAGCTGGAGCTCATGGGTCTTCCCAGCTGCCTCAGGCTGCTCATGGCAGGGACACCCGTGACCCTGGCACCGCCACCACCTCCCAGAGGAAAACCAGCCCCCAGGGTCAGCGCTGGGGGGGAGCTGAGAGGCACCTGCCTACGGGGTAACCTTAAAGCCACGTCTCAAAACGTGGGGCTGGGCCCTCCTGACACCCAATTGTGCAGAGGGCTCCAGGCTGCGCTGTCTCAGACACAGGAGGCTGCCGCACACTTCTTGGATGTGCTTTAAATTGTCACGGCAAAAAAGTAGAAAGTCCATTCAGCTGGACTTACATAATCACATCTGCCGTGTTATATCNTGACACCCATGTGTGCAGAGGGCTCCAGACTGCGCTGTCTCAGATACAGGACACACTTCTTGGATGTGCTTTAAATCGTCACGGCAAAAAAGTAGAAAGTCCATTCAGCTGGACTTACATAATCACATCTGCCGTGTTATATCCCTGCTTCTTTTTGATTATGATGTTTTTAACCGTTTACAATGTATGCCAGCCATATGCAACAGGAAAGAGAGGTTCTATGACCCAGATAAATCAGTAGGGGCAGATTCCTCAAATGTGAAAACAGCTCTTCAATTACAAATACAGAACATTGCGGCAGACAAATCAGAATTTGAGAGCTGTCACAAACACTTAATGGCACCCCATCAATGCATTTTAAAGACATCCTCAGAATCACCTGACATAAATAACCTGAAATATTTTCCTTTCCAACTTACTACTGAGCAGCATGAATACGTTTAGTTAATCCTGAGGCAATCGCCAGGTCCTCATGGCCGGGAATAACCTTCATTAAATGGGGACACAGGTCATTGCAGGCGACATGGGACCCTGTGGCACCTTCCGGCAGCCACTGCCTCGGGAGGCAGCAACTGGGCACGGACTCCGAAAACGACTGGTCACAGAGAGCGCTCGGGCTGCAACGCTGAACTCGGGGCAAACCAGCACGGACAGCACTTCTCAAAGCCTTCAGTCTGCTTATAAATACAGTTCCAGAAGCTCGTAAAATAATTATGAGCTTATCTGTATGAAAAGGAAACTAATGCAAAATGTTCAGTACACAAAGTAGGCTGGAAACCATTCAAAAGATCCAAACACAGGTCAGGAAATTTTTTGCACCTCTCATTTTCTTATTTCTTACATGAAATACCTTCCACAACTGACTCTTTCAATCATTTGTTTTTTTTATTTGATGGAAATCGTGGAAATCTAAAACAAATTTTGGATGAGATGTTGGTATTTCTGAACCTACTGCTCAAGATGCCATCCTGAATTAAAGGTACCATTTGCTATCACTGCCAATGTCAATCTCATATCAGACACAGGACCTTTGTTGCTCTTTTGCTTTGATGGAGGTTTAAACCTCCTAGCGAACGGCACTCCTGTCAACACGTTGGAAGGAACCAAGTTAATCCGGCCCTGCAACGTGTGCTCTCCCCCTATGTTGTTGCAGGGCTCCTGGTTGGTGACACTGGTGACATAGACTGCTGCACCCGGAGGCCACGACTGTCACTGAGGCGGTCTGACCCCATTTTCAGATGTATCTGCAGTTCCCACTGACGGTCCCTGAGAATCCGGGCATTGGGCACTTGTTTGAACTCAGCCGTGAAGCTGAGTCCCTAATCAATACTGATATTCCATAGGATACCTTCTCCAGCAAATCACTAATTGCCTTTACGTCTCATGTCCTAACTGCAGAATGGAAATAGTTCTGCCTTAACCCATCTGGAAAAGGTTTAATGGCAGGCGCATTGCTTTATAACGGTCTTGGGAAAGCAAAAACCCAGTCACCAGACCCAAATGTCGCTACTACTGAACAAAAAAGAGTGGAGGGAGGAGAGTGGTCACACAGTAGTGCCAAGGGAGCAGCCGCCCAGCCGGGAGGGCTGTGCTGCAGAGCTCTGCCTACAACCTGCGGGAAACACCAGCTCCTGCAGGAAACCCCAACTCCCATGGAAAACCCCAGCTCCCACAAGAAACCCCAGTTCCTGCGGGATCACACAATCCCAGGAGGGCTGAGGTTGGAAGGCACCTCTAGGGATCAACCCCTGCTCCAGCAGGGACACCCAAAGCAGGGGCACAGGGTCCATCCAGGCGGCTGGAGATCTCCAGAGCAGGAGCCTCCACAGCCTCTCTGGGCAGCCTGTGCCAGGGCTCGGGCACCCTCACACCAAAGTTCTTCCTCACGTGGAGGTGGAGCTGCCTGTGTTCAATTTGTGCCCATTACCCCTTCTCCTATCTCAGCCACCACCAAGAAGAGTTTGTCCTCATCCTCCCTACATTCTCCCTGTAGGTACTTGAACACGCTTATTTCTGCACATTGGTCAGGCAGCCCCAGCTCCCGGGGCTAACGGCGCTGTCCTGAGCGCTGCTCTGGGAGCCACACGCGACATCATTCCGCTCTGCCCTTCTAACCAGGTGGTACCAAAATCTCTACCTAAGTGCTGAGCAGCCCAAGCTGTTCCTTTAGGAATCACTTTACCTTAATTCACAGTAAAATGCAAGTGAAAATTATATTAAAAATAAGAATGCAGGACACAGACCAGTAGCTTGCCTGAAATATTTTTCTAATTACCATATTATAATCTTGTAGTGTGTTTTTAAAACATTGTTAAAAGCATTGCTAAAAACATTGTTTAAAATATTGTTATCACTATGTTCTTGGAAACCTAACCTTTGCCAAATAAACTGCCAGCTCAAACCTCCAAGAATATCGACCACGTACCTCCCCACACTCCCAGCAGGATGGCAGCATGCACAGCACGGCGCTTCCGCATCACAAACACACGAGGAAATGCAATCCCACAGTTATCCAAGTGTAGTAAAAGATTAATTTTGCTTACTTTGGTTCGCCTATCTTGATACCCGGGTGTTGTGTGTAGGCATGGGAATGTGTGCTGGGAGCAGACTTAAATGCCATGGGACAGATAGGACACTTGTAAAAGACTTCACAGTGAGAACCTTGAATGTGAGACTTGAGAGCCGCCACATCAGAGTAGACGACATTGCAATGCATACAGCTGCAAAGAGAGGGGAGAAGAGTCAGTCCGGCCGAGCAAAACACAGGCTGAAAAGAAAAGGAATCAACACTGATTTTCAAGCGAGTGGAAGCGGTAAACCTATATACACAAATGGGTAAAACTACACTGTTCTGCCAATGTAAAAGTATAGAAAACACACTGAGCATTAATCACAGATTGTGTATCAGAAAGGAGGAAAAAAGAAGTTACCCAAAGATGATTTGAAAATTGAAGAGAATATAAGAAGTAACCCAAAGATGATCTGATAATTGAAGAGCACATTTTTATGGCATTACAACAAACAGAGGAATAGTGTACTGATTGTAAAAAGAATGCTTAAATCCTCTGCAGATTTGTAAAGAGATTTTGCAAAATGCAGTTTTGTCACATGCGATGGATTATGTAAAGCACACCACAGTAATTTAGAAAGTACTACCAAAATGGAAAATCAGCAAGCGAAACATTACTCCCATTCCCCTTGCTTAGGTTTTATGAAAACAGACTGATGATGATTTTATGACAAGTGATTAAATCAATGCTTGGATTAAAAAAAAAAAAAAAAGACAGTAAATTTTAATTCAGGACAATTAAACTGGAGCTCTATAATCACATCAGTATAGCAGATTGGTTTTCTGAAAACATTTTTCAAAAACATACTTCTGCAATGTCGAAAATTTGTGACCTTTCCGCATCTACTCTAAAATAAAACAATTAAAATTTGAATTAATATTAGCAGTAATTTCTGTACACAATGGCCCCGTTTATGCCACCCATCTCCGATGCTACATGACACCAGATAAGTCCAAGAACACACCGCCATGAACAACTACAAGGTAACTTGAAAATTCCTGACAAGCACTATTTTTCAGTGAGGGATTTACAGTTTAAAAGTCTTCTGCCCCTCAAAAGTGTTAATTTTAGCTTATTTCACGGTAGTTGTTGACATATAAACATCGACTCATTTTTAGATATTCTGTTTTACAGCCTTGGTAACAGCATTAAAGTATGAAACCCCCCGATATCCTGCACACTGGCCTCCTGTTTCCCTTTGTACCATCTATCACCTCCGATGCTGGGGGAATGCCAGCCTCTTTTTTACATTTCACATTTAATTTACATTCTTAATAGCATAATTTTTTATGAACACATGCACACACACACCACCTTGCCCCCCCACCAATACGTTCCCTTTTTGGGGACATCCCTTCCCAGCTTAATGCTCCGGCACGCTCTGTGCCGGGGGCATCACCGCGGGAGCGCTGCATCTCGCCCCCCGCTCTGCTTTCGCCCCGGAGTCCAGCTCCCATCTGGACTTCATTCTCTAGCAGCATTAGATACCGACCAATCCATGACTGTGTATCAGCACAGCCCTTAATGCCCAGCCTGCCCTTTGGGGCTGCTGGAACCGTTTGCTAGCTCCCAGCTTGTAAGGATGGATCTAAGCTTGAGTGTTTCAGCTGCTCCAGTTCAAATAATCCGCTTGAGCTGCTGGAATCACACTGACCTCACATAGGCCCTCCGGAAAGGCAAGAAGGGTTAAGCTTCTCCTCAAAAGTATCCACAGAGATGAGAAAATGACGAGAAATTCAGAAAGTAAAAATACTTCTCTGGATATTGCTTTTCCTTGCCTGTGCATTTTTGGTTTAGTTTCACTGCATAAAGAACTTTTGACATAGCGAGGCATGAGATTTTTTTAAATTGACACTGTCATGATTTGCAGGGCAAGGTTACAAGCCGTCGGTGCTCCTGGTTCAGGCCACAAGCGCCTGAGGAAGGTTCTGGTCCTAGGGGCAAACCCAAGATGGGCAGAGGGAAGGTGCCGTGCAGTGTCTGCAACAAACCCATAAGGAATTCAGGCAATAAAGACCATTGCTCGAGCAAAGAATAGGCAGAATGATCCCAAGGAACATGGGGAGCGCTGGAGCTGGGTGCAGGGCTGACGCAAGCAGAGGGAGCCCGTGGGAGCAGCTGGCGCCACACGGGGCCGATGCTCCCTGCGCCAGCAGCAGCTTCCCCCGTCCCGTCCGGTCCCTGTGCCCTGGGGGCAGCGCCCTGGGGGCCAGAGCCTCTGCGGGTCCAGCCGCCCTGCGCAGCAGGATGGGGCGCCTGGCTGCGCGAGGTGCTGAGCGAGCCCTGCGGCCGGCTGCTCCCTCGGGCTCTGCGCCACTGCCGCTCGCGGCCGGCAAAACTCTAGGGCGACACAATCATCCAAACCTTCCCAAACGCAGAATTTCCATGACATGCCTCTGCTCCCCGTTTGTTCAGGACGTGGCTGTGAGGGAAATGCAAGAACCCCAGAGGAAGCAGGAAGCAAGCAGGAGCAGCCAGCGGTGGCACGTGAGCACCCAGGGGGAGCGGGCAGGGGCAGCTGGGGTGCAGTGGCACCACGTGCTGTTCTGCAGTACGTGGGACATGTGGGGACCCCCACGGCCCCCAAGCAGCTCCTGGCAAAGCGTCCTGGAAACGGTTCTTCCAGCAGAGCCCAGTCTGGCCTTGGCTGGGCTCTGCGAGCCCCAAACCCGGACAACACAGCTGAGTTCTCTAGCTTCGACACTGTGAAGCTCCAAGTGAGCTGGTTCACGGCTCCGTGAGGTCAGCTAATATCCCCGTTCGGTAACTCGCAGGAGCAGCTGCCCAAAACAAAGCTGAAGTCTAATGCAAGATTTATTCCAAATTTTGTAGTACTAATAGCACTGTTGCCATGACTACTTTAAACCAATGAAGCTCGCGCTCTACAAACAATGCTTATGAAAACGGGAAATTACTTTGAAAGCATAAATTATATATAAATTGACAACGAAAGTAACCATTATACTGACCGAAAACCAACTCTTCGTGTATAATGCAGGCAGTTCTTAGTGACATGGGTCTGGAAGTGCACAGATCTGCAGATTGCTCCACATTCGGGACACGTGTATGGAGATTTATGCTGATGGATTCTCTGGTGTGATGCAAAACTGCACTGGTTAGGAAGCAGCATCTGGCAGATATTGCATGTCTTCTAAACGACAAACCAAAATAGATGAAACAAAAGGTTTGGTTCAGCTACATATCATTTCTTGTGTCAAGCACTGTAATATATTAAAGAAAAGGTTAGAAGTTATGACTGTGATGTGAACCAAAAGCAGCAGACAAATTCTAACCACAAATCTTTCCAGACAGAGGCGGTGCATCAACATTTTGGCCCACTCTGGTACAACAAAGCTCTTTAATGAACGCTGGCCGTGAAAGACCCCATACGATTAATACAGATTCTAGGTAGGCCCCCCATGGAATTACCTTAACAGTGCAAAAACCCTATGCATAACCTCAAACTCAGGGCATATGGTTTTAATTCAGCGCACACACGAGAAAACAAAAGCATATTTACTCCCTTTGATCCTTACCCAATTCTAACGATAATATCCATAAATTCTAATGGTAATATCCATAAAACCAGTGACCTAGGGTATTATCATGCAGAATGTGAATAGATAGTATATTTGTCAAACAAGAATACATCAAAACATTGCATATTTAAATAAAACTCTAGATACGCAAAACAATTACAAAAACTTTCTTCGGAAGTGCTTAAGTCACCTCCTAAGCTATTGCTTTCTAGTGTTCTGTTACACAGGCATCATCAACGGGGCTCATCACTTGGAGCTGGGCGCTGGGGAGGCTCCCAGGGCGCCGGCACCACGTGCGAGCGGTCGCAAGTGCCCACGCGGCAGCCTCACACGGGCCCTGGCCAGCAGCCCGCACGGGTCCCGCTGCTCCGGGCTGCCCGCGGGAGCTGCTGCCCTCGCGCACCGGCAGCAGGAGGCCTCGGCACAGACCAGCCCTGAAGGCAGCTGTGCTTCACTGCAGCGGTTCTGTGGGTATTTACATGGGGCAAACAGGATACAAATGAGAAAGACTCATGTAAAAAGTTAGAAGAGTAATGCAGGGCAAAAAGCACAAGCCCCAAATCAATGTCTAAAATAAATATCAAATCAGCAAATCTTATATGTCTTAAACTGTAAATCGAAGATGATACAGAGTTTTGGTATTTCTCAGCTTTTTTTTTTTTTTTAATAGAGGAGTTCATTTCCAATGAGAAATCAGAATGTTACTGCTGAAATTACTTGAGACTTATAAAATGAATACTGTTGCTTTTGGTTTGAATTTAGGAATCACTTCAGTGACTTACAAATATCTGAAAACAAAGCTAACGCTCCTTCATGACATGGGTATTTCTGAGATTTGCCTGTATTAAGAAATGTTATCCTGAAGGCTCTTGCACATGCGTTTTGCCAGAATACGAAGTGAAACAAAATCCCCAGAGCTGTAATAAAATGATTTACTGACCGATGTAGAAAGAAAACCTAAAATAAATAATTTGGCTGTAATGTTTTTTCTTAGATAAAACCGTTTCTTGCTTTCAGCTGGGCACTCCATGAGGAGTTACCTCCTCCCTCCGGCTCAGGCTGCTCGTCTCAGCCTCTCTGGAAAGCAGCAGGACCCAGTGGAGGCGAGGGCAGACCTGCCGCCCGGGCGCGAGCAGCGTCACGCAGAGCAGCGTCACGCAGAGCAGCACAGCAGCCCCGCTGGCGCACGCACATGCACTCCTCTCACAAATCCTCGCCCAATGGCAGCAAAATGCTACCAGTCACCTCAAAAAAGGATTATTTTGTTTGCCCAAACAGAATCCTGTTTAATAAGGACCTAAAATGAATTCAGATACTCTCAAAAAAAAACCCAACCCCCCCCAAAAAAAAAGAGTAATTTCAAGTGGAAATGCAAGATCACACATACCGAAGCAAGAAGTCTCTCTTCACACATTCCCTATTAGTGTTTCGTTTGTGCTTGGAATGGCCTGATGTGTTTGCACCGCTCCACCAAGCACACGCACTGCTCCACCGTCCTCGGCAGAGCGCAGGACACTGACTTGGGAGCAGGGCCACAGCAGCCTCTCCCGCCTCGGCTCCGGCCTCTGCGCGGGCACTGCAGCAGCTCAGAGGCTGCACAGCGCGCAGAGCTGAACCTGACGCGTGCGAGGGCTCTGCTGCAGGGCGACCTCCCCGACAGGACACGGGGTCCCACCCGGGGCCGGGATGCGCTCGGGCACCGCGCACACCTGCTGCGAAAGCCGCGCGCTTGTCCTGGCTGCCCGAGCTGCTGGTCTGTGGCTGCCAGGGGCTGATTGCGTGTTCAGCCCTTGGCCAAAAGCCCAACTAACCACAACTCCATCTAAAACACATCCCTTTATCTGGTTGTGGTGCCATTGCCATAATTTGTCTTTTGCCATCTAGGAATAATAAACACTAATATAGCACCGAGCACCGGAGAATCTGCAGTGTTCCCTGATTATGTAAGAAAATGACAAAACAGAAGTTCTTACTCAAGTAACAGAAATATTTGAGCTTTTCAGTCCTTCCACCGACCCTCAGTCCTGGCACCACAGGGGAAGCGCGGGGGGTTACGGCATGGGAAGGCCGAGCACCTTCCGAGCGCAGCTACGTGTGAGTCGGGTTTGCAGCCACAGCGAGGGGTCCGCCTGCCCCGGCAGCGACGCTGACACCACCTGAGAGACGGCTGCTGGCCCAGGCCCTGCTCTGCACCCTGGCAAGCGCAGCAAGATGCTTAGTTGTAACCGACTCCAGCAGAACATCAACTATCTCCAGGGAAATCCTAAAATCCAGCGCTTTGGGGGCTTAACGTAGCATTAACTTCCAGCTCTCTCATTCAACCCACACCAAAATAAAACACAGTGAGTTTATGAATCAGCACCTTCCTGCATTTAAACTCAAAGTGCATTGAAACTCAGCACACTCCCGCGCTTAAACTGAAGGAGGGTGAGAAAACAGTGGAGGTGAAAACAGAGACGCACCAGAACGATGTGCATGAAGGAGCTACGGGGTCCCTGCCCAGTGCGAGGACAACAGCCACTGCCCCGGGTTCTCCGCTTCCTCCCCCAAGACGTGTGTGAGAGGGTCCAGCCCACGAAACTGTTTGTGAGCTACCCCAGCCCTTTCAATTAAACCATTAATGCAAGTGACATCAAAGACATCATCTAGAATTTTTGTAACATCCCCAAGTACTGATTTGGAGATTCATTACCACTATTTTTATGGTAGGTATTATGGAAAGGTAACAACTTGTGGGGAAGACCTCTCAACTGCTCCGGCTCCTTTCCTGTTGTTTATTTTAAAAGAAACATTTCTACCTTTACAGTAAGAGCTTAAAGGGAGCACAACATAATGGCTGTCTATTGCCCAGACTCAATGAAATCACAAAACTTGGCAACAGAAGTTGCCATGTCAGGAACAATTTGCTGGGCACTGGGAAGAATGGGAATCTGCAAATAATGCCTAGTATATATTCTATTTGTTGTCTGCAAAATAAAAAAAACATATATATCTTTTTCTTAGTTTATCCCCAAACATATCCCATCAATTTTATCCAACTTTCCTGTCTCCTTCCTCCCCAAATAATGGTAGTTTTCAACAAAAAGCCTGTGTGAAGCACTAAGAAAGACAGGAGAAGTCAAAGTATTTCTCTTTCAAACAGAGAAGCAACTGCCAGGAAACAATATTAGCTGTGTTTATGAGTGATGTGCCTCTGCGGAGCCGTTCTTCAGCAAGCACCAGTGCCCAGTGGCATTGCTGCCGCCGGTGCACGCGCAGCACCCAGGGGCGCGCGGTGCTCACCCCGGCCCGCCCGGCCGCAACACGGGGCGCAGTGTGAAAGCAGCGGCACGGATGTGGAAATGCTGTCTTGACATATGAAACGAGCACAGAAAAAATCCATTTGATTTTTAAATGGATATTGCAACAGGTTATTTCAGAACATTTGAAACTGTATTTATTAACGCCGTTCTTTCAAAATGGAAACAACATGAGAATTGCTGCTTCCAGCGCTTTGCAGCACCCTGTTTTTCCTTTTTCAATCTGGAAATCTATGGCCTAAAAGGAAGCTATTAAGGCTTTGTGGACACCACAACTCTTTTAAGACAGTAAGAGCTACAGACACCTGGGCAGTCAGCAGCCATGGGGACTCCTCTCTATACACCCATAAACTTCCCTGCCTCCTGCCTGGGGCTCCGTCCTCACCGCTCTGCCTCCCGACTGCCACCCTTGCACCTTCCCAGAAGCTCTTGATGCCTTTCCCGGACGCTCCCAGGGTCGGGGGCTAGAAGGGGACCTGCGCACAGGGCAAAAGCACAGCAAGAGGCCAGCAGCTCTGGGGGGCCCCAGAGGGTTCTGCAAACCCCCCTGGCTTAGCTGGCAATGCAGCTGGCAATGCACCAACAGCTCCTCCTCTCGCGCCCCAAAAGCTCCTCCATCCTCTCTGCGCGCCCCCAGCCTGGTCTCACCACGTTTACTTGCTCTGCCCTGTAACTCTGCTGCAGGGCTGCCTTCTTTGTCACTTGTTTTTATAGTACCAAGCACGACAGATCTCACATGGACAACTGCATCTTTTCATAGTACAAATGAAAATTGTGGACCTATTATAGAAAACAAACAAATCAAAACCTAGGGTAAGGGTTAGCTAAGAAAACTACTACTGAGCNAGCTCCTCCATCCTCTCTGCGCGCCCTCTCAGTGCTGCTGGGTCCTGCCCTGTGCTTACCGCGTGCCCCCAGCCTGGTCTCACCACGTTTACTTGCTCTGCCCTGTAACTCTGAGGGCTGCCTTCTTTGTCACTTGTTTTTATAGTACCAAGCACGACAGATCTCACATGGACAACTGCATCTTTTCATAGTACAAATGAAAATTGTGGACCTATTATAGAAAACAAACAAATCAAAACCTAGGGTAAGGGTTAGCTAAGAAAACTACTACTGAGCATTGAGCAGCCTGGGGATTGGTGCCGAACGAACCGAGTCATCAGGAACTGATTAGAACTGCTCAAGAGCCAAGGATGGGACACGTGGTGCTAACTCCCTTGGGCACAACGCCTCAACCAGCCTCCTGCCTCTCAGTGGGCTCTGCACAGTCTCTCGGTGCCCTGGGGACCCCGGTGCTGCCCATTGTGCCGCACGGCCCTGCACAGGGCTCTCCGCACACTCTGCTGCTGAGCACGGGGCACCCGTCTGACTGCAGCCGGGCCGTCCCCAGAGGAAACGGTGCCAGGGCCAAGGGTGCCTCTGCACGGGGCCTCTCCCGAGCGTCTGCGCTGGGCGGCAGCTCCAGCCTGCCCAGAGCAGGGGCTGCACCATGCAGTCCCACCACATGCTTTGCAATACACTAGAATCCCTTTTAATTGGCACGCCCCAGTGGAAAGCCAAGAATGCCACTGAATCAGTGATCTTAGCTCTTACGGGTTATAAAATACATTGCACACTGATTAATATCCATTTTTATTGAAAGACATGTTTCCTTCAGATTAGGCAACATACAAGTGATTTTTAACTCTTTATTA
The DNA here is from genome assembly GCA_013389825.1 of Crypturellus undulatus. NCBI lineage: Eukaryota > Metazoa > Chordata > Aves > Tinamiformes > Tinamidae > Crypturellus > Crypturellus undulatus. Next base: position 42,131 of record VWPW01021804.1, read on the forward strand.
AAGTAAGTTTAACTCATAGGCACTCCTCAGTGGAAAAGAAAGCCCAAGCAGCTAAACATATGGTCACAGAGCCAGGAACGCATGCTAGTGAACACCACTTCTCACTTCTCTTCAAGAGAGACCTGAGGAAAGCAGCGTGCGTACCCGCTGAGCAGAGGCAGTGCCATTTATTCACCGTCTGCAGGCCTTGCCGCTACAAGGGAAATGCCTGGCCTTCTACGCTCCTATATAAAAATAATAGAAATTGAAATCGAATTAAGCATGAATCACTTCAGACTGCCATTCCAATTAAATAGGTGTGCTGTTAATGAGGGTGCCAATTAAGTGGATTCCACTGTATATTTTAAATCCAAAGCATAGTACGTATCAATGAAAAACTCTCAGGAAAAAAACACTATTTTATAAAGTTCAGCTTTAAGAGCTATGTTCAATCTTAATTAGAAATATGCATCAGTGCAAATTTTAGACCTTAGGACCTAACAAAATCTAAAAAAAACTCTAATTTAAACATTACTGACATTTGCTTGGTAAGTGCTTGCAAGACTTTGTGGTTTTAGTCGATATTTTTAATCACGGAGGTTCAGACAATTAACATCTATAGGAAAATAAAAACATCCAAAGTCCCCTAGGCTTATAGGTGAAACATTGGAATTTAAACATATGATACTCTACTTGTCCACTTGTGTCTGCAGCCTGCTGGAAATGTGTAGCAAGAGATGTCTCATCTTGGAAAACTTCATTGCACTCCAAACACTTCAGACTGTGCCTGCAAAGCCTGGAAGGATCCTCATCCAACGGCATGGCAGGAGCGATGGGTGCGCTTGCTGGGGCCGATATCACTGTCCCCGTTATGCCAGGCTGTATCTTTGTCACAGTATGTGTGCCAGCTCCCGCGGGGCTTTGAAGCACAGAGGATGCAGCACTATTGCTTGAAGGAGACGCTATCATCTGATCTGCTGGGACTGGCTTTAAAATCAAGTGGGAACACTGCATTACAACTCCTTTTTCCTTGTGTCCACGAGCATGGGAAAGAAGGCTGCACTTATTGTAGAAAACCAAATTCTTTGTACAGTGATTGCAGGTCACTTCAATGCGCACACTCCTGCGATCGTAGTGCTGGGTGAGGCTCTTCTCAAGAGCGAACGAGTCGCCGCACTCCAAGCACTTGTAGCCTCGCGTGGGCAGCGTGATGCCGGCGTTGGCAGGGGGACTGAGGTTCGGGATGTAAACCGGGACCGGATTGACACTGCTCAGCACCTTATTGAAGGCCTCCACCACCGAGCTCTGCAGAGACGACACCACCTGGACACGAGACACTTTTTTAGAAGGCTGAGTAGCTGTTGCAGAAATTATTGCCTGCTTTATTTGTTGCTGAGGTTTTGTTAGCACTTGGCGGAGTTCAGAGGTTGTTTGAGCACCTTGAGGCAGAAGATTAAGGTTGGCAAGATGGACTGTCTTTGGCACGAGTTTTGCACTGGCAAGGCTCGATGCTGGCACCACAACGGTCTGCTGCTGTATAGCATTGGCAGCCTTTATAATGGCGCTACTGGCACTCTGCACCGACGCTGCAGATATCACCGTGGCCTTCACTGTAGTATTGTTGGCGAGCTTCAAATTAATAACTTGGGATCCAGCTGTTTTAACTGCTGAAACTGGGAGAAAGGCAGTAGCCACAGGTTTGATAGTGACCTGCTTGGGTGCAAGTTCTGCAGAAGCAACGGCATTGGTGACAACTGCAGACTGCAGAGGAGCCCTGGGAGGGGAGGACAGGACAGCAGCAGAAGCTGGTGAGGACAGCAGAGATGTCATGGAGGTCACCATAGAAGCCGTCTGCTCGAGCTTCTTACCAGAGTCCAAGTCCACTTCAGGCAACACTCTTGTGACAGTTCTCTTGATCTCCCCAGAAGAAGTCTTGATGGTTTTTATACGAACTTTAGGAATTGCTGGTGTTGACCCCGCAGGAGAGGATGGAGACCCTTTGCTACTGTTCTCACTTGATACACTCCTGGGACTATCAGGCTGTTTGATAGATGGTTTTTTAGCACCATCAATGAGACTCTGAGATTCGGGTGATTTTTCAATATCACGGGGACTTTCATTCATGTCTTTTGGCAATGGAGAAGATTCTCCAGAATTGGACTGTAAATCCTTACTGGTATCTGTAGCTGCCTTTTTAGCACTCAGTGCTGCAATTGCAGCAATGCATGAAGAAAGCTTGGCTGATGACTTTGCTTTGGACTGTGAAATGCTGGCAAGATTTGTTTCACTTTTTTCAGCACTCAGCTTTCCATCAAGCACCCTGTTTTCAAGTAGCTTCTCAGAACTGTCTTTCAGCAATTTGTCCTCTACTTTTCGAGGTTTAAAAGGCTCATAGACACTTAAATTCATAGAGTTTGTCTCTGTCTCGCGTTTACCCACTTTACTTTTATCTATATTACTTGAAACTGGGATTCCAGATTTAATCAAGCTCTCTCCACCAAGTGTCTTTAGTTTCTCATATTCCTGCTGAGATACAGCTCCTGTCAAGACATTTGCCCTGAAATTTCCACGTAGCTCCTCTTTATCTGGAGGATCATCCACCTCGATTTTTTCATCATCATCAAATTCTTCAGCACTTGAGATAGGGCTAAACTGGTTGAAAGCTGACTCCTTCAGGGTAGCCTCAGAAGCTGATCCATCATCTTTAAGACACTTCCCTTCATCTTTACTGTAGCTATCAAGAGCTGATGATGTTAGAAAACCATTATGCAAGCCATTGCCTGTGGAATGATGGCCATCCTTGTCCACTCCTTCAGAAGAATCAATAGTACGGACATTCTTCACTATGACACTGACGCCAACATCGGATGATGATGGTGCATGAGAATCTTCATCTGCATGGGCATTTTGTTTTATGTGACTTTCATGTTCATCGTGTCCAGACTCAATAGCTGCTTTTGGATCTACCATGTCTGGTATGTCAAAGGCTGCAAGAAGATCATCGAAGTCTGGGGTCTTCATATCCCCCATGGTCATGTATTTGATTGTAAGCAAATCTGTAAAATAAGCAGAAATCATTATCTCAGTATTTAAATCTCGAAAACCACACTTTTATACAACAGAAGCTTATACAACAGAAACTTATGCAAAAAGCTCCTAGTGCACTCTTCAATTCAGAAGCAATATTTTCAGAAATATACATTACAGAGCAGCAGTTCATGTGCAAGTGAACACTCAAACGACCACAGCAAGGGCCATTAGCTTTCAGAGACTGCATCTGCACCCTTCCTGACAGACGCTTCTCCTGCTTGTGAAGACCTCCCATAATAAACTCTCCAACCTCCACTCTAAGTTATCCAGTCCTTCACAAGCTTCAGCACCGCATGTTTCTTTTTGCGTAATTTGCATCTTTCCTGATGCTGTCTGAATGAACTACGTGTTTTTCTCAACTGTCCTCTTTAAGCCAAGACCACTATTTCCTTTCAGTCTTTTCTTTTTTAGGCTAAACAGCACCAAGCCCTTAGGTTTTTCTTCATAAGTAACATTTTCCACATCTTATCCTTTTCATCTTTCACTGGCCTCTATCCCTTCTGCCCACCAATTCCAAACTCAAAACTTACCAATGCCATGTGAAAAGGAAAACTAACTGTGCCCATACTTTTAGACCATAAATCCCACTATGATATTTGCCTTTTCTGCAGACCCTTCAGTAACATGCAAAGATATGCTGGTGACTCCAGGGGAGTCACTTGCAGAGATCAAAGAAAAAGTCCATTAGCAACAGCCCAGACAATTTCAATTCTCTTCACAGACATGCACACGTGTGGTTTGTGCTCTTGTGACATAGCTGATTTTAATGCATCTGACCGTTTAGAATTCTTAAGGTCTAAGTCATTGTCCGATGTGAAAATGTATTTAACCATTTTATTGTTAGAAAATGCCCAGTGAGGGAACATGCTGCCTGGCTCCCTGTGCTTGTACCAGGACGGAAGGACTGAGAAGCACTTGTTCCACACAGCTGACAGCCTGCGCCAGCGCTGCCCAGGCTCCCGAGGCAGCTCAGGTAACTGGGAGCCAGCACAGCCCGCTGTGGGCAGAGGCTGGCAGCAGCTGCTCGCCGGTGGAAGCACAGCGCTGCGCTCAGCAGTGCACTCCCGCCTGCCGAGAGTATCACAAGTGTGCTGGAGCAAAACTACCTGCTGGCTGTTCAACTGAGATGTAGCAATGCCAAGAAAAAATAATCCAAATGCAAGTAGGTATGTTTAAATATGTATTTTCATGCACATTATCATCAACATGGACAGCATTAGCTGCTTCACAGAGAGGTGCAGTATATGATCATGGCACCGTCCCTCCACTTGAGAAAAATTTGACAAATTTATGTATGCATCTACACTGGCTACCCAGGAATTACGGATGGATTACACACTGACATTTCATACAATGGCTTCTGTGGCAGAGATTTGTAATTTGCTTACACCATCCACTTGAAGGTTGTGTTGCTTTAACATATTAACTCATTTTCACTACTGTATGTCTGCTAAGATTCAAAAATACTTAAGACATCCCAAGTGCTTCTGCAGAGCTGAACTCACACTGTTAGTCTTGGAAAATACGAATATTCCACTGCAACTCATGAGTTTCCTCTCTTTAATTAACTCCTAATATCTTTACTCAGCAGACAGCATATAGTAAATGCTCATTACCAAGACTTCATTACTTTTGCAAAGCATATGGTGTGCTACAGAATATAAATCAATTAAATCCATACTTATCAGACATAAGATTGTTTGGAAATGCTGATAATTCTGGTTTTATTTTGCACTTGGTTAATTACAAACCTTAAAGTTTCATTTATTCAAAACGAAGCTTCTCGCACTCATGCATTTAAAACTGGCAATCAGGATAAAACCAACACAGAGGCTGAAGGAAAGGCCTGGACAAGTCGCCAGTGTAGCTCAGTTCTCTTTAGTGTAACTTACACAGAAGCCACATGCGGTGCTCAGCATGTGCCATGGCAGCTGCCACCATGAGCAGGACAAGCAGTACCTAAGCCCAGCACCGCAGGGCCGGGCTCTGTCCCGTCCTTAACAAACATGGGCTGTCCTGGACCTGTCACTGAGGCAGGCAGTCAACACGGCTGCGCTTTGCACGCACTGAGATCATTAATCGCTGCTGGACTCACGTTAGCAGGAAGACAGAAATGCTACAGGAAGGTCGAACATAAAAAACAAGAGCATGGTGCCCACCGCAGCACCACCGAAGATCCAGAGCTCATGAGAGACGCAGAAATGGCCACGATTGAGAGGTCTGCAGAGCTGAAGACTTTCTCATTTGTCCCTTGACTATGCCAATTCACTTAATCTAAAATTGTTATGGGCAGATTTTTTTTGCATAGGGTTATATGACTATATCCTTGCAAAACAGTCACTTTGATAATGATATAAAGGCCCATTTTCTGATTAAACTTTTAACTTTTTAGCTTTGCAGTCACCTGTCACAGTATTTAAAGTCCCCAGCTATCAAAAACGGAAGACACCATTTATAAGCTCACAACACTGCAAAAAGGCACCATCAAATATTGCCAGTATGTTCCAATATTTTCAGGTAAACTTTAAACCTCTAAAAATGCAGGCTATTAATTCTTCATGTAGGTTTCTGGTGGGATACAGAGAATAACTGACCAGGGCACAGAACCTCCTGAGCGGCGCTTCACTTCTGCACAAGCTCCATTCGCCACGGGCAGACGTCACGGCTCTTCCCAGCTGAGTCTACAGGACACAGGCAACGAACGGGCCTCGGCGCAAGGTTACCACGGTTTATGTTTTGACGGCTCCAGCCGGCAAGAATGACTGTTGTCTATTTTCAGCCCACCCAGGCGAGTGGCACTTAATGCTGCAGCCCATGAACGGTTGATGGGTCATTTCATTTCCCGCCTCCTGAAAGAGTCCGGAGGGGACTTTTGAGGAACTATTTGTTTGATCCAACAGCTTTTTTAGCACTAATATCCATTTCCCTTTGCCACAAAGGGCTATGCGGGTTAAAAAGGAATTCGATGCAGTGACTTCAGGATGTCCTCGCATCCCATTTCAAGTCTTCCTCTGACATTTATTATCCCTAACCAGAGAAACAGATTTATTTAGATAGAACCCAGAAATTTGGTAAGAGTGAGATGATATTTATCCAATATCAAAGTAAAGAGAAACAAAACAAAACAAAAAAACAGCAAAACTATGAATCTTCCCAGTGCAGGCTAATTTTACACTGTTCTAACAGCAGTGATAGTGTCCGGTTTGCTACATCAAAACTACTGGGTTTTTCTTTTACTAAAAACTACCCTCTTTATCATCAGGAAAAAAATAGCAGACATCCAACAGGAGAATAAATCAAAATCACATGGAAACAATCTAGGCCAGTATGCAGCAACTTTAATGCTGATGTTTTATGTAAAGCACATTATAGCAGTGCACAGCAATACAGTCTAGCTATGGGTTCAGTTAGGAGTTTTTCTTCTTCGAATAGTCAATGGTTTAGAAAATATTTTTATTAGAAAAGCCTCACTTATGCATCTGTCATATAACTATCTGCAGCCACACTTACCACAAGCGCTCACTATAGGGTGCACGTGGCCTGTTTCAGAAATCTGCTTCAGGATACGGTAATTTCGCATCACCACTGCCTGTTTCTCCTCCTTCCTTACAAAATCCAGTCTTGTAAAAAGCACAACACAGTTCAGATGAAGATGGTTATCTATAGCCTTGGCAGTGTAAGGTGGAATTTTGTATCCCTTAGAAATGCTGAAAGCCCACTTGATATAAAGAAAGAAAAAAGGGACAAGTGTTCTGTCAGAAAAATTGTCTCTGAAGCCACCATGATGATAAGATCTGTTTCATCTGGTTTCCTAAAGCCCAGATGACGAAATCCACCTTTTTCATATGTTTGACTGAAATTATGCTTTTGAACTTGCTATTGGTAAGGCTGGAAGTACCTTCCCATGAATGTGATTAATCACTGAGTGACTGTGACTGGTACCTACTGAATGGTGCTCTTTCAGGCCCAGAGAGCAGGTTACTGCTTCACAGATAAATAATTTCCAAAGTCCACCTGGCATTCTGTTCCCTTGAGAATGAGACGCGACTGCATGAATCTGAGCTCCTGTAATCCCATCTTCCATACAGTGATACATTTACACGTTGGGTTCAAAAAACTTTTACAAGGTGAGCAGCAGAACAGAGAGAAGGACATGGGGAAAAACATAAAGGAGGATGACCACTGACACAAATTTTTATCTTTTTACATTTTTACATGTAGGCATCACTTCTTTCCCAAAGCTCCAGTAGAACATACAGGTTTGATACAGAAGTAACGAATGAGATGATTTGGCTCAAGTTTTGCAGAACGTCAACCAGCTAAACATAAAGGTCCCTTTTGGTCCTAAGTGGTATTGAATTATTTCCTCTAAGACCAAAAGAGACAGATCAGCATTACCGAGATGCAAAGATCTTTACGTAATCTGTGGATAAAAACCGTAATAATCACTTGCCTTACACCAGAAGGGCACCAGTAGACAGTAAAGAGAAAGAAACTGCAACTCTTTACAGGACGTGTTCTCACAGTTGTCTGCAGAGCATGGCAGGGGAAAGAGCCGCTGCCCCAGCAGCTAAGTCAGCCCGGTTTGTTCAGAACTACTCCTGTGCCGCTGCCCCACAGCGGGACTGCAGCGCAGCACCCACACGGGGCAGGGCAAAGCAGGTCACCCCAAATCGCGTCCCGCGGCACGCTCGGCACCAGCACTGCCTGCTGCGCGGGCCCCTGCAAAGGCACTGCGGCAGGAGCCCTGCCCAGGCACCGGCACACTCCTGAAGGGGAGTACTTAAAAGGTAAGAAAAGCTATTTCATTGGTTTGAAAACAGGGAAGAAAGGGCTGCAAGTAAAATATTAAGCTACAGTGAGCACCAGAGATCAAAATGTTTCTGGCTTTGGAGGCAGAGTCTAGCAGGACAGCAAAGGATGCGGAACTGTCCAGAACTGAGAGCCTGACGGTGACTCCTCATTTCCATGCGGATGCGCCGCACCCCATCCTACACAGAACAGGAAACAGTGAAACACACTGAATGAATGCCCCCACACAAAATAACCACAAAGGTGAGCATCTGAAACGGCCCCCATCTGCCCCAGCTACGCTTTCCTTACTACCCAGGTGACCAGAAGCCCTGGTAACACAACCCATGCTCCACAACTCAGTGCTCAAGCCAGTTGCTACCTAATTAGTGAAAAAATCAATGGATATTTCAGTAAAAGCTCACTTTGAATTACAACTTCAATACTATGTTTTTAAATTACTGAGCAAGTTCTGTCTGCTGAGCTACAAGGTACTAGTTAACATCCATGGAAACTTAAATGTTTACAACCAGTAGGAAGAATCACACAAGTCATATGAAAGTTGGACAGGAAATTATTTTGAAGAATTAATGGAAAAGATTTTGGAGACCAATACACATGAAATCCATATCAAACTGCACTAACAACCCCTTAATTGACTGAGTTTGTCACCATCCGATATGCTAATTGCATGCGGGCTTTCAGTCTGCCGACAGGAGCCTTCCTACAGTTAGTAAACACATTGCAGGAGAACTATGAAATACTCCCAGCCTAGCACTTCCTCCAATTACTTACATTGGTGCTTAACATTTAGCAACAGCAATGAACTAAGAGAAGGTCTCTTCTATAGTACTTTAACTAAATGTTTAGGACCCAAACTCTGCATACCAGAGAAGGTACGTACAGCCCTTAGAGAGTAACTCAACTTTACTTTGGCATTTGCTAATTTCAAAGCAGAAAAATTGCTTAAAAGACCCAGAAACCCTCAGCTTTGAGGAGAGCTCATGCCTTCCTCCACAGAGTGCAGTGCAGAAAGCTGCCACTGTCCTTCAGGCAGCGCAACCACCTGATGCCCCAGCGCAGCAGCAGAACTCAGACACCTCCGCAGGAATATTAATCCCATTCCTCAAAGTTGCAGAATAATCCAAGTTAAATAGAAAGGGGCAAGGAAGTGGCCGGTGCTGCCGATGAGGAAGCACAGCTGCAGCCCAGACATTTTGTTCAAGCCTCCTCCTGCTTCCTCGGCCGTCGCTGCCGGGCTCTGTGCGTAGCTGCGTTCCCAGCACCTCTGCCCGCTGGGACATCTCGCTCCTTCCTCCAGACACCCCAGGAGCCCTTTCAACTCCACCCTTCACCCATGGCTAAAGTGCCAGGCGTCGACCAACACTGGCCACGGCCAGGAAAGGAATGGAGGCAGCGTCCTGGTTCACCAGGAAATTGGCCATTTCCAGAAACTGGGACATGGGAACTGCTCCTCCAAAGCAGAAAGCAAAGCTCTCTCTTCCAAAGAGACACGCAAAGCTGTGAAAACCCAGCATCAGAGGGCTGCCATTAAAATTACTCGTTTTATTTGTAACAGCTTTTAAGTGCACTTAACAAGGGAAGATTATACTCAGATTTATTCTGAAAGAGATTGCAACATGCGCAACCAAGGACACATTCTTCACAATAAACAAACAAATTTTATGAAACAAACAGCAAAAATTCCACCTCCTCAAGCATCTTTCTGAAAAAGGATTTTCTTTTTATTTTTAGTTACAAAACTAAAGACTGCTGCTATTTTTACCTAAAAGAAACACCTCAGAATGGGGAACTGCTGACCTGAAGCATTATTATGAATCATACTGTCTAGATTACAGCATAAAATACAAAAAAAAACCCTCTAATTTGAGGGGTGCTGAAATGGGAAGCCAGCTCTTACACGAGTGAACCTACATGTCGAAAGCACCATTCCATCTTCATGACACAACTGCACTCTGTAAGACACCTCCGAACTCCGCGGACCAGCCCCACTTCCCTTCCGTCTGCCTGGCTGTCTCCTGATGCCTACTGGAAAAACATCCTGGATTTACGGCTTTCAGGCTGCTTGAAACACTTAAGAAAAACATTTTAAAAATCATTTTCTCTAAGAATTCAGATGTTATTTCGCTTACTAATTACTCAATGGCTCTAGGAAAAAAAATAAAAAGACTCTTGGATACGACCAAGAGAAACAGGACAGCTGGAGCACTGAGCAAAGTGCAGAACAAGAAAAGAACTTCTGGGTTCTTCTTTTTGATGACAGATGCCAAGACTTGTGCAAATCTACCACACAACTCAACACAGGAACACAGGGGATTCTGAAATATCTGTGGATACAACTCATCCGTGGATATTACTCTTCACCTCTTTGGGGATAAAGTTTATCCATGCAGCCATATTATTACCTTACTGAAATTAAATTCTGAGAGAGAAATCAGGATTGCTCTGTTCTTCTGTTCCAAGTATGTGATGCAGATTTTCTTTCCACGTTTCTCTTTTTGGTAATGTGCACCCTGACAGAAGTGCTTCCCCTAAACGGCCTGGACAGCAGCACCCAGCTCTCAGCCCAGGGAAGATACTTCCTTACTGTTCTGCTGCCTTAGTTTCCAGTTGCCCATTTTACTCCAGTCCCTCTGCTAATGCGTTCCAGGGAACTAGTCATTTGGATAACTGTGTCAAAACAGGAACCAATCCCAGAGAACTCTCTACTGACACTGGAAGAAGAAAGCAGGACAAGATTTCTCTGCTATGCCCACAAAAGCCAGTTAATCTCTTAGATCTACGGGGCTTCCATGTGGTGGGTATGAGGCAGGAAGCCCGAGGCTGAATTCAGAGGTGTGAACAGGTCAACCTTCAGAAAGGAGGGGGACAGTCTACAGAACGGGGCCAATCTGAGAGCTTCTACCCAGTCATCAGAGATTTCAGAGACTGTTTTGGAATACTACCTTCTTCCAGGCATTCTTTCCTTAGATGGGAGGAAGACTCATATATCATAGATTCCCAGAATGGAATGATGTTGGAAGGGACCTCTAGAAATCATCTAGTCCAGTGTCTGCTCCAGCACAAACACCCAGAGCAAGTGAAAATGCTCTGTGGTTGAGCAGCACAGAAGCAGCACCAGGGCTCAGGAGCAGAGCTGCTTCTGAACAGCTAGCGGAGGCGGTTTAGCAGAGGTGGTTGCTGTCCCTCCTGCTCAGGGCCCGCATTGGGACTGTTTCCAGGTGGAAGGCCTCTGGCCATGAGAGAAAACACACACAAACTGACCTCTTCATAGACTCCATCAAAGGGGAAGGAAAAAAAACACATAGAGGAAAACCTTTTTCCTTATCAAGTATGATTCATCTTGTGGTTTGGACTTGAGGACTGCTGTGCTTCCCACGGCTCCGAAGCTGCTTCCACCCCAGTGCTGGAAGCAGGAGGCACCTCTTGCAGCAGAGACTCGCGCAGGCTCCCGGCGCCGGCCCTGCTTCTCTCGCAGCCCTCGCGGCTGGCTCCGTCTGCCAGGGACACGATCAGCTCCAGGTTTTCCACATCTGCCGCTGGGTAGCGGTGATAGATAATCCCCTGCCTTTTCGAGATTCGCCACCCCGCCTCTCCTCTCTCCACTCTCTCTGCTGCACATCCCCGTTTTTCTTCCCCCATCACAAGCCTGGGGACACTACGCAGCCACTTTAACCGTCTTTGCTGATCCCTTCTTTTCTGCCAGATTAGGAAGTCCAACTTCCTAATCTGTACCTGCAAATCCCTCCTGCCTAAGCCCACTAGATATATGTCTACGCACTGTCTTTCAAATAACTACTCAAAGTGCGCTTCTTTCAGTAGCAAGTCTTTTATTATCTAAAGAAACAGGAAAAAATCAACACATTAACTTGCATCTACCAATGGAACTCACATTGCTATAACTACAGACTTTTATCTTCCCTAAAAGACCTTCCCTAAAGAAGCCCTTCCTAAGGTTTCTTACCTCAAATTGCATTATATACTCTGTTTCTTAGGACATAGATGATTTCTTTCAGTATGTGTATTTCCTAAAGGAAATTTGGTACTGTAAAAACAACAGCATTGGGGCAACATTTTTCAATTTCTGGCATGGCTACACATAATGATACTACAGTCAGTCTGGAATAAATTGCCAGGTAGACATCCTATTCCAGAATAAAATTCTGATAGCCCAGTGTAATATTCTGCTTATGAACACAGGTGATTACAGCTGAACAACATTACATTCATTCTGGAACAAAATGCCCATGTACGGAGTAACATCAACATAATCTTTTTTATTTTTTAATTTCTGTATTGTTATGCCAATAAATTTCACCATGTGGAGAAGACTTAAGCATCCCAATCAGGATGACGCTAATATATCCTAACATTAGGCAAATATTAGCTTAAAACACAACTTACAAGCAGTTGATTAGCTATTCATCATATATAAGTACTGATGCCTGATTAACACTTCTCATTATTTACATTAAAAGCTGAGTACCTCAAGAAACGCCAAAGCTAGTTGAAGCAGCCAAGCTTCCCAGGAAATGCAGCTGCATTGGAGGTCATGACTCAGCGCAGGCTGCAGTATGCGGGCCAGCAGGACGGGCACCGGCGCCACAGGCAGCCAGCACAGTCCCTTCGCGCTTATCAAGGACGCCGCCATCCGCTACTGCTGAAAGGGACAGAAACAGTCCTGCTTCCAGGAATCCAGCTTTCATAATAGGCACTACTTTTATTTCTCTGGATAAAGGGCTTATTTACCATCCACATTATCCATAAACTCATGCTAACCCATGCTTTTTAACACATCTTGAGACATGTACACATTTGAGAGACTCAAAAGTGTCTCTACACACAAATTTCCATGAGGAGCAGAACCCTGAACTTGGGCCTCTGGTTTTCAAAGAGCATACTCCATCCATTTCCTTCCCTACTCGCAGTCTCCCAGAAAAAAAAAAAAAAAGAACTTAGGAAGGCAAGTATTAAACAATCTTTCAAATATGTTTAGTTGTATGTAGGCAGGTAGGTGCTAGATAAAAACATTTTAGCAAATTCCCAGGAGAAGAGCACAGAGGGCAAAGAGGAAGAAGGGGCATCTCTCAAGCCTGCCCCTCTCCTCCTTTTGTGCTACCCTGACCTACCTGCGGGCACCACGCACGGCCGGCTCCAGGCTGGCTGCGGGCGTCTGCGGGCACAGAGCAGCTCCGTGCCCACCCCGGCACCCCCGGGGCTGCACCGAGCTGCCTGACCTGCGCTGGCGCTGGGAACTGCCCACATTTGCCATGAGATCCAGATAAAACTCCCGGCCTAGTCATTTCCTAAACTTCTCTTAAAATGAAGATGAATTCATGAAGCAGGCAAACGAAACCACTCTTTTTGCATGCTACTTCAGAATGGATTATAAAAACCATTTGCTTAGTTGTGCAGTTTGTATGTAAAATTGCCTGGGACAGTAACATGAGAATGACCTGGATGAGTACCGATAGTGACCAGAATGCTTAGATTCCCAATTTAATGCAAATTCAAATCACACCCTAAATCACTCTTTCTTCACGCCTATCTCCTCTACTCAGGTTAATATATTCTTTTTCAAAAGAGAATGGCAATTATTGCTTGAGAACAGCATGAAGCAGCTGCAGACAGACTCAGTGCAGGCAGGGCCAGCCTGTGCAGCTCAAGCAGCGAACAGGCCCTAAAACACTAGGATTAACATTTTTCTCCAGGAATCAGCACACATATTTATATTTTATCATACAGTCATACCTTTAAGAAAAACAAATCTCAAAACAACTTGGAACTTGATAAATCATAATGCCTATTTTCAAGATGAAATACCGGAGACCAGCCTCAGTGCAAGATGAGATCACGGTGCTGATACAGAGGACCAACCCTCCAACATTTAGCAGCATTTTCCATTGGAAGGCTGGCCTATGTACAGAATCACAATCTGGTAAAGAGAGCTTATGAATATTATTAATCCGAACAAAATAAAACTCACCAAGTACACTGCAGACTCCAGCATCTAGTCAGCTTTCTCATCTTATAACCTGAAAAATCGCTGCAAATGCAAAAGCTCCTGTGCTAAAAATAAAATATTTCTAGTACGGATCTTTTTCCAAAATCCAAATTGAACAGATACACTGAATTTTGTGACAATTCGAGTACTTAAAATTTTAAAGCAGCTTACTATTCTGGTAAAGGAAAAAAAAAAAAAAGAAAAGGGCTAAAAGGTGCTCTCATGTAACATATGAATTTTAGCTGACACTTGGAAAAGAGCAGGCATCATCATCAGCAATATATACTGTTCTTATCATGCACCATGAATTCATGTTTGCAAGCTTAATTCTGCTACAGATGCCTATAGTCAAATATAGAACCTCTGCACTCAAATTATGAAAAATATGAACAGAAATTAAGCATAGTGATCTGCTAGTCATTTTACTGCCCTATAAAATCTGAGAAACAATACATTCTACCCACATTAAAATCCAAACAAATACATTTTCAGGCTAGACATTAGCATGCTACTTCCACTCGGCTACAATTCATTCCTGAATGCCTTATGTAATCTGCTGCAGCCAGAAATAAAAAAGTGCCCTTTTATTTGTCACTCTTTGATGCAGACACCCTACCTATCATCAGCTCCCATTCAACTTACCAAAAATCCACCATCTCTCAGGGCTTTTAATGCTGTCTATCTTATTTTCCTGAATACAGAGGAAGAGACCCTCATTGCACACTAGACTAAAACATTTTCAATGCTTTTCCTCCATATTTATCTTGATTGTAGATTACCACACCAGCTAGCAGTCAGGGCTGGCTAGATTTCGTTTAAATCGTACTGGATAAGATTCTAGAGTTGCTGATTTCCTGTTATAGGAAGTAGCAGTTCTAGCAGGAGAATCCCCAAGGCAAATGTTTAGTGTTCCAGTGTGCAAGCTCTAGCAGCCTTTGTTCTTCCCTTTGCTATATTCATTACTGCTTCCTTCTCTCTCTCCCCCTCTCCCTCTCTCTGAATCTTCCAGCTTTCAGGATAAGATGCAAATGCCAGACCAAATCCAAGTACACATTTATTTTTTAGATGAAGAAAAAAAAAATCCTATCCATTATCCATTGCTGTGAAACTTTGAGTTAGAAGGAGCCATCCCTCAGAAGCCGCTGTATTGCCCATCCAGTTTCCTAATCTTATTTCATTATTGCACAATATTATAATTCATGCCACTAGTAATCCAGAGAAGCTCCATCAAACCTCCAAAACACATCTTTCTACTTGGCTGCAAAATCCTGCCAGGGTTCAAGCAGTTCAAGGGACCCCATCTGCACTATTTATTTGAGATGTTTTCCTACGTAGGCTGTATTAAGTAGGTGTTTAACACTAAGGACCTCAGGGCTGGGCAGCCGTGCTCGGAGGCGCCGGCAGCACGCGAAGGTGCAGGGCTGCAGCGCGGAGCCGCCGCGGCCATGTGGTCCACGATTTACGACTGTCACTCAGAGGCCTGCTCTTTATGCCTGCATTGTGATAAAAACGGGTATCTGCATGTGTGATACTGAAACAAAGGTACTGTATTTAGCCAAGATATCGGTAAGTCTTTACAAATAATAGCTTTAATCCTATTAAACCTGGAAGAGGTTAATGGTATTTCTTTGCTAACATTTAAACCATTGTCTCCTCACCAGCGTGCCAAGTGTGCACTCAGGAGCCACATTTACTTTTCATATCCATGTACGTGCATGCTATTGTTATATTCATACCCCAAACATCGCATCTCACCTTGTGAACCTTGACCTTTGAAAGATATTTTAGCCAACGCTCAGTTACGGTCGCAGACGCATTATCTCTGCAAATATGAAAGGGTTAAAGGCAGCCACAATCAATAGGCCTACAAGGAAAAAAGGGGAAAAAGAGAAGAGTATGCCTTACAGCATCTTTGCAATGCTTTTATGCACATTTCTACAACAATACTGTTTCCTTTTGGCCTTCCAGAAACACACAGCAACCCCCCCCACGTCTCCTAAAGAAGAAAACCACAAGACAGCACCCAGTAAATAAAACAGCATGCAAAGCAGCATCCCTCAGTCACAAGCATAGCTACAATTACAAATCATTCAATCCATTTTATTTAGTCTAGCTCAAAATAGACTGCACAACCAGTGTCCCACCCTTGCAAAGCAAAAATATTTTAATAAGGGTCATAAATCTCAGCGCTCGCCCCTTCCCTATGCATAAAAAAAAAGGCAAGAAAAGCCAAAGTAACCTCAGCTCCTGCAAACATGTACATTCCCATACAGCACGTTTATGCCTCCGTTACCACGTACCCGTGCAGTGTGTCTACAGTGTGCGTTCACATGGGGCTGGGGCTGGCGTCTGCCTGCGAGCTGCTCCGCTCCGGGCTGCCATGGAGGGAGCCGCTCCGCGCCGCGGCTCGGTGACTGCATTGTGTGGGGGAGCGGATCTGCCTCAAACCGGTTCCAGCCGGCGCTGGTCACCCTACATAAAAGCTATGGCAACCCTCGCGCGCTGCCAACGGGTCCCCGCGGCGGCCGCGGCCGCGTCCCGCGCCGCAGCAGGCCTGGGCGCGCGGCACTGTCCGTCCCCGTCGCGTCGCGTCCCGCGCCGTGCCGTCCCGGCCGCGGCCCCGCGGCCCACCCCGCTCGCACGCACGCACGGCCTCCTCCTCCCCCACTTACCTCCCACAACCTGGCGGGGAGCTGGGAGCGCCTGCCTGCCTGCCTGCCTGGAGCTAACAAAGAGACCGCAATAAAAATCCTCCCTGGGTCCGGCTGCCGCGCGGGGCCGCGGGAGCCGGCTGCCACGCAAGGACGCCTCGCGCTCCGCGGCCCCGCAGGACGCCGTGGTGCTGGCGCCACGTCACGCCAGCCCTCTCGTGCCCACGGCCATGGGGTGCTGTGGCGGATGGGGCCGCTGGGCCCCAGCAGCGGCGCAATGCAGGCCGCAGCGCAGGCCCGCGCGCCTGCCGCCCTCCCCTCGAGGAAGCCGCCCGTGCGGCAGCACAGCCCCTGCCCTGCTGCCAGCCCGAGCGGGCTGCGCGGCCCACGATCCTCCCCGCGCCACGGCCCTCCTGCAGCACCCGCGGGAGCAGGGCCCAGCGCACCGCCATGCCCATCCCTCCCCACAAAATGGCTGCTGGCCCAGGTGCCGGCCTGGCCGACTGCGAGCCCTTCCCCGAGCTGCCTTGGCCCCTGGGGCCTGCAGCCGCGTGTGCTTCTGCTTGCCCTGCCCTGCGCGCTGCCTGCCTGCGCTGCCACGCTGGGCTGTGCGGGCACGCGGCCGGCAGGCACGAGGCGCGGGGCACCGCAGCACGTGGGCACTAGGGCGGGCGGGTGCGAGGCCTCGCGCTGGGCCATGCGGGCACGGCGTGCACAAAGCGTGCGGCGGGCAGGCACGGGCAGCAGGGTGCCCAGCACCCAGCCACGCACGGGGGCACTGACGCCCATGGGCATGTGGGCGGCCTGCCTGCCGCGCTGCCCCACACCCTGCCACAACGGCACCTGCGCCAGTACCGCCTGTGCTGGCACCCACCGTGCTGGTACCTGCGGAGCCAGTACCCGCCGTGCTGGTACCCTCTGTGCTAGTACCCACCGTGCCAGTATCCGCTGTGCCAGTGCTTGCCACGATGGTTCCCATCGTGTTGATACCCACCGTGCTGCTACCTACTGAGCCAGTACCCCCGTGGCAGTACCCGCGGCGCCTGCACCCAGGGAGTGATGCAGCGCTCGGCCCCGCGCACACTGCAGCTCCCTCCCGCCGCGCCCGGCCTGCAGGCTGCTCCCCGGGAAGGGTCGGGGCGGCCGCGGCCCTGCCGCGCGGGGACGGGGATGGGGACGGG
>VWPW01021804.1:60205-77695 GCA_013389825.1 Crypturellus undulatus
GCCGGCAGCGCTCGCGGGCCCCAGGCCCCGCCGGTGACCGCCCCCCGCTGCTGCCCCCATTTCCGTCCCCGCGGGTCCTGCCCCCCGCGCCCTGCCCCGCCGCGCCCCGCTGTGCCCAGGAGCGCCTTGTGCCACGTCCCGGGCCACGGGCTCACCACGTGCAAAACGGGGGCACCATTTCCTTGTCCGAGCCTGGCGTCCGTGTGTTCGCCGCGCGAGAGGCGCTCGCAAGGCAGAGCCACGGGCGAGCTCCTCAGTGACGGGGCCCCGGCCCTTTCCCTCGCTCGTGTATGGCTGCGGAATATTTTGCGACCTTGGTTTTGGCTTGGAAGAAAGGGCAGGTGGAGTTAAACGCTTTTAAATGAAATGTTTTAAATCAAAGTGCCGAACGCTCATAAACGTGTGCAAGGCGTGCGGCCGCGCTGCGGACCAGGCTTTGCAGGGCTCAGCGTGGAGCCGGCCCAGGTCAGCACGGGCCACCCGCTGCCGCGCCGGCCGCTGCCCCGCGCAGCTCAGGCCCGCCACGAGGCCGCCTCCTTCTGCAGGGAATCACCGCGGCAGCACGGTTGGGAAGCTGCAACATCTGCCTCACATGTATGAGCTAAGCGGGACCTCTTGGTTTTTGCACGGACCACACAAAAAATGTCCACGCGCACCATGTGTGCCAGCAGCACCGCACGAGCATCCCCCAGGCTTCACTGCCGGAGGCCGCCTTCAGCCTCGCCCGGCCCTTGGGCCGCTCCGCACGTGCGGACAGGCCGGTGCCGGTGCCTCCACGTGGCCTTGCAGCGCGGCGGGCGCCGGCCTCGCCGCAGCAGCTGCCGCC
This sequence comes from Crypturellus undulatus, assembly GCA_013389825.1. Classification (NCBI taxonomy): domain Eukaryota; kingdom Metazoa; phylum Chordata; class Aves; order Tinamiformes; family Tinamidae; genus Crypturellus; species Crypturellus undulatus. Next base: position 61,032 of record VWPW01021804.1, read on the forward strand.
GCCTGCACAGCCACCAGCTCGGGTGAACGGGCAGCCCCAGGAGTCCACAGCATTTCAACAGAGTGAACCCATTTGGTAAGTTATGTTGAACAGGAACAGATTTGTGCTCTGCACAAGGAGAGGCCCCGTCGTTTAGCGTGCAGAATCCTGCAAGGAGCTTTCTCATCCTGCAAGAGGCTGGTCGAATCAGGCCATAATATTTTAACACAGTATTGTCTTCCCCATAAACTAATAGACTGTGGTTTGATTAAAAAAAGAAAGAAAAAAGTGAGAACTGCTCTCCTTATCCTAGATTTCTGTGGTCTGCTTGTATAATGCTATAAGGAAAATGGCAGCTGCTCTAAGTATTAGTATCTAAAATATTATGTTAATTGATTTCACAGTTTATACATGGCATAAAGGTCTCTGTGCCTGCTGTCTTTCAGACTGATTTGCTGTTTTCCTTCCAGCCAGGTGTCTTTGACATCTCCATGGAAGGAAATCTGCCACTACAAATATTTAACTGAAAAATAATAAAATAAGAGGTTTATAGTATCATTTACAAGTGGTGCCAGGCTGACAGCCTTTCCTTTGATCCCTTTTTCATTCCGACACACAATAACAGGCAGTTGCAGTGCAGGTGTCCCTAAAAAGCCACAGCTAACAAGCAAGCCTTTTGCTCTGGAAGGGTTCTGGGGTCTTTTAGCATGTTGACCTTGTATCACAGGTCTGATGTTCAGTTCCTAAGTCCCCTCAGGAGCCTCGTGATGCTGCAGGTAAAGTCAGTGGCTGGGGAGGCAGCAGGTGGTTTCAGTTCCTGCACCTTTCCACAGGGGTAAGAGCTGGCACTGTTGGCTCGTCCTGTCTTGGCCCTCGGTCAGCACAGGGACATAACCTCCATAGTCACTCAGGAGAGTTTTGGTGTCCACAGCTGCCCAGCTTCCACCCTTGATGTTATCATCTCAAAGTGTTTTCTCTGTCCACCCCAGACCACCTTGCGGCCAGCTAGAAATGCGATATCATGGTCCTGCTGTGCCGATGAGGATGAGGATGCTCCGAGGATGCAGTGCTGAAGACCAGGTGCTGCAGGAGTACCTTCTGCCAGCCCCGGCTCTGGCTGCCGGCAGCCTTGGGTGCCACCATGTGCTGTTGACCACCCACCTTAGATAAGACCTGCCCTTCTTCATCTGCCAGAGAGTGTTCGAAACAGAAGCCCTTTCATTTTGCTACAGTGCGCTACTGTGCGCTACTGTGCACTATAGTCCCCTCTGTGAGGGAAGACAAACCAGCTCCCACACTTGTCTGTGCTGTGAAGTGTCTCTGCAGTGGAGGGTCTCTGCAGTCACAAGTGGAGGCACCAGCGTATTCCAGTTACCCTCTGAACTGCACCGACATTGCGGAATGTTTTGCGGCCCGCACTGGGGAGGCAGGCAGCTTTGCTGTTAGGTCACGTACTGTGTCTTTCATTCATCAAAGAACCATCGATTTTAACCACACCTTGCCTATTTCCAGAAAAAAAAAAAAAGACAAATAGAGGCCACCGTCTTCAGCAGTCAGCAGAAAGGAGTGCTCCAAATCAAGATATTCTCCCTTTGATGTTGCAGTAAATGCTGTATTTGTGCTCCGTAGTAACTTTTTAATTATTTATTTTCCAGGATTTTTAAGACTCCCAAAATACAGACTTCTGAAACCTGCTGTATTCTTTCTACTTTCAGTATTGGAATCTGTTTTAGCTGTATCAACTATAAACAGCTAAAACATAGCTTTTACAAATTAAAAATACGTTGGAGCCAAATGCGATTTTGCAGGTGGATTCACACAATTAAAAATGAACCTATTTATGTTTAATTTTTTAAGTAAATGAAGCCATTTTGCATTTAATTTTTTTTGCTTTCAGAGTAAGTGATAGCCTTTTAGTTCTCTCCCATTTTTGCTTGTTCTTTTTCCAATAAAATAACATTTCCATTTTGGCTAGTAAAACATTCTTAGTTTAAGCAAAAAGGGTAACATATATATATTCCATATTTCCAATCCTAAATTTCTTTTCTGACCCATAACTCTATAACTTCTGGCAAATATTTCATAGTATCTGTCCAATTCTGTTTTTTTTTAGGTTTTCACCTGAAAAGTTCTTGTATCATGTTATCCACAAGAACACAACGGAAGCCAGTATTTTAGAAAAATCCTTAAAACTAAACTCCCCTTTCTCTGTTTTCTAGATATTTTCTTGGCAAAACTACTTTCTTTTCTTGCTTATTAAAATAAATGTCCTGTTACGTTTCAAGCTAAAAGCTCTGAAATTGCTTCCAGAAAAGCATAATAGACTTTTAATGTATAGATTGCTTCTAGACTTAATAAGAGAAAGTGATCCTAGATGAGGTAACACAGAAGAACTTTTGTAGGGAGAAATTGATTCAAAACCTGCATCTACATCAACAAAGTTTAGATTGTAAATGTCTTCTTTTAAGATATCTCCTAGCAAAAGAGCACCCTAAGACCTAAACATTTGTTGTGCAATGTGTTTACCAAAGTGCTGTAGCATTGTGGCACATGGCCCCCAGCAGACTGCAGTGCTCTGATTTACAACCGAAACCAGAGCAGCAGGAGGACGCAGGAGCTAAATATCACCTAGTTCTCCCTCCAGAGGCCTGAATCCAATGTGTAATTCTCCGGACTCCCACACAGCAACCAGCTAACCCTAGCGAGTGGCATTAATTCCTGCTCGTGCCTGAGCTTTGGCACTGTTTGGAGCCAGCCCTGATCTCGGGCAAGCTGGAGGAGCCCTGCTCCCGCTGCCTCCCCTGCAGCATGGCAGCAGCTTCACACGTGCAAAACATCCTTAGAAACTGTGCTCCCAAATACTCCATAGTTAGGGATATTCCCAGGGTATAGAGGAATTGCTCCCTTTGCTCTCCTGCAATATTCAAACTTCCATCCTCTGTCTCCTAGAACACGACTAGACTGGAAGGAGGCTCTGGCTGATGTGCTCTGCTCGGGTTGCTGTGTCAAATGGAGCAAGGAGAGCAAGAAGCCGTGACCCCACCACCTCCCAGTGCGCAAGGGGAGTTTGGGTCCATGCCACTGCGTCACATCGGTAACGCTGCAACCGTCAGGAGCCCGGACACCCTGAGGGCCGGACTATCCGTAGTCCAAGGAACAGTGTACTGCACCATGGGGGTGGAGCCGTGACCTCAAAGGGAATCGGGAGAACCTTATCAGCTGCTGGCTAACCCTGCTGCTGCAGTGCGCAGACACGAGCTGGGTGCTCTTCCAGAACACCTGCAGCCCATCTTCACAGGCATCCATGCCTCAGGAAAGCGTCGGGATGGGGAGGCCTTAGCCCTTTAGGGACTCCTGCCCAGGATCTACCTGGCATTTTCCAGGAGGAAGCCTAGCAACATTCTCAAGGATGCTATACAGGTTTATGTACGTCCCATGTTGAACCTTGACTAAGATGCTAGAACCCAAAAGTGGCTTAGACCACTTTTGTCTGGTTTAAATATTAAGGAGGTCCCACTCTCTATTCCTGCTTAATGCTGATTCTACCCATTTCCAATATTAAAGCTTTTTTTTTTTTTTTTTTAATTAATGGACCTCCAAGCTGTACATTTTATTTCAACATAGGAGAGGTCTGCACACCAGTGAGTGTGCTGTGCTGAACTAGGGACAAGATGGGGAGGATCGAGGGCCTCAGTGGAGATGGCCTTTTAGAGAAACTGATGGGGAAAGGAACTGTTTTCCATGGTTTCAGTACATTATGCCCTTTGCATCTGTTAAAATAGTGTGCGCAGTTGCTAACCTTTAACAGAGCTCAACATGGAAAAGTACCTCCGCCAAGTCTGTTTAAACAGAACAAACATAAAATGCAGTGAGACTGGTCTTCCAATAAATAAATAAATAAACAGAAGATGGAGTAGTTGGTTTTCAGCTTTTTTTTTTTTTTGTAAAACAAAGAAATAAAAATAGATATATGCCAGTTCTACAGGACTTTTGAAGTAAAATTTGGTATGCCTTATAAAGACTATTCTGCAGAACCAATAGACTTTGGGGTCCATTTGAATTATCTCAAAAAAATGCATGGAATTGTTGTCAGTAATCACAAAAATATGAGGATAGAAAAGATACTCAGGATGTGTACTAATGTGTTCTATCTCCTAGGCCCTGAACTACAAGCTGTGGACTTTACAGTTTAGTTTTAGATCAGTGGGCAGTTGAATAGCTTTTATCCCACTCATTAGAGATTAAGAAATACCCTACTTATGTAAATGTATGAATGGCTGCTTAATTTAGGAAGCAAGATGATATTTAACCCAAAAATGGTCCAACTACCTGCTAATTTTGTGGCAATACATACATCACAGCATGAAAAGTAGAGCCATTTTCCTTTTAGAGACCATAAATCATTGTTATGAAAATATGACGCTGAATCATTGAAAATGAAAATATGAAAATACTAACAGACTTTGCAACCATGTCCTTGATGGCAGATACCCAACGCAGCACAGCTGACAAGTCCCTGCACTGCGAGCTGAAAGCCCCCAAGAAAGGGCAGGTCTCAGACTGGGCTTGTGCTGTGCAGAATAGAAGGAGAAGGAAACAGAAGGAGCCAGTGCCTAAAAGCAGCCACGGATACCCTCTGCCAGGGACATCTGAATGAGAAAACGAAGCTTTGGCCCAGATTAGATGAAGTCCTAGGAGAGCCAAGGGCATGAAAGCCAGACACCAGAGGGGGTGGATGCCATGAGGGATGGACACAACAGGGAATGGACACCATGGAGAAGCAGGGATGGTCCACATGGAACATGGATACCACAGAGGACAGATGCCACGGAGGATGGACACCACAGAGGACAGATGCTAAGGTAGACAGATGCCAAAGAGGATGGATGCAACACGGAACAGACACCATGGGAGATGGATGCTATGGGGGACAGATGTGGCAGGAGACAAAGTAAACATTTACAAGGCTGTGAAAATGAGCCATTATTCACATAAATCACTCTTACCGAGTAAAGAGCATGGCCTTAGAAAGGTTCCATAAGTAACAGAGATGCAAGGAAATACACTGAGATGTGAAAATTATGCCATGTTAAGGAGGTTACCACATCTATGAAACTATCCGCAGTCCTGCGCAGACCTGTGAACTGCCAGCGGTGAAAGGGGCCTAGCTTCTGCCCACATACAAGGGCAGTTAAAGCATGTTCCTCAGCCCTCATCCTTAGGCTGCCGGAGAGGCTGGAGCGCAGGCAGAGGGGAAACAGCCCGGGTGGCATCAGGCCTGGCTGGCACGCAGCAGGCTGCCCTGCCAGAGCACGTGTCCCACGCTCAGGGCTGCTGTCCCGGCATGCAATCCGCTTTCCCACGGCATTCCCTGTGATGGAAGTGGACTCTGCCACAGAAGTACTTCACACACTCCTTTATTTCTGCACCTGCAAACCAGTCCGTAAGGCCTTACCCATCAGCTAGCAAAACCAGCTCAGGAGGCTGCGATAGCGTAACTCACGCCTGCACTAATGGTGTCTCTCTGGGAGAGCCGTTCCACGGATGTGAAAATAGCTCCTGTCTAGGGAATCACCCCAAGCACATATGAGAAGGCCCCAAAGTTATTCTAACAGCAATATCCACTTGCTATGATTTTCTGAGAACATCCTTCATTTGCTTTTCATGAAACTATTTATAGGAGTGAGGCTGCATTCACCCTGGTGACTGACAGACCAGCTGAGCTATTTTAGCAGATCTCCATTGCAGACTTTTTTGGCAAAATTTCCCGTGCAGAAACCGAAGCTGCCATGCCCTGGCAGGGCTTTCCTGGCCTAGCCTCAGCTGAAAGGCTCCACAGAGGCCTGACGTGCGAGGTGCTGCGCGTGCGCCCCGGCTCGCTGCCAGGGTGCCCTGCGGAGCTGCTGGGCTTGCTGCAGCCCCGCGCTCTGCAGGGCACCCCGGCAGCGAGCAGGAGGAGCCCTGCCGCTCTTCCAAAGCCAAAGCAGAGAGTCTGGGTGCTCCCTGAGGGAGAGCAAGGCCACATCAGGCTCTGCAGCTCGCACATGATGAACAGCTGAGCAGCAGAGATGTCTTCTGGAGCCCATACAGGCCTCAGTCCAGCCCGCACTTCAGCCGTACCTGCAACACTTGGCAGATGTGTGGATCTCATCCTGGCAGGAGCATCCACCTGAACTATGGCTGTGTTTGCAATATGATATGAAGGGTTAAAACAGCATCCCTCTTCACCCCTTAGTAGTGCATGGTCGCTGCATATAGACAAGGGGCACATTTATGGAGGAATCTGAGACCCAGTACCTATACAGGGGGAATGCTTTTTTGCCTGAAGGAGAGGAAGGAGAAGAAATGTGTATCTGAGTCCTCAGAAAGGATGTGTGCAAAATAAGACAGGTACTCCTCGTTGGAAAGGTACCTAATACGGGGCATCCAGATCTCCAGATCCACACTGTGCCCTTCCAGTAGCGCTGCCAGGAGGGCTGGACATCACACTTGGCAGCGTCAGTGTCTTCACAGTGAGATTTAAGCACAAGTCTGGCTCATTGTCTGCAACTGAGGTTTTAATGCAGTCAGAGAAATCCTCATGGGTGACATCAGTGCTGGACATAGGGCTCTGACCAACCGTGATGTGGGGACAGCCAGGTGTCCAGCCCAGGATGTCCTTGTAGAGCTTTATACCAAAGTGATCATCAGTGATCGTCGAACCTTGGAAGGGCCTTTCTGCCGTGCTGCAGTAACACTTCCGAAGAACACAGGATCGCAACAGCCGCCGGAGAGGTGCGGTCCCTGCTGAATCAACCCTTGCTCCAACTCCTCTCACGCCCCTCCGGCCCCCTTACGTGAGCACATCCCGAAGGACTTGTCTTTGCTGGCACGCTGGCTTGCATTAGCCGCGCTGGCTTGCATTAGCCGCTCTTTGCCCTCACCTGCCGGATATTCTTGTTTTGCACTAAGGCACTCTCAAACAACTGGAATTATTTATAGCATCTGTATCAGCTGCACAGAGGCCCTACCAAAAAAAANGGCCTAATAGACGGATCAGGATCTAATTCACATGGAGTCTGCGTCTTTGATCCCCTCCCGATTCCTTGGGCCGGCAAGAAGTTTCCAACAATCGTCAGTGATCATCGAACCTTGGAAGGGCCTTTCTGCTGTGCTGCAGTAACACTTCCGAAGAACACAGGATCGCAACAGCCGCTGGAGAGGTGCAGTCCCTGCTGAATCAACCCTTGCTCCAACTCCTCTCATGCCCCTCCGGCCCCCTTACGTGAGCACATCCCGAAGGACTTGTCTTTGCTGGCACGCTGGCTTGCATTAGCCGCGCTGGCTTGCATTAGCCGCTCTTTGCCCTCACCTGCCGGATATTCTTGTTTTGCACTAAGGCACTCTCAAACAACTGGAATTATTTATAGCATCTGTATCAGCTGCACAGAGGCCCTACCAAAAAAAAAATTAGCTTGACAATTGACATTGCAAATGTGCCACACCATGCCCTTCAGCACAACAGTTAAATACTGCTCAATTGCAGAGACGGGGCACAGGTATGCGCACGTGGAAGGACAGCACGCACTGATCAGAGTCACTTGCCCAGCAACACGGCAGAGCGCTATAGAAGGCCAGACCGGGACCTAGGTCATCAGCTGACAAGTTTGGACCTCTACCTGTGTGACCAGCAAATGGCACAGCAGGCTATGTAAAGATTACAAAATGCAGAGCTAACAGATCTACTCATAAGCAACATAGTCTTTTCTGCTTACTAACACCTTCCAAATGCTGGGCCAGAAACCTCTTGCTCAGCTTTCTCTGCAGGCGTTAGCCACCTGCATGATTAACATCCAGTATAACGAAGCTCATCAGCCTAAGACATTGAAAAATGCCTGTTTTATTCCCTTAATATGCCATATGTGTGGGGTTTTTTTCTCCCTTCTCTTGATATTTATTCAAAGATATGAGGATTATTTCTGAATTATTCATCATACAATATCTGATTAGGCTGTGGCTCCCACTGCTTAATGAATGAGCCATTAGCCTTTTGCAGATGGTGCTATCAACAGCTATTTGAATGCTGCATGTTCACCTGCATTTACATAGCACTCTGGAAAAAGGATGGAGCAGAGCCTTGTGCAAGGTTATGGGGTAATTTTTTACGGTGACATCCGTTTAGGTGTCATGTTTCTGATTCACTCACCATCAGACTGTCCTCTGCATGGCACTGCCTCTCCAAGCGGTCCCTATAGGAACTGTAGCCTGCAACCTTCCAAACTGCCTCTTCTGAAGGTCTCTTTTGTCAGGATAGAATCCTGTAATCCAGATAAGAAGGACAAAATTTACAGCATACAAATTTTGTTCTTAAAAGTACCTGACACTGTCCTCAGTCTAGAAAATCTTTGTGTAGTTGAGTATATATCCTACTAACTGTCTATTAGGTCACTTCAAGTAATGAAGCATGTACATAAAAATAAACTGCTCACTTACATATGCACTGCCTTTCTACTCCCAAGCATCCTACAAGATTTGGTCTCTGTTGCTGTTTCTGCTCTATGACTCACCTGCCTGAGCAGAGACAGACACCATCAATGTCGCCCTCACCACGAGGGGGGATGAACAGTGTGTTGGGTCACCCACACCTCCCTCTGCCCAAACAGACACCAGTTGTGCCGGAGGCCAATTTGGAGGAATGTGGCCTGGCCGCTTCCCACAGGTCTGGGGAGGTCACAGCAAGTCCCGTTGCGCTAACCCCTCTGCATCCCTGATTTGTGGACAGCAGTGAGCTGTGTCCCTAGCCACAGATGTGGCTGTCGCCGTGCACTGGCCTCGGGATGCCTTGGCCTTTTGTCTGCAACAGCTGCCCCGGTCACAGCTGAGGAGGTGCAGCGACCTCCTGAGTAGAAGCGAGTAGTGAAACCAGCACGGCTCAGATGCACGAGGTCCCCAGGGCTCGGGACTGCCGAGCACGTCTGGGCACTGAGCCCAGGGCAGGCCATGGTGCGCGGGGACATCTGCAGCAGTTAAGAGATCTGCAAATTTAGAGCTAGGAAGTGGTTTTGAAGCCATGAATTTATGCAAGGAGCATCACGGAAATATTCTGAAGCATGAAGCTGATTTTTCCCATGGTGTGGGAGGACATCTGTGGTTACCAAGTCTACAGTTTGAAGGGAAAAAAAAGTCTAGAAACAGCAATTAATGAGCAGTCAGGCAGGAAAAAGGGAGTTTGTCTCTTTCTCACCAAAGGCAGGTGCCAAAGCCTCTACCGAACTGGAACCACGGGCTACCAGGTTGGAAGTGGGCTGGGCAAGCAGGGCTGAACCCTCCTCCCTGCTCCTGAATGACCCTGCATGGAAACCTCAATACTGGCGCGAGATCATGGCCCTCCCTGAAGACAGCAGCTCTAGCAACGCCCCTGCAGTGCAGTAAGTGCAAAATCAAAACGGCTAATCCCACTCAGTAGCTGCCCTAAGGCTCATATGGCCAAAATCGGCCCTGTGGGGCACAGAAGTACCGAGCTACTCTCTGGCTGGCAGCGGAAGGGAGGCTGCTTCTTGCAGTGCGGAGATCAGCACTTTCTGTGACGTGGAGCAGGAAAAGCAACTGCTGAACAGAATAGCCAAAGAGAAAACTAAAATTAATCCTAGAAATGAAACCAAATAAACCCCAATCCTTCAGCTTTCTGGAGAACTGTTTTTATCACAGCCAGATCAGACATCTGTTTCTCTCTTTTTTTTTTTTTAGTTGAGGAGTTTTTTCACACAAATCTGAAGTAGTTAAGAGACTTTGCAAACTTAGAATTAGGAAGTGGTTTCGAAGCCATGAGTTTATGTAAGGACCAGCATGGCAATATTCTGAAGAATGCAGCTGATTTTCCCCTTTCTGTTGAACTGTCTCTAGCTGGAGGCAGGTATACAAATAGGGGTCTGAAACCATAATTTTGAAATCTTTTCTTGCCTCCTCCCTGTCATGCTTTCCTGGACGCTGTAGGCCTGTGCACACTAATGCTGTGGAGAATTTCTTTCCCTTTTGAATGCAGAGTGGGTGAGGTCTCGTGCCCTTGTGTGCCCTCGATGCTCATGACGAGACGGAGCAGATACCCTGGTCGTTTCCAGCTCAGCCGCGGACAGCAGTCTGTTTAAGCACTGGTCTCCTGGCCTAGTTGTACATGTCCAAAACCTCGTCACCAAAGATCCCTGCTGGTCCCTGCGCTGGCAGTTTTGCAGAGTTGCTTCTCTCAGCCATGGGACCACCTCAGGCACAGGGACCAGATACAGAGAATTCTTCACTCCGGGTACGTCTTTCCTCCGAAATTAAAACTCAGAAATGCGAGAAGACATTATGCTAAAGAATCCACTTGGGACTGAGAGCAGGCATACTGGTACTGGCACATCTGTCTTGGAGGAAGATCTGTGACAGATGTTAGAAGGTTTCTTTATTTATTGTGTTTTGAAGTACCACAAAGCTCATGATGCCCATGTGCTTGTGAAATGCAGTGGTGAGTACATGGCCTGGGCACCCCTTTCTGCAGGGTTGGTGCTCTGAGGGCCAGCCGGGCAGGATGGCACTGAAACAGCCCGAGAATGGGGCAGCTGGAATGCGAGAAGCGGTGGGTCACACTCGGTACCAGGCAGGTGCCGGGCATTGTTGACTGCAGTACTTGCCCATCCTCTGGAACCGGCAAGTTCAAAGGCAGAAGGAAGCTTCTACTTCTGCCTTTGCAGAGTGTGCCCCATAAAATGGAATAAACACATAATAAAATAAGAATAAAATAAACTCCACAACATCCAGTGCTGGGCTCTGAACAAGTTATCAGGCGAATTAGGTGTGAAAAGAGAGCCCCTGGCAGCCAATTAGGAAACCTTTAGAAAAGTCTGGATTAGCTACAGGATTGTTTCCCACAAGAGTGATTGTCCCTGCTATTTGTCTATTGTGTTTACCTCAGAAAATACTGTCCTCACAGAAGAAGACACCTTTAGCAGCTCTGTGGTTGCTGAGCGGGGCCGCCGCTGTGCTGTCCCTGCGGCTGAAGCAGAAGCGAACACAAAGGCGCCTGCTGTTCGGCGGCGCAGCCCGCACCTCTGCCCAGCAAGCTCAGACCTCTCTGCTGGGACCTGGGGTCTCCTGCTGGAGAAAGGATGTCTGATTCATCACCTCCAAAGGTTATAGAAGATGAGTCAGGATTATACAAATTCCGCTTGTGTAATAACTCCACTTTCTGGGCTTCGGGACTGCCTTTTCTGCTGCCAGGAAGATCTTTTGGGGCTTGGGTGACCACGAGTCCCCGAGCACCGTGGGGCTCAGCTCCGAGGTGGCAGAACCTTGATGCTGGCAAAGCTTCCTGGGGCAGTATTGGCTAGTATTGGCTAGATATTGGCTAGTATCTAAATATACAATTAATGGAAGAAATATCAGAATTCCTACAATAAATGACACTATGTGTTTCCTTTTACATCCCAATCCTAGTTATGTAGAGCATAGAAATAACTTTGATTCAGTATTTTGATAAGATGAGGGTAAAATGCATAAGTAGTTTATATTTGAATATTAAATTCAGTATATACTGATTTAGAACCCTGGATTAAATCAAGAATATTCAAAATATTGCCAAGCTCATGTGTATGTTAAAGCAACTCCCACCCCAAACCTCTTACAGCCGTTACTATTACACACATAATTTTTCCCTGGTGATCATCTTAAGAAAATACAATTTTTTTTACAAAAGATTGGTAGAGATCTAAACTCCTCAGTTTGTTGCTGTTTTACCTGTTGAGCGCTCCATTTCAGTTACTTCCCGTGGTACAAAGATGGAAAATGATCTCTCCTTGGGAGAAACTGGTGCTATTATCACCGTTTCCATTTCTTTAAAATTTCAAATATTGTTACCTCTTCTGTGATTCTTCCACCCAACCATATTTAATGGCATTCATGCATGATAGCTAAGCTGGCTTCTGTGCTAATGTTTTTTTGGGAATAAGTCAAAATAAAGTTCATCAACCTCTGCTTTTTTCCTGTGAATTATCAGTATTGCAAGGTTATAACAAAAACAAATCTGTATTGCCATTTGTTTAATGGTGAGCTCTTTATTGAAAATAATTCACATATTTTTGTGCTTTATATCATTCAGTATGTCTGTCACAGTGTGAGTTCCACGTTAATAAACCACTTCCTGGATATGAAGCCCCCCGGTGTGATGCTAAGTCCAGTTTCTATGATCAAATAGCAAAGCCCACAAAACAGAGGTGTGCGGATTTAATAGGACTGCCTGATTTCTTCCATAGATAATCTCTCCCTTTCAAACTTAAGAAAACTTGAACCCTTCCTAAACGACAAATTCTAAACCACCAACTGCCAGAAGGTAACAGCCTGGTGAGGAATGTCTTTGCAGCTTTAGGAGATAGGAGGGCTTTTACTGAAATAAATAAAAATAATCACAGAAAGTTACCTGCACTTTCACCTGTGGGCCATGGATGTACCTGGGCTGCTTCCTGAGCTGCGTTTCGGGGAGGATCCAGCCTAGCGGGTGCAGGGGAGGAGGACAAGGACGACACCTTACACTTGTCATGACTGTGGGGAGCAGGGGCACAGTGAGCGCAGCCGCTGCTGCGTCCAGTCCCTGGAGCTGGCCCTGCTGTGAGAAGTGGGCAGCTCTGGGGCACACTGCGGCCACAGAAAGGACACCTGGGGACCGAGACGCACAAAGCAAGTCTGGAAAACCAGGCCACGAGGCACTCCTCTGCATGGGGTGCTCTCACGGCGTACGCCGGGGCCCTGCCGCCTGCACCGCGCGCCTGGCTGTGAAGAGGTGCCTACACCTGGCCAGCCCCACCGCCATTATTATTTCACACCTGTTTTGGGAGTAGTTGGTACCTTCTGGAGCTCTGCCTCTAAACGTGCTGTCTCTGTGCAGGGCGGCTGTTCATCCTGCTCAAGAACAAGAGGGATAAACCCATGCCTGCCGCAAGCGCTGCCAGCCCTGCACGGCAGGCTGGGGCACAAGAAGGAGCAGCCCTCCGTGCTGCTGCCTCAGGAGATGCCCCTGTCCAGAGGAGCCCCCGTCCGAGCAGACGGGGACATGTCGGGGTCACAGACTGACCTGCTGCCACCAAGGAGGGGCCGGCCCCTGCTGTTTTGGTGTGAGGTCTCAGATCATCTCTGCTATCAGGCACTACAACAATCTCACAAGGATCTTGCTTTGTTCAACAGTCCTTGAGGGACATGGGTAAGGCAGAAGGATCAGGTCCAACAGAAGAGGTAGGGAGATGAACCAGGGGATGATCCAGCCCAAGCCCAGATGCAGCCAGGAACGTTTCAACGCGCGGTGGCAGTCCGTGTTTCCAGCGTTATCAGCCCTCTTGAAGACAGTCTCTAATGGCCTTCCCTTCCTTTGTGCGAAAGGGCAGGTGGTGCGCGTCTTTTGGGTTGTTTCAACAAAAGGAACAAATAGAGGATAGTTATCTTGCTGGAAGGGGTCCCCAGGTGATGGAGCGGTCCCTGTGGGATGGCGGGGTGGGTTAGCAGCACATCCCCACCCCCAGCTGCTCTGGCCCAGTTACCTCCCAATAGAATGAGTGTTTTCCCAGGCCATGAGATGGCGAGCGGCTCGTCCCTGGCACGACATCCGTTGCTGTCAGCGGTGACAATGCCTGCGTCTGCTCGCACCTGCTGTGGCCCTGATTAGATTGTGTTTAATTTCAGCCTGCTTGGGAAGATTGTGAGCATGTGGCGGCCAGCGGCTCCCCCAGCACGTGCCCCATTGTCCGCGGGGGCTAATCCACTGCTTCAGATGTGGAGTGTCTTGCCTTTGTCTCCTCTCCCCTCAGAAATTACTCTCCCACGCAGCTGCCTCCCCTGTGCTGGCCACGCCACGGGGCTTAGCAGCTGCTGTTTTATTCCAGGCTGGTCCTCATTGCCCTGCCATCCCTTGGGGTCACGTCCTGTCCCCCCGCCAGTGTGTTCCAAGGTGGCAGAGGTGGCCTGGGCAGGGGGGAGATGTTGTCGCCCCCACTGCCAGATGAAAGAAACTCTGCAGTTTGCGTTCCCCAGAAAGACTTCATTTTCACTACTTTTGAGTGGAACTACTTGAGTTCTCGAAAACTCTTCTCACATAGCATAATCTTAACAGTTCAATACTGGAAATTCACATTGTTACCCAAATGCCTGCTAGGAAAAGAAAATTAGTAGCTCAGTTAACCAGAGGACCAGGACAGACTGAAATGCAGCCCAGCACAGACGAGGGCATCTGCAGAAAAACATTGACACCTGGTGGCTCATTCAGCCAACTGCTCAGGATGCCGTCTTAGGTGGCGTGTCAGATTGTGTTTCAAACGAATTTTATCAATTAAAAAATAGTTAAAGAATAAGGTAGAGCTTTCCTGGCATTAACCATGCGTTAACCTGTGTGTGCATGTGGGAGAGAGCTGTGCAGATGTGGAGAACCCTGGGAGATGGCGTTTCTGTCAATGGACCTTTACGGAGCTGTTTGCAACCACAGGAACCCCCATCTGCTCAGCAAAACCTGCAAGCACATTAGAGCCTTACGCCTAAAAAGCTTCCTCTAGGACCAAACTGCTCTCCACTAAAATACTACTTTATGTTCCCTTAATGACAAGGAGTAGCACTTACTCCTTTTGTAACTACTGTAACTGCAGTAGTGCTACGCGTTTCCATCAACTTCCCTTTCACACCGGCGTGGCCGCATCCCAGCTGCCGCGTTTGGGAGCACGGGAGGGCAAAACCTGTGCTCTGAGAGACAGGGTCTTACACTGGAAGCAACAAAACAAGCAATAGAGACATTTGATCCCTTTGTTTTTGTCTGTAGGTATCTAACTATAGCCACATTCACAGCCCAAGGACAATGTGAAGTTTCAGGCTCCGTTAAAAAAAAATACATAAAAAGGGATTTGAACATGGCTTTTTCATTAGTACCACACCGCCTCCCCCAGAAGCTCCAAAAATTAATCCATTTCATCAGCAGGCACTCAGACAAGATGCTGATGAATTCCAAAGAATATGGTATAGGCAAGATTAGAATTAACAGGATGAAGTGTGTTGCTATTACTCCTCTAGAATTAGAGCTCAGAGAGTAACACATCTGTGCAACTCAATGGCAAACTGAAAACAGGCTGCTTTGTTTCTGGGTTGTTTCAAACCCTTTCCTTATTAATAAAGAAATACATTTAAGACACTCTGAAAGCATGGGCATTATGCCAACAACAGTATAAAAGCAAAATATATTGGTTTCATTGAAACAGTTCCCTTCTTTTTTTCTGCCAAAACTGTTTCCTAAGCATTAGTCACAGCTTCGCATGTTGCTGACATCCTTCCTCCCTTCCAAACTGCCTGAGCGATGGAAGGAAGGAAGGAACAAACTTCTGACAATAGAAGCGATGCCTGGGTCATAACTACAGTTATAGCAGCACACAGAATCTCAGCACAAGACTAGGGAATTTGAGAGTTTAAGACCTGAAACTCAGGCCCTGAGAGTAGCCACAGAGACACAAAGAGATAACAGAAGAGGGGTAAACAGCAAAAAGCTGCTCTGAGTCCTGCTCTTTCTGTTTTAGCTCTGAGCCAGGTTTCAAGGCCACAGCACAACCTTTGCAGGCAGAGGAGCTGGATTCACCCGTTCTGAAAGCCTGTCCTGACCGCCCTTCCAAGAGAACAACACAAATTCTTACGAAGGTCTAACATGCAAGGAATGGCTTAGCAAAAATAAGGCAAAAATAACATTTTGCACTACATGCANGTCCTGACCACCCTTCCAAGAGAACAAGGTCTAACATGCAAGGAATGGCTTAGCAAAAATAAGGCAAAAATAACATTTTGCACTACATGCATGCATGTAAGTAATAATCTAAATACCAGATTGGTATTAATCTAAGTAATAATCTAAATACCAATATCGTTGGCATTATATCTCTGTGTCACTGTGCTTCTTATTGCCTCGCTTCTAAAAGCTGTCCATAAAAAGTGGTCTGCCTTACATGTTAAAAGCAACACCAGCATGTGTTACCTCAAATTCTAATTATACCTTTTTTACCCTACATATACAGCATGGTTTCAGATGTGACAGGCAGATGGAGTTTAACAGGAAATATTACATCAACAGATGCTACTACCTAGTTATCTTTGTTCAGTCTGGAAATAAATTGAGGGGTGAAGCATGAAAACATGTTTTCTTCTAGGGCCACCATCTGCTAATTTCAGAAGTAGCTGTCACTGGTGACTCAGTAGCATTTGTCTATGTAAAAACATTACTAATATCATTCTCAAGGTAGCTATTATTATATATTCATTACAACAATTGACTAGTACAGAGATGACAGCATATAAAAAAATGTGACTAATGATTTTAAAAGGAAAATAACTTTGAATAGAATTATGTGAGAACGGGCAGGGGGTTTTCATGGGAAATTTTAGAAAATAAAATTTGTTTTTATCCTTCCTTTCCATCATATTCTGTTAAGAAAGGAAAATGTTTGTGGTTTGACATCAAATGGAGCTTTTCCAGTTTCAGAAGTGCATGGTCTTCACAGGAGAAATGTGTTTGGTTACCAGAGTTTGTAAAACAAAGGGTTAATAGACTGACAGCAGCAGTGTTGACGGGTTCCAATGAGGAGTTTTATGAAACAAGATGAGGAGAGACGGCAAGGGGTAATGGTGTCCCAACACACACAAGGTGGCCACGCGGCTCGTCCCAC
>VWPW01021805.1:0-13181 GCA_013389825.1 Crypturellus undulatus
CCATTTCAATAATCAAATTAACTGTTACTACGATAGTGAACAGTATCATCAACAGATTAAATTTACCTTCCCAAACCAATCCCCTTCCCCAGGGGAATTTCAAGACGTCTCCCCAAATTCCCAATCGACTCTCTTTAACATCAGAACACATTTCACAAAAAAAGACAATGGAGCAGTCTGATTTTGCCCCATTATCAATTTACCGATGTACAAATACAAGATTACTCCCTCGCCGAGGCTCCTCCCTGGATGCCTGGGCCCTTCCTGGGGATGAAAACAGATGATAAACACAACGCTGCAGACAACAAACACACTCTCCACACAATGAACACACTGGGCGCACTGGACACAGAACAAATGAACCTTTCTTCCTATAGCGTGCTTGTTCCCTCAGGGTGGTCCCTTACTACTGCTGTCAGTAGTCTCCACCCAACCTTCCCTTCAGGGACAATGGAGTTGTCTGTCCCTGTCCCTTATTAAAAACAGACTGGTTGTCACTCCGATAGAGAACAGCACAGTAACCAATTCACCAGACTGGCTGCCACTCCGATAGTGGACAGCACAGTAACCAGACTGGCTGCCACTACGAAAGTGAACAGCACAATAACCACATTCAATTTAAACCAGTCCCCTTTTCCAGGGGAATTTGGAGACATCTCCCCAAATGATCAGCCGACTCTCCTTCGGTGCGTCCATCTGGATTATTGTCGGCTCCCCTGAGGCCTCCCCGGTCTTATTATCTTGTGCTTCCCAGACTCTTTCTTCCTATTCGGATCCCGGACGAGCCCCCAAATGTTATGTCCGTTTTCCGAATATGGAAGTAAGAAGACAAAGACCATCAATTTGATTCGCAAATTTAATAGTTTCAAAAATTTAAGATAATTGACGAATTTAATAGCAGCAAGATAATAAGACAAAGTTACCAGCTAGCTGGGGTCCGGGCTCTTCCCACGCAGGGGTTCCACCAAAGGACCCCGTACAGAGTGTGAGCAGACCTTTTACACACTTTAAGCAACCGCCTTACTCCCCCTTCTCACCGCCTCCCTTTCCCATTTGTTCCTGTATCCTGTTTATAAAGTTCTTATCTTATCGTTCTGTCTTCTGTGAGGTATGCTGCAGTCTCGATGTCTTTATGGCATCGTCTATCATTCATGGTATGCTGCAGTCTGGTCAACTTTATGGCATCGTAAACAAATTCTGTCATTCATGGTATGCTTCAGTCTTGACATCTTTATGCCCATGTGAGCAAATTCCATCATTCAGCAACCNTGACTCTTCATAGTATCCTTGAGAGGTGTCCCTGCTCAAGGGGAAGATCCTGGCGTGCAACCTGCTGCGAGGCAAGGAGAGCTCAATGGGCTCTTGGGCTGTCCTCATATTTATGGGATAAATTCTTTCAATTCAGAAATGACTGTTGGCTGGTGTACACACAATTAGCCTTATCTCCCCAACAGGATAGGGCCATCAGGACTGTTATTGATGGTTAATGTCTGGGTGGGGGAAGAAATCAGGGAGGCATCTCCCAGGATCAGATAATGTGGTAGTTAGCACCTGAATAGGGCTATGTGTGAGAAGTCAGGTTGAGCTGGGGAAGAAGCATATCCGTCACATGCTCGGATGATAGTACTGAAGAAAGGTTTTATAACCAGATGCCAGACTCTGACAGTAATAGCAATCATAATTTCTTCTTTGGCAAAGTAAAAAGAAAGAAAAAGATAGCAGCAGCTAGTAACCTTTCTTCAATAAAGGAAAAGAACAGACCACAGAAAACAATACTGAAGAAAGAAAAGAACACAATGCCTAGGATGGTGCAAGATTTGATCAGAGAAGAAAACAAGCTACATACAGAAGCAAGGAAGTTAGAATCAATGTTCTGCAGTTCGCTGTCTACCTCTAATCAGAAACTTCACAATAAAAGTTAAACATCTGTTTTGTTTTGTTCTGTTCCCTGCTTTCCTCCCAGTAATGGAAATTATTGTGATTATTTTTTTTTTAGCACCTATCAGCAAACAAGCAGAACTTCAGCCGATTACAATTTACAATGTGTTCACTTAACCCACTCTTTCTGTGCTTCCTTGACCCTTATGCATTTTTCATATTCACATTTGCCCTGACATATACTTAGGATTCCTTAGTAAACTTGGGTCTAAATTTAAATCACATCTGAATATTTCTATTTTTACCTTTTTATTTTTTTTTTTTTTAACAAATAGGATTTTTTTGGCATGTTTGGAGTCGCTACACAAGTATTTTAATGACAGCCCTTTATTGACAAATGCTGCTTCTTACTAATTTCATGAGAAATCCTAAACAATGTTTGTGATAAAGAGATTGTAATTCCCAAGATAAACAAAGTGATAAGGATAGGTTAAACTGGCACCAGGTTGTAATTTACAAGTGACAAGGATGCTAAGCTTCTATCAGCTAGTGCAGACAAGGATGCTAAGCTTCTATCAGCTAGTGCAGAAACAAAGAACAAGGCCAAACCGCAAAGAGTTATATAAACCAGGAGGCGCATTCGCAGAGCCCTGAGAAAGGTGAAAAAGGTCATCAAGAAGACCACCAGGAGATCTCAGAGACAACCCNGAGCCCTGAGAAAGGTGAAAAAGGTCATCAAGAAGACCACCAGGAGATCTCAGAGACAACCCCCCCCCCCCCACCCAGCAACAAGGAGAGAGCATGGGTAGAAACTTTGTAACGCATCAGAACTAGGAATCCAAACTGGGAGGAGACTTTTGAGCAACAGTAAATAAAGTGTGCACCACTGGTGGAGCAGAGACTCCCCGGGTGCCCAGCGCTGCTTGCTTGCTATTTACAATAAAGCATACTGATGAATATTGAGAATTTGTCAGTTTATAACAATGTTTATATTTTTAGAAATACTGAAGACCATCCTCTCAAAAAAAGAAGAACAGGTCTGTATTACTTATATTGATTTTGTTACTTCTGTAGTCTACTCACACTAGGCTATTTCTTGTTTTGTTTCAGTACTGTAGCATGTATTTTAACATTTGTTGTTATAATGGTAAATTATTGAATCATAGAATGCCTAAGGTTGGAAGGGACCTCTAGAGGTCATCTAGTCCAACCCCCCTGCACACGCAGAGCCACCTAGAGCACGTGGCACAGGGCTACATCCAAGCGGGTCTTGAACTTTAACTTGTGGATATTGTATGCTATTTCCTATTTTTAAATATTTTAAATATTTAAAGTAGGGTTCACAAGGGACAGTACTTTTCTATTTGTCTTTATATTGAGCAGTTAGTGCTACCTGTGCACAAACAAGGCTGTCAGATATTTATCCCTAATGTGTAGTTTTTAGCCTATAATTATTTATATCTTTCAATATTTTACTACACTTATATAGTTCATTTTTTGAACTCATTAAATCAGTGTTTCAGTCATATTGAGTTGCATTGCTTTAATGTACAGAAAAAAAAAAGTAGAGATTGTGATGAATATTAGTCTACACAAATTTTGCATGTGGTCAGTAATAATAAAGCTTAAGTATCTACAGTCTACCAAGTGACAGTTTATTAGGTTGCAAGATGAGGAAGCCTGTATTATTAATTTCCTTTAAACACTCAGATGAATGTTACCTGTATCTCATTAGAAAATTCTTGTATATGTTTACCTTCATAAGATAATTTTGCCACCTTCTTATAAACGTTCATGATATAGTTAATGTTTTATATTGTATTTCCTGTACAGCTTTTCCTAAAAAGGTTCCACGGGTCAAAAAGCATCAGTTTGCCGAAGTTGCAGGTACTAAATGGAAAAGTTAAAAAAGCATGTCTGGAGCAGCCTTTTCATTCTTCGTGGGAAGCAAGCAAGAAACATCAGGACCAAATGTCTCAAATTATGGTGTTCCAAGGGAAAAAGATAACATTTGATGACTAGACTTTATGTAAACTCAGATTTTAAAAGAAAAATCATGTAGATTTGCATCTGGTGGTATTTTCTTATGGAGCAACAACTGGTGTTGGAACGCTTTCCCCCTCCTGATAAGAATAGAAGATAGACTAGAAGGCTTCACTGAGATGATATTTAAAAGCTTTGTTGCTAGAACTAATCATCTGTTTATAATGAAGATGATTAGCTAAATAATGCAGTGTGGTGTCTTGGCTAACAGGAGGTTATGCGGTGTTGGTTTGCAAGCTCTATTACAGTTTTGCCATTAATGAAGTACACTCTTCATTGAATGAATGTTTTGAGGAATATCATTTATGCCCTCCAAGAGTAGTATGGATTCTTTAGAGTTTTGAGTAAAAATATATTATTTGAGGCCTTGGATACAAGGAGAGGAGAGAAGGTAAAGTATCACTACTGAAGAAATAATCCTAAGAATGTGCATTTCAGTTGAATAAAAGGTAAGAGATCTCTTAAACTTGAACAGACTTCATACATTTCTACACTTATTAAGTAGCTAGAGAAGTAGATCATAGAATCATAGAATCATAGAATGCCTAAGGTTGGAAGGGACCTCTAGAGGTCATCTAGTCCAACCCCCCTGCACACGCAGGGCCACCTAGAGTACGTGGCACAGGACTGCATCCAAGCGGGTCTTGAAGATCTCAAGATCAGAAATATTCATGGTATGAAGATCAGAAATATTCATGGTATGAAGAATTCTAGACATCAATAAAATATTGACCTGTATAAATTGTGATCCTTTTCTTTGATTATGCTGGCAGTTTGAAGAACTGAAAAATGTACTGAAGAGTTGAAAGAGTTAAATGATGGAATTTGCTCACATTGACATAAAGGTGTCAAGACTGAAGCATACCATGAATGACAGAATTTGTTTAAAGATGTCAGGACTGAAGCATACCATGAATGACAGAATTTGTTTACGATGCCATAAAATTGACCAGACTGCAGCATACCATAAATGATAGACGATGCCATAAAGATGTCATGATCGCAGAAGACAGAACGATAAGATAAGAACTTTATAAACAGGATGCAGGAACAAATGGGAAAGGGAGGGGGTGAGAAGGGGGAGTAAGGCGGTTGCCTAAAGTGTATAAAGGGTCTGTTCACACTCTGTACGGGGTCTGTCAGCGGAACCCCTGCGTGGGAAGAGCCTGGACCCCAGCTAGCTGGTAACTTTGTCTTATTATCTTGTTGCAATTGAATTTGTCAAATTATCTTAATTTTTTGAAATTATTAAATTTGCGAATCAAATTGATGGTCTTTGTCTTCTTACTTCCATATTCGGAAAACGGACATAACAGTATTAAATGTTCTTGTTCTGGAAAATGTCAGAGAGCTCTGATATGTATGTCTTGCACTTGTTGCATAATTCACAGTAGTTTTTCTTATTCCTCATGCTGATATTTAAGAAAATTGAATGTATATGAAAAGATAATGTTATAACTACCTTTGGTAGTCAAAATGATTTGGTTATTTCCTAAAGAATGCTGAAAATGAAGATCTCTTGCACACTCAGGAATGTTTGACTGATTTAAGTGGCATTTCTCAGTTTTTGAATAAGTTTTAGATATGAGAATCTTCACTATATTTTTTCTTGAGAGGCTTTCGCTAGTGGTTAATAGAAACAAAATTTCTGAGCTTGTAATTATTCTTCATCTGTGTGGTTTATTTAACTATAATTTTCTTTGAGAAACTTAAAAAATGAATCCATAAACTTGGTAATTGACTGCTATGGGTGTAAGATAATGTACTGTGCAATTCCTATAGTGTGTTGTGGAGACCTAGATTTATTAAATGCCCCTGGCTTCTGTATTTGAAGAAATGAAGTCTTCTGCCTAATTATCTAAAATAAACCTGCTCTGTAATATTGTTCTAATACTTATTTTCCAAGAATGTGGTGTTTACATCATATTCCTTTTTCTTGCATATGTCAACAGATGTTTTCTTTTACAGAGAAAGACCTTTGAAACAAAGGTTTAGCAGAAATATGGGATAACTAAACTTAAGAAAAACAGAGATTTCTCTTATAAATGAATTTCTGTACTTGGAAAGCTTGGTAACTTGAACACAATCATTAAACAAACATTCTGCATTTGTAAAGATTTCTAATACAGTCTAACTCAAATCAACAGACTCTTTGACTAAGGCTTTAGTCATTTTGGTATTTCATACTCTGAGACTCACCTTTCAATTAATACTTGAAAAAAGGCAGTCTTTCTATTTTTGTACAGATGCACACAATTTCTCTGAGGTTTTCATTGAGAGGTATAGCTTCTTGTGAAACATTGTATTTATTGAAGAACTTGATGAGTTGAACACTTGAAACATTTTATTCAAGTCATTTTCACATAATTTTGCAATCATAATAAGGGTATGTAACACAAGAATATGGAAGTGCAATGAAAAATACAAAGCTAGTGTCTGAATATTATAAATAAAAGCAATTCAGATAAAGATGCAAAGATTTTGAAATTAAGACTCTTAGAAGAAGTAAAGGAAATAATGAAAACCTTTCAAAAAGCTGAAAAAAGTGGCATTTCACTGTATCTATAGCATTTAGTTACATAATAAAAACCTACCAATAGCATACTCTTCAGTTTTAATTCAAGTTAAAATATTTCAGCACCTTCTAGAATTTGGAGAATAGGAAAATGCCATATTGGCATAAATGTGAGACACAGGATAAACCATCTTTCAATGTCTCATTTATGAAACTTGCCCTGCTGGTTTGAATAAGTACAATAGAAACCATCTATGAATGACTAAGAGGGTACAGTTGGCATTTGCACTCCTTCAATGCTGCATAGTAAACTCTGAAGCAGAGAGACAATGGATAGGCTTTTACTATCATAAAAATCTAATCTACACAATATGTTGGTTCAGTTGGTGACCAGTGTTTCATTTTTGTTATATTTTTGTCCAAAAATATGCAAATATCACATGTATTTCAGGATTTAAAAAATATAATAAAGCCCTTCTATAATGTATCTAGTGTTCAGAATATTCCTTATGTGCATTTTTTTTATCTAAAGAGCTGAAATGTGGGAGACAATTGCTTCATGCACATTTTTAAACTGACATTTCAAAGGAAATGGGAGACTGTTAAGACAGCAACTTTGTCTTAGAATTTTCACAAAATTAATCTGATATTGCTCTCAGACCAATGGCAAGACCTCTTTCATAGACAATAGGAACAAGCCCTATGCCTGGTTAAAAAGATTTTCAAAGTAGTATTTTTTTTTTTTATAAAATAAAATCATACCAAAACTTTTTTTTAGACAAAAACTGTTTTTTCCACACAAAAGAAAAATGAAAGTAATCTCTTAAATAATATTACAATATGAAAAAGTAGGCTAAGGTGTCTGGGTCAAAACGGTGCCAAACTATTGAAAATACTGGTTGGCACTCCTCCATTTAGAAAGCTTCCTCGTGCTACATAATCAGCTCTCTAACTTTTCCTACATTTACTATAGATCCATAGGGGAAGTTAAAGATGCATTTCTGTGTTTTTGTGTTATTATTTTTTATTATTAATCTTAAAATCCTGCTTATTTTAAATAGATGGTTCATGTTACCTTAAGCAATTTTGTGCTATTTTATACATTGGTGTCATGTTGTTTAACACACCTTTCGAATTTTGTATTTTGCTAAGAATATCTTTGTAGCTACAGCATCCCACAAATGCCAGTGAGTAGGTGCCACTTGCCTAGAACAGAGTTTCCCCCAGTAGCACAGTTCATCTTACTCCCATGTAATATGCCTCAACAATTTTCTGAAGCTACTGGTGTCCCAACACTTTCCAAATAAGGCTGTTCCCATTAAAAGGACTAAGTCCAATATTACAACTTGCTCTAACTACACAGCTACTTGTGCTCCTCTAGTCCTTATTGACTTCAGTGGAGTTCTGCAGGCAGTTGGAGTATCGACACATGAACAGGTTACTGCCTTGTAAGCTGCAGTGTAAATTCAATTTTTGCTGATTACTCTGTGGCAAATTGGCATTTTCTTATCCCACATTAGCTGTTGGGCACGAGGTAGAGGTATGTGTGAGCTCTTACTAGGAAACAGCCTGTACTCACAGCCTAGTTTGCGCTACAGTAATTTCTGAGTCTGTTGCCCAAGCTGCTGTCAGAATTTTAAAACCAACTTTGACCTAAGTTTCTAGAAAGGTAACAGAAGGAAATGCACTATTACCCTCCAATATTTTCATCTTAAAAAGCCTTTGGGCTGAGATTTCAAAAGTCTAAAATCCTAACAAACCCTCATTTTGCAGGATATAAAAAATGGACTTCTAACACAGTTTTCAAATTTCACACCTGTTAGGTGCCCATACTGATGACTGTTTACTAAAATGGATCTCTGGACAAACAAGAAGAGACCTGCAGGTGTAAACTATTCATTCTGTACCCACATCTAATCTGGGGTAGTAAGCACTGGGTTGATGGTTCTTTCTTAGATTCCATTTCTTTAGGTATATTTTCTAGTTGTGCAAGTTTCTGGCATAGCTGAGATGGAAGTACTTAATATTCATGAAATAAATATACTTTTTTTTTAAAAGTTGATCCTTTAAAATATTATGGCAATCCACAGAACTTCCAGATTAAATTTGCATGGTTCTACTGCATAAAATGCTTTTGACAAATATTGTCTAATATATTCTCAGAAGTGATAATAAAGCCTTTCCATATTCCTCAGATTTTTAACTATAATCAATAACACATATAATAAAAATATATGAACTTTTTTTTTAATTTGGTGTTTTGAACTGCTGGTAAAACATAATCAAATCAATTATTTCTAAGCCACTTTGTTCCAAAAGTAAATCCTTCATTTCACATAATCTGTGATCCTCTTTAAAAAAAAAAAAAAAAAACTAGATCTTCTTGTGATATGTCATTTCACAGTTTAAGAACAAAATCACAGCTACTTTAGCTTACAGCAGGGTGCACTGCAAAAGCAAAATAATTAAAATAATTTGGGGAAGGGGAGTGGGGTGGTATATCCAGCACCAGTAAGTAATTTGGGCTGAGGTTTTTCCCCTTAAGAATATTGTATCTGGTTCCTGAATTACCTAAGGTAGAGTAGGATAAATATGTTCACTTTTGTTCTCCTTCTATATATAGTATATTTTCCACTTCATTATTTGAATGCTGAGATATGCATTTTATGTCAAGTACAGTACTTAAGGGGAAGCAGATGGTAGGCCTTTTCACAATAGAAATTCCATGTTAGAGAGTCTGACCTACTTCTGCCTGTAGTGCCACCTGAGTAAATTGCATGCATTATTTTAATGGTTAACCTGTTCAAGTTGATTGCTTTTCCAGAGATAACTACATCAGGGACTCTTCAGAGCCCCATTTCTTCTTGACAGATTTTTATTTTAACTACCATTATGTGTGCAGAAATCTTTTTAAAAGCCCCACCTTGAAAAATCTGTTCAACATAAAAAGGTGGATTAGTTCTTTAATTTGGTTGCCAAAGATAAAACGGCTTCTTTCAAAAACCTATCTATGTTTGATTTAAAATAAACAAACAAAAAACCCTTCTAATGTATTAAAAATACAAATGTAACTTTTTTTTCACAGGGGTATAACTAATAGATATATATTTCTCTGCTGTATTTTAATATCTCTTGAAAACTGATCATACTTCTCTCATTCATATCAATGTGTCCCAGTGAGTTTTATTTTAGTGGCATTGTAGCATTACTCTCATTTTTTTATTCTCAAATTTTCTTGTATTTTCTGAGATAGCTGGCATTATACTTTCTATCATATTTTATTTAATGCACTTTGCATAAAGTTTTGCTACCTTTTTAGAATATGTTCAACTCATTCACCAGTAATACTCTGACTGGCATCTATCACCTGAAATCCAAATTTTCAGGAGTTAAAAAATAACTCATGTTTCTATGAATTAGATTTTATATATATATATATATATATATAAATCTGTGCATGAATCACCAGTTCCACACATTTCAATAGTTTAAAAAGGAATGCCAATTCAAATGCTTAAAATCCCATAGCAAATTTTGAGAAGCAGCTGAAGTACTTCAAAATCACATAAGGTATGTGAGTGTATGCATGCATGTTCTGTAGCTTTGTTTCTATAGTGTTTACATCCTCTTGAAGTTAATATAATGATACTTCAGTTCAAAACACTTGGCACTGCTCATCCATTTTCTTGCATCTTTCTTAATATCTGTTAAGAAAAAAAAACAAATGTTATGCACATAGAATCATAGAATCATAGAATGCCTAAGGTTGGAAGGGACCTCTAGAGGTCATCTAGTCCAACCCCCCTGCACACGCAGGGCCACCTAGAGCACGTGGCACAGGACTGCATCCAAGCGGGTCTTGAAGATCTCCAGAGAAGGAGACTCCACAACCTCTCTGGGCAGCCTGTTCCAGTGCTCTGTCACCCTCACCGTCAAGAAGTTCTTCCTTAAGTTCCCGTGGAACTTTTTATGCTTCAATTTATGGCCATTTCCTCTGGTTCTGTCAGTGACCACCAGTGAAAAGAGGCCAGCCCCATCCTCCTCATTGCCTCCCTTGAGGCACTTATAGACACAGATCAGGTCCCCTCTCAGCCTTCTCTTCTCCAGGCTGAACAAGCCCAGCTCCCTCAGCCTCTCCTCATAGGGCAGATGTTCCAGGCCCCTGATCATCCTAGTCACCCTGCGCTGGACTCTCTCCAGCAGCTCCACATCCCTCTTGTACTGTGGGGCCCAGAACTGGACACAGTACTCCAGATGTGGCCTCACCAGGGCTGAGTAGAGGGGTAAGATCACCTCCCTCGACCTGCTGGAGATGCTCCTCTTAATGCACCCCAGGATGCCATTGGCCTTCTTGGCCACGAGGGCACACTGCTGCCTCATGGTCAACCTGTCGTCCACCATGACGCCCAGGTCCTTCCATGCAGAGCTGCTCTCCAGCAGGTTGGTCCCCAGCCTGTACTGGTGTCTGGGGTTATTTCTCCCCAGGTGCAGGACCGTGCACTTGGCCTTGTTGAATTTCATGAGGTTTTTGACCGCCCAGTTGTCTAGTCTGTCCAGGTCCCTCTGGATGGCAGCACAGCCCTCTGGAGTATCCGCTACTCCTCCCAGCTTCGTATCATCTGCAAACTTGCTGAGGGAGCACTCTGTGCCTTCATCCAGATCGTTGATGAATAAATTGAACAGGACTGGACCGAGGACTGACCCCTGGGGGACTCCGCTCAACACAGGCCTCCAACTAACATGACCAAATAATTACAATATAAAAACACCTGTTAACTATTTATTTGTCAACCTGAAGATACAGTTTAGCAAAGACTAAAAGTAGGTTTTTAATCTTCTCACCTGCATGAATATATTTGGTTACATTTATAGGGGTAAGATGGAAGGTTATAACTTAAAGGAATGAAGAATAAATTTATCTTCAACCTGAATGTGAATGAACAGGCGTTCATGGAAGGACCTATTAAATCAGTCCTAGCCTGTTAGAGAAAGGCTTTCAAATCATGGGTCTGCCAAAAATGAGTGCTCATAACCTGCAGAAAACTGTTGCTTTGTTTCTTACAAGCACAACCAATGTAGGGTGAGAACAAGTAAAGGATTATGCTGAAGCCATTTACCTTGTAGCATTTATGACCTAAGTGTGATTATAAATACAGCTCTCAACACACAGGTGAAAAAATGTTTCTCATTTTAGCCTCACTGAATCACAAGTATCCTAATACAGAGCGAGGAAGGACCATTTTAAAGGCTAAGTAAGCAATATTCTTATTAATGCAGTATAATTGCAGTATAATTGTTTGATGCTGTTATAGCAGACCACCATTTGTTTTACACTTCATTCATTCACAACTCTAGAATATATCTTACATGGATCTGTACCCAATGTTAATGTATCATTTGTGCCATTCAGATGAATAACTTGATAACTATTACTCCTGTGTTACAAACTACTGATTGCTCTTGTGTGTGTGTGTGTGTGTGGCGGTGGGGGGGGGGAGGAAGAGACAGGCACAATTGTGTCATTGCTCAAACATTTGAAGAGCTAATGGGAAAACTGTAAATGGAGTGTGTTTGGAAGAACTGCTTCAGGAAGGAAGGAAGATCTGTGTGTGGGTTCTTATGAAATGTTTTAAGAGTCCTGTCACCGTCTGCTCAACAGTTCTGTGTGAATGCTATAATGGATATTGAATGAGCATAGGAAAGTTTCAGGACAAATACAAAGAAGACTTGAGCCAGAGGTAACATCTGAGAGCTCAGACAGCAGCAGCAGCAGTTTTGAAAGTGCTATATATTCCGATAGCAAGATTGCAAGAGCAAAATTCTCCATCAAAGACTTTTGGTAAGAGTCCTGCACTGACTGAAGGATAAATTCTGGAAAGATCATTTTTCAAGCCTAAATAATTTCAAAAATTCATTACTAGAGTTACAGAAATAGTTTAAATACCAGGGTTAAGTATTTGAAAGCTATGCAATTATCAGGAAAGTAACTGTTCCCATCCTTCCTTCCATAAACAGACCTTTGAAAAATACCAGCTGTATTTCTAATTAATACACTAGATATTTCTGAAACTCATGAAATGACATAGTAAAAACTGCTATCAGTAGAATTCAATGGAATTTATTTTTCAATATAAAATTAATCTCTAAGCTTTATAAATCTGTCAATCTTAGTATTATGACTATAAAACAGTAGCAAAGAAAAAGGGATGCACTTACGGTGAAATTGTACAGCCAGAGGCATATGCATGGTGGCCAGTATAGCGTATATCACAGCGTACTATATTGTTGGAGTAATCAGACTCAGGTACCAAATAGCTGGGGTTTACGCTAACCTTGAGGGGAAAAGGCATAGTATTGTTTATTTCTAAATTTGAGTTATTAACATACCNATCCTCATCCCCATCCCCATCCTATCATTATCCCCATCCCCAAAAGTCTAAAAAGCATTACCTTCAGAATGTAATTTCCAGGTTTTACATCTGTAATATCAATCCACTGGCAATCTATATCAGCATTGTAAGTGTCATAACAGCCAGGGCTCAGTCCCTTAAAAATGAAGTTATATAGACATCAAAGAATTTCTAGCGACAGTAACATTCCAGAAATTAATAACAGACTGAAATACACTTAACCATCACAACATTTCACTAAAAAAAATAATAAGGTTTAGTTTTTTGGGGCATTTTATTTGTCTAAACTGGAATGCCTAACTCTGACACCACTTTATTACTGCTATATAAAAAAC
>VWPW01021806.1:0-17296 GCA_013389825.1 Crypturellus undulatus
TGTAGCCATAACCTTGGCTACAGAGAATTGCCCTAGCAGCAGGAACTGACTCCCAAGTCCTGACACCTCAGCTGTTTGTTGTCTTCAGGTCTCTCCAGGGCTCACACATTGCAAACATCAGAGTTCAGCACACCTAGGAAGAGTCCACACCAGTTGGGGAATTTGGTTTAATTCAAGAAAACAAACAAACAAACAAAAATTTCCTGTGTACTGACATCGTGGACAGTCACTGTTTCTTTTTCTTCACTCCAAACACTGCCCTTCCTCCCAGTGCTAAGTAATGAGAAAGGAAGAAGCTGTGTTATGCACAGGGAGAAAGGCAGAGAAATACTGCAGACTAGCTCAGGCCATGTATGCTTGGATGTGCTTCTGATGGCATTTCCATGTTCTCTGTCATGTAACACCAACAAGGTCCCCCATGCACCTCATCAGCCTGGGGCTGAACCTTTGGCGACCAACAGTGGGGCTGATCCTGAGTCTGGGCTCCAGCCTATAGGGAGAAGTTTGAAAAGGTGTGGACAAACCCTAGAGGCATCCCTTTGTGCTCAGCTATTCAGGGCATCTAGATCCCAGAGCTGAAGCCTGTTCTGAGCACTCAAGAACTATCTCTTGGACAGAAGGGAAGGCTGATCCAAGGCCAGTGTGACTTGCTCATGGTGAAATGTGGCCTAGCATCACTCACATACTGTCTCTCTTAACTCTCTTAACATAAGAGAGTTATGCGTTATGGAAACTCTCTTATGCGTTTCCATAATTCCAGCTGTCACAAGAAGCACCTCAGTCAGGAGCACCTACCTGTTCTGCCTCCAGATCATCTTCATTCATTGGTCCTACAGCTGGCGGTTGAATTCCAACCAATTGCCTCCTACCAGCTTGTGCAGCTACCTGCATGGAGGCTCCTAGGATAGATGGGAGCGCCCTGCAAATACAAACCACAAGGAGCTGTATGAGCACAGGGCAAGCTGGATCTGCATCCTGTGCACACTGCATCTCTGTGTGCTGGGAGACATGGCTGGGAAAGGGTCCCACAACAGCTTCTCTCTCACTCTGGAAGGGGCTATCCTGCCTCTCCCAGACCATGCGCACACACACATTCCCTTTAGGACTCACAGTTCCCAACTCAGGATAAAATTTCAGGATGCCTCTGAGCAAACAGAGAAGCATGCACTATCAAGGACTTAACACACCTTTCTTGTGCCTGCCACATCACCAGGTTAATGTGAAGGAAAGGGATAGGAAGTCATAAAATCCACTCCTAAATAAATGAGAGAACAACTCCTCCTCCTGCGTGGCAGGATGGCTGGAATGTCACTTTGCCTTGCATGGCCACATGCTTTCCAGGCAAGGAAAGAGCTCCTCTGTGTTTCATTCCATCTCCCTACAGACTGTCTGGCCTCTGGAACAGCCCCCATGGTCAGCAAGTCTCATAGACGCACACTCTTCTCCTCTTTAGAAGGTCTCACAAGAGCCAGATTTTTCCTCAGACTCACAAAATGACCTTAGACCCCTAGCCTCTCTGTCTGCCAAAAGAAAGCCTCCTGTTTCCTTCTGTCTACAGGGTATGGGAAAAAGACCTCGCTCTCCTGGAATGAGGCTTTTCCCTGAGTTTCACAAAAGCAAGTGACCTGGAAGCACAAATAGCAGAAAAAGGAAGCCAGCATGACAGTCTACAAGGACTGGCTCTGCACTGTCCATCCAGCAAGGATTCCCAGTCCCCAGTCCTCCAGCCTCTCTGTCTGCCAAAAGAAAACTTCCTGTGTAATTGTTTGGCAAGAAAACACGTTAGAGCAGAATATATAGAGGCCACTGGAGCAGGAGTGATGTGTGGATTGGCTCCAGCCTGAGAACGAACTGTGAGGCCTCAACTGGAGTCCTTGAAGGACGGGTGTCCTAGGCAGTCTACAGCCTGTCCTCACAGTGGCTGCTCTCCAACTATTTGTTTTTCCTCTGCAACATCATTTCTTGCCATAGTGCTTTGCTCCTGCTCTGTCATGTCCACAAGCAGTAACAGGGGTCTCTCAAGGATTGGTTCATGACCTAAGAGAGTCTCTTTGGGGCAATAACTTCTTCACACGAGGGGAAGAGGTCCTGGGATCCTTCTTCAGATCTCTTTGGGCCTGTGGTGCCTCTGGTGACATAGTCAGCCCACAGGCAGTGGTTTGGGAATGGTTATGAGAAACTCACAAGCAAACAGTAGAGCTGCCTGCTTTGAAAATCCAGTGAAGTCTTGGTACCCAATACCACCATCCTTATCATCCTCCTCTACCTCCTGCTCCAGACAGAATGGATGATTCTCAAAGATTTTCCTCATTTTCTTCCTCTCCCTCTCAGACTGGAGGGAGGAGGGCAAGAAGATGGGCTNAATGTTTGTTCCCTCAGGAGCCACTGGACATTTCCCATCTGGGCTGAGCAGCAGCACATCTACTGCCTCATGCTTTCTGACACATTGCACTGAAACCTTGGCTCCAAAACCCAACAGCAAAGAGAAGGAGAAGGCACAACTCCTTCCCCATCAGGAGTGAACTACTCCATTACTGTTCTCACCACTGGAATCATCTGCGTTCTCCTCTTCCCAGGCAGTCTTCACATGTGGCATGTTAGGAGGTCTCACCCGCCTGAGTCTCACTGATGGATCTCTCACAGGTGGAGGTTGGCCAGGCAGAGGTCTGACAGCCGTTTTTTTGGAAAGGGTCTCCAGCTCCTGCCTCAGCAAAACCACTCCTCTGTGAAGGAGGGGCTGCACATTTCCTTTGCAGTGTTTTTTGGCCATGGGGACACAGGCACATGTCAGAGCGACTATGAAGTCTCTCCTTTCCCAGAACAGAATATGTAGAATAGGCCTGATCCTGCAGAACTGTCTTGGGAAGTGGAGTGCACCACTGCAGATCTCCAGTGCCCAGAGGTGCAAAAGGTATTTATATACAGTGACCAATTCCCTGACAGCCTTCTCTTTTTCAGGCTGAACAGGCCCAGCTCTCTCAGTCTTACAGTCAGTCTCAGACATTCCGATCCTGCAAACCTCATGCAGAGTTTCCAGCCATATGTGCCTCTCTGCAGAGTCCTGTTATGTCCCTCTGGGCAGGATGGTCCAGTCTTCTGCCTCCCACCTGCTCTTTTCCCAGGGGCTCTGTCTGGGCTATCCTGGTCCCTCGAACAGGGGCCACCTCAGAGCTGCAGCACAGAGCTGCGCAGAGCCCTAAGTGCTGGGCTGCGGCCCCATAGCCGTGAGCCTGGAGGTGACAGCAGGCCCTGAGCACTAACCCATATTTCCATGGATTAGATGTCCTGTTCTCCTGTTCTAAAGCAGGCACCCACGGGAGGGAGCTGAGACAGGATCCCTGTTTCTTGGCTGGGTTTTAAGCAGCTGCTCCCCAGTGCAAATGGGTGAGAAACCTCTGCTGTGGGAGCTGAGAAGGGAGAGGGTTCGATGGTTGTGCAGCATGTGGCACTCAAACTGCCTCCCTTCTCCATTCAGGGCTCTCTGCAACTTGCTGGCCCTTCCTGAGGGGATCCCACACACTGACGGGCGAGGGCTCAGGGCAAGCACACAAAACCTGCCTTGTCCTTCATCCTGGCTCATTTGTTTTCTTGAGCTAACCTGATGCCTGTACTACCCAGAGAGCTACTCCTGGAATAGTGAGAAAGGAGTCACACACATCTATTCCTGTATCTCTTTCTATATAATATATAGATGAATATGTAAAAGATGAGGCATCTGTGGCTAAACTATCAGTTTCTGAGAGTTGCTTTCCCTCCCCCTCGCCGCTTTAATTTTCCTTTGCTACACTGCAGTTAACTATGTTCCCTACTTCTTATTTTTCTTTGCTTTTTTTGCCTGCCCATCACACTACCACTTGTGCACCCATTCTCCACTCATGTACTGGTTTCAGCCTTCCCAGCCACAGAAGAGCAGGGGCTGTGTGGCTGCTTGGAGGCACCTAGGGTACACTGAAAGACACTCCAGCAGAGCAGTTGTCCCCCAGAAGGCAGTGAGGAGCTGCAGGAACACCAAAACACGCAAGGAGGCACTGTGGAGAGCTGTGAACAGCACATGGAAGCTCCTGGGGTGCCCTAAAACACCAAAGAGTGGGAATCCAGAGGGGCACTGGACAGGGAACATGTCAAAGAGACATGAAGGCCTTGGGAGGGGCACTCAAAGCCATGCAGAGGACCCTGTCAGGCTCTGTTTGCAAAGGGAGCGATCTGTCAAGGGCCAAAAAAAGGGAAACCGGCAGGGCAGGTGGGAGGTTTGCATAGATCACTGGCAATGCAGCCCAGCTCTTGGCTTGCTCCCAGCCACTGTCGTGAGCTATCCAACACCTTCTACCCTAGAGGAGGAAATGGCAGAGGAGGGATGACTTTCTGAACGATGGGGTTTTTTCTCCCTGGAGCCAGCACAAGCTGCGCTGCTAATGCTGCTGGACACTAGTGGAGCTCTAACCTGCCCTTGCTGCCTGGGCGCTTGTGACTCTATGTAGGAGGCTTTTGCTTTCTGCCCCTTTCTCCAGTACATAACCAGGCTCTTGACCGGTGGGGCTCCTTCTCCAAAAGGAGCCAACCGCTCCATGTAGGGCACGTGTCGTCATGGCTGGGGCAGGTGGGGAGCAGAGGGAAGAGGTGACTTTTCTGTTTGGCAGAAGTGATCTAGTTCACAAGCAGGACTCTAGCTGAATTTGGCCCCCCTTCTGGCTCTTGGCCTTCAGCTTGAACTCTGCTGATAGAAGGGAAAAGAGAAAGAAACTCAGCAGCAAGTGTGAGATTTCCATGAACACACCACCTCACACTGCCATTCCCATGTTCCCCATTGTGCAAAGACAGACGTGTGCTCATCAGCATGACTGGGATATACAAGTGGGATAGACTGCAGTGACAGGTGTGATAAACAAGGATGTAATCCGTGACAAAGCGGTTTGTGCTGACTGAGTCATGATGAGCAAATGTGAGGGAGTACAAAAAGTTCTGTAAACAACAGTCAGAAGTTAAAACAATGGGACTCAAAAAGCGCATGCCCGTTAACTTTAAGAAGGGAAAAGTTCACTAAAGGGAAAAGTTCACTGAGGAAGAAGAGGAGCCTTCATCAAGAAGACCACCAGGGGGGTTTAAAAGACCCCCTAGTAACAAGGAAGGACATGTGCAGAAAAGAAGGAACTTTCGAGAAACGGAGATAAGAAAGGAATAAAAAGGCTCTTCCATGGGCTATAAGCACGCGCTGTTGGTGGAACAGAGACTCCCCGGCCGCCCAGCGCAGCTTGCTTGCTGTTTACAATAAAGTACACTGGCAAATCAATTGGCTCAGAGGATTTGTCTGTTTATAACAATTTGGTGACCCCGGCATGATTAGACCTGTCTCGGGGACTATTCCGGCCCAAAGGGGAGGCGCCCTGTCCTATTATTGGACAACCCCGGGGCTGGAAGTTTGGACCCTGATTCAGTCTAATCTACGAACCGAAATTGTAGTAAGTAGCAAGCAAGGAACTATTGAGATCTCAACTAAAGACTGCAGTAATAAGGTTCCCATAATTTTTGTGCACAAAGACGCAGGAGTGGAGGGCCCTTAGAGAGGCTCTCCAAAGGATGGTCCCCAGAGAGACCCTCCAAAAGACACTGAAGACACCGATTGTGAGTATGCTATCTCCTGGGTTGGGAATACTGCCTCAAGTGTGCGTATGAATAAGACGTCAGGTCTCTGACGAAGTGAGTGTGGACCTCCTATACGGTGCGGTTCCAATCTCCCACAAGGGACTCTGCCACTAACGGAGCGAAGCGAAAGATAGGGAGAGCAAAGGAGGGTCCCCAGAGAGACTCTCCAAAAGATAAGGCACCCCGGGCAGAATGGGGCAGAAACAGAGTAAAACCCTACGAAAGGGCCCCAAGAAATGCTCCCCAAAGGAGGGCCCTCAGAGAGACTCTCCAAAAGATAGGGAAGAAAAATTGCCCGAAATACCCCTCGACAGCCCCCTAGGATTAATGATTAAACATTGGGATGATTGGCCTTCTTTTAGGGGAAAATCCAAGGAAAAAATGGTCCGTTACTGTATGGAAGTCTGGGGAGGAAAAGAAATACGACCTGATCATTTATATTGGCCCTTTTTTGAGTCATTCGAGGATTGGATATGTCAGGCTCTAAATTTATATGTGAACCAGAAACAGCCCCATTATCAGGAAGAAAGTGAATATGCCCTTCTATGGATACCTACTTCTATGAGGGCTTATATCTTTTCTTTGAGTAAGGAGGAAAAGAAATCAAAAAGGGGAACTATGGGATCCCCTCAAATATCCCCCATCGTATGCGTCAGCCCCGGGTGATGATCCCCCACGCGCCTTAGCACAGCCAAGTAACCCTAATGAGAGGAGGGGAGTCTTAACCAGAAGTCAGACTCGGGGAAGGCAGGAAGAAAGTAACAACGATGAGGGAGCTCAGTTATTGCCCTTGCGCGAGATGCCTATGCCCCAACAACCTCAAGGGGTAGGGTTTATTTCGGTACTACTAAATTCAGGGGATGTAAGGCATTTTAAGAAAGAAACGGGCAGTCTCTTAGCAGACCCATAACATGCCAACATAATGGGTAATAGTTGTTCCCCAGAAGGAAGGGAGGAAGGGATCTTGAAAAGATCTCCTCTGGGATACATTTTAAAACATTGAAAAATTGTAGGGGGAGATCCGCTTACCTGGAAACAACTTAGGGAGTATTGTAATCATTGGTGGTCACTATACACTCTGGAAGGTTGAGAAAAGAATCATAGAATCATAGAATCACAGAGGCCAAAAGAGGCCAAAGAATGGAATTTTAAGATGTAACACAATTCACCTTTTCACCTTTTAGGCCTTTAGTGCCAGTCCTGTAGCACTAAGACCTCGTTAGCCCCAGCCCTTTAGCCGTTCCCTATAGCCCTTCACCACTAGGTCTTTCTCCCTAAGCTCTACCTCTTTAGTCCTAAGGCCTTTAGACCTCAGCCCGAGGACTTAAGCTCTAAGCTCTGGCCCTTTTAGTGCTAAGCCAGTTAGACTTAGGCCCTTTTCCTTTTAACCAGAAGCCCTCTAGTCCTAGGCCCTTTAACCCCAAGCACTACAACCCGAGCACTTTATCCCTGAGCCCTAACGCTTCAGAGCTGAAGCCCTTAGCCCTAAGCCCTAGCCCTAGCCCTAGTCCTTTAATCCTTGCCCTTTAATGCTGGCCCTTTAACCCCAGACATTCAGCTTTCGCAGCCCTCACCGCCCTAAAAAGCCCAAAGAAGCACTAAAAGGCCTAAGAAGCCCTAAGAAGCCCTCACGAAACCTTGCAAGTCCTTCCAAGCCTAAAAAGCCCCTAAGCAGACCTAGCCAACCCAAAAAGGCCCTAAATAGCCCTAAACAGCCCCTACACAGCCCTAAACAGCCCCTAAAAAGCCCCTAAACAGACCTAAACAGCCCCTAAAGAGCCCTAAACAGCCCTAAACAGCCCTCAAGAGTCCTCAAGAGTCCTAAAAAGCTGTAAATGCCTAAAAATCCCTAAAAAACCCTAGAAGCCTTAAAAAGCCCTAAAGAGACCTAAAAAGCCCTCGCAGCCCTTGCAGGCCTAAAAAGTCCTAGAAAGCCGTCGGAGCCCTAAACAATCCTTGGAAACCTAAAAAACCCTTAAAATGCCAAATAATCTCTAAAAAAAACCTAAAAAGCCCTAAAAAGCCCTTGCCGCCCTTAAAATGCCAAGAAAGCCATGAAAAGCCCTCACAACTCATAAAAGGTCTTGAAAGGCCTAAAAGCCCTAAAAAGCCTTCACAGCTGTAAAAAAATACCCTAAAAATCCTTAAAAAGCCGTAAAAAGCCCTAGAAAGCCCTCGCAGCCATAAGATGCCCTAAGAAGCCCTAGGAAACTGCAGAAGGCCCATGCAGCCCTAAAAAGTCCTCACAGCCCTAAAAAGCTCTTAAAACGCCTAAATATCCCTAGGAAACCCTAAAAGGCCCTAAAAAGCCCTAAAGAGCTGGAAAAAAGGCCCGAAAAATCCCTCGCAAAAGTAAACAGCCCTTAAAAGGCCATAAAATCCCTAATAAATAAATAAATAAGAAGCCCTAAAACACTTCGCAGCCCTAAAAAGACCTAGAAAGCCCTAAACAGCCCTTTGAAAAATAAAAAACCCTTAAAATGTCTAAAAATCTCTAAGAAAACTAAAAAGCCCTAAAAAGCCCTCCCTGCCCTAAAAAGCCTTACAAAGTCATGAAAAGAGCTCACAGCCCTAAAAAAACCTTAAAAGGCCTAAAAGCCCTAAAAAGCGCTTTGCAGCTCTAAGAAAAAATAAAATCCTGAAGAAAAAACCATAAAAAGCCCTAGAAAGCCCTTGCAGCCATAAAATGCCCCAAGAAGCCCTAGAAAACCATAGAAACTCCATGCAGCCCTAAAAAGCCTTTGCAATCCTAAAAAGCAATTAAAATGCCTAAAAAGCCGTAAAAGTCCTCAAAGGCCCTAGAAACCCCTGGCAGGCCTGAAAAGTCCTAAAAAGCCCTCGCAACCCTAAAATTTTTTAAAAAGCCCTTAAAAGCCTTCAAAAGCTCTAAAAAGCCCTGGCAGCCCAAAAAGGACCTTGCAGCCATAAAAAGGCATACAAAACCCTAAAACACCCTAAGATGCGCTAAAACGCCATAAAAAGCCTTGCAAATCCTTAGAAAGTCCTAAACAACCCCCTTACCCCTAAAAACCCCTCATAGCTCTAAGAAGCCTTAAGAAGTCCTAAAAAAAAACGAAAAAGCCTCAGAAAGCCCTAAAAAGCCCTAAAACCGCCCACAGCCTTCCAAAGCCCTAAAGAGACCTAAAATACCCTCGTAGCTATAGAAAGCTGTAAAAAGCCCTCGCAGATCTAAAAAACTGTAAAATGCCCTGAAAAGCCCCCGAAGACTTAAAAAAAAAATGTAAACAGCCCTAAAAAGCCCAGGAAGCCCTAAAAAGCCCTCACAGCACTAAGAAGCCCTAAAAGCCCCTAAAAAAAAAAAATNTCGTAGCTATAGAAAGCTGTAAAAAGCCCTCGCAGATCTAAAAAACTGTAAAATGCACTAAAAAGACCTCGCAGCCATAAAGAAAAACATAAACAGTCCTAAAAAGCCTAAGAAATCCTAAAAAGCAATAAAACACCCTAAAAAGCCATAAAAAGCCCTAAATGCCTCTAAAAAGCATTATTAAACTAAAACACCCTGAACAGCCCTCGCAGCCTTAAAAAGCCCTAAAAAGCCCTCACAGCACTAAGAAGCCCTAAAAGCCCCTAAAAAAAAAAAATAAAAAACCTCAAAATGCCCTAAAAACAGCTCGCAGCCATACAAAGCTTTAAAAAGCCCTAAAAAGTCCTAAAAAGCCCTAAAAAGTCCTAAAAAGCCATCACATCCCCAAAAGGCCTAAAACACCTTTGAAGGCCCTAAAAATATCTAAAAGGCACAAAAAAGCCCTCACACACCGGAAAAGCACAAAAAATCCTTAAAAGACGTAAAAAGACCTAAAAAGCTGTAAAAAGCCTAGAAAGCCCTCGCAACTCTAAAAAGCCCTGAAAAGCACTAAAAAGTCCTAGAAAGTCCTAGAAGGACCTAAGAAGTACCCTCACAGGCCTAAAAAACCCTTGAATTCCCTAAAAAGTGCTAAAAAGCCCTCAAGAAAAGCACTAAAAAGCCCTCAAGAAAACCCTAAAAAAGCCCTGAAAAGCTATAAAAACCAGTTTTGCAAGCCCTAAAAGCTCCTTGCAGGCCCTAAAAAGCACCTCGCAAGCACTAAAACCCCCTAAAAAGTCCTCGCAGCCCTAAAAAGCCCTATAGCATCCTACAATGCCCTAAAAAACCCTCAAGAGTCCTAAAAAGCCCTCACAAACCTTAAAAAGTCCTAAAAAGTCTTGCGAGCCCTCAAAACCCCTCAAAAGCACTTGCCGCCCTAAAGAGACCTCACGAAAACCTTAAAAAAGCCCTCAAAAGCCCTCAAAAGCCCTAAGCAGCCCTCAAAGTCCTACAATGCCCTCACAACCCTAAAAAGTCCTAAAAATCTCTAAAAAGCCCTTGCCACCCTAAAGAGCCCTCGCACCCTAAAAACCACTCGCAACCCTAAAAAGCCTTTTCAAGCCGAAAAAGCCCTTTCAAGCCTAAAAAAGTTCTCAAGAAAAGCCACAAAAAAAGCCGTGAATAGCACCTGCGAGCCCTAAAAAGAGCTTGCAGGCCCTAAAAAGCCTAACTAGAAAGCCATCACAAGTCCTAAAAATCCCTCACTGCCCTGAAGATGCCCTCAAAGCCCTAAAATGCCCTCAAAGCCATAAAAAGCCCTCAAAGCCCTAAAAAACCCAAAATCCCTAAAAAGCCTTCGCTCCCCTAAAGAGCCATTGCGAGCCCTAAAAAGCCCTAAAAAAAGCCCTAAAAAAGCCCTGAAAATGTGCTGCAGCCCTAAAAAATCCCTCGCTACACTAAAAAGCCCTTAATAGCCCCCAGAATGCCTAAAAAGACCTCAAAAACCCTCGTTGCCCTAAAAGGCCCTCAATAAAACCCTAGCAAAGCCCTGAAAAGCCGTTGCGAGCCCTAAAAAGGCCTAAAAAGCCCTAAACTGCCTTCACCTCCCTAAAACGCTGTAAAAACAGCCCTAAAATTTCCCCCAAAGCCCTTGCCACCCTAAAGAGCCCTCACAGCCCTAAAGAGCCCATGCAGCCCTAAAAAACGCTCCCAACCCTAAAAAGCCCTTTCAAGCCCCAAAAAGCCCTCAAGAAAAGCCAAAAAAGAAAAGGCCCTGAAAAGCCCTAAAAGGCCCTACATAGCCCTCACAGCCCTAAAAAGCCCTCAAAAGCAATCACACACCTAAAAAGCCCTAAAAAGCCCTCATGAGTCCTAAAAAGGCCTCACAAACCCTAAAAAGCGCTAAAAAGCCCTATAAAGCCCTCAAAATATATCACAGCTCTAAACACCCCTCGCTACACTATAAAGCCCTTAGAAGAACTAAAAACCCTAAAAAGCCCTCGCCACCCTAAAGGACCCTAAAAGTCCCCCAAAGCCCTAAAATTCCCTGACAGCCCTAAAAAGCCACACAAGCCCTAAAAAGCCCTCGCAACCCTAAAAAGTCCTAAAAATCCCTAAAGAGCCCTCAAGAAAAGCACTAAAAAGCCATAAAAAGCCTTCGCCGCCCTAAAAAGCACTACAAAGCCATGAAAATAGCTCACAGCCCTAAAAATCCCCTAAAAGGCCTAAAAGCCCTAAAAAGCCTTCACAACTCTAAGAAAAACTAAAAATCCTGAAGAAAAAGCCCTAAAAAAGCCCTAAAAAGCCCCTGTAGCCATAAAATGCCCCAAGAAGCCATAGAAAACTGTAGAAAGCCCATGCTGCCCTAAAAAGCGTTCGCAAACCTAAAAAGCTGTTAAAATCTCTAAAAAGCCCTAAAAAGCCCTGAAAGCCCCTAAAAACCCCTTGCCACCCCAAAATGCCACCAAAACAGCTCACAGCCCTAAAAAGCCTTAAAAAGCAACCCTAGAAATCCCTAAAAAGTCCTAAAAAGCTGTAACATCCCTAAAAGCCCTAAAATGCCTTTGCAGGCCCTAAAAAGATCTAAAAGGCACAAAAAAGCACTCACACATCGGAAAAGTACGAAAAATCCTTTAAAAGGCTTAAAAAGCCATAAAATGTCCTAAAAGGCCCAAAAAGTCCTGAAAAGCCCCCAGAAGCCTCCCAAAGCCCTAGAAAGCCCTCGGAGCTCTAAACAGCCCTTTGCAGGCCCTTGCAGACCTAAGATCTAAAAGGCACAAAAAAGCCCTCACACACCTAAAAAGCACTAAAAAGACTTAAAAAGACGTAAAAAGCCTTAAAAAGCTCCAAAAGAACCTAAAAAGACCTAAAAGGCCCAAAAAAACCATTGTCACCGTAAAAAGACCTAAAAAGCTGTAAAAAGCCCTAGAAAGACCTAGAAAGACCTAAGAAGTACCTGCACAGCCCCAAAAAGCCACAAAAGGCCCTTCCATAGCAGTCCTAAGAAGCCCTCACAGCCATAAAAAGCCCTAAAAAGCCCTAAAATGCCCACAAAGC
The DNA here is from genome assembly GCA_013389825.1 of Crypturellus undulatus. Classification (NCBI taxonomy): domain Eukaryota; kingdom Metazoa; phylum Chordata; class Aves; order Tinamiformes; family Tinamidae; genus Crypturellus; species Crypturellus undulatus. Next base: position 12,002 of record VWPW01021806.1, read on the forward strand.
CTAAAAAGGCTTATAAAGCCCTAGAAAGCCCTTGCAGCCCTAAAAAGACCTAAAAGGCCCAAAAAAACCATTGTCACCGTAAAAAGACCTAAAAAGCTGTAAAAAGCCTTAGAAAGCCCACACAGCTCTAAAAAGCCCTGAAAAACCCTCATGAGCCCTAAAAATTTGCATGTGAGCCGAAAAAAGGGCTTGCAAGCACTGAAAAATTCTAAAAAAGCCTAGAAAAGGCCTAGAAAGCCCTAAAAAGCCCTAAAATGCCCACAAAGCCTAAAAAGGCTTATAAAGCCCTAGAAAGCCCTTGCAGCCCTAAAAAGACCTAAAATGCCATAAAAGCCCTAAAAAGGCTTCAGAGACCTAAAAACCCCTAAAAAGCGCACGCTCCCCTAAAGAGCCCTTGGGAGCCCTAAAAAGTCCTCAAGAAAAGCCCTAAAAAAGATCTGAAAATCTGTTGCAGCCCTGAAAAAGCTGTTGCTACACTAAAAACCCCTGAAAAGCCCTAAAAACCCCTGAAAAGCCATCACCCCCCTAAAATGCCCTCAAGAAAATCCCTAGAATGCCATCAAGAAAACCCTAAAAGGCCCTGAAAAGCCATCGTGAGCCCTAAAAACCATGTTTGCAAGAACTAAAAAGACCTGGCATGCCCTAAAAACCTGCTCACAAGCTCTAAAACCCCCTAAAAAGTCCTCGCAGGCCCTAAAAAGCCCTACAATGTCCTAAAACACCCTCATGAGTCATAAAAAGTCCCCAAAAATCTTGGCAGCCCTCAAAAGCCCTCAAAAGCCATTGCCGCCCTAAAAAGCCCTCAGTACACTAAAAAGCCCTAAAATCCCCTCAAAAGCCCTAAAATCCCCTCAAAAGCCTTAAAATCCCCTCAAAAGCCTTAAAAACCCCTCAAAAGCCCTCATTGCTCTAAAGGGCCCTAAAAGTCCTAAACAGCCCTTGCTGTCCTAAAGAGTCCTCAAGAAAACCCTAAAAAAGCTCTGAAAAGCCCTTGTGAGCCTTAAAAACACCTCGCAGGCCCTGAAAAGCCACTCACAACCACTAAAAAACCCTCAAAATCCCTTAAAAGCCCTAAAAAGCCCTCATAACCCCAAAAAGTCCAAAAAAGCCATCAAAACACCTAAAAAGTCCTTGCTGCCCTAAACAACCTTCACAACCCTAAAAAATGCTCCTAAACCTAAAAAGCCCTTTACAGCCTGAAAAAGCTCTCAAGAAAAGGCCTAAAAAAAGCCCTGACATGCCGCCGTGAGTCCTAAAAAACATGTTCGCAAGCACTAAAAAGCCCTCACAACCCTAAAAAGCCCTGAAAAGCCTTGCAAGCCCTAAAAGGCCCTAAAAGCCCTCACAGCCCTGAAAAGCCCTCGCCACCTTAAAGAGTCTTAAAAGACTCTCAGGAAAAAAATAAAAAAGCCCTGAGAAGTCTTTGCGAGCCCTAAAAAGACATCGCAGTCTTGAAAAGCCCTACAATGCCTTAAAAAGCCCTCACGACTCCTAAAAAGCCCTAAAAATTCTTGGCAGCCCTAAAAAGCCCTCAAAAGGCATCGCCGCCCTAAAAACAATTGCTACTCTAAAAAGTCCAAAATAAACCTCAAAATCCCTAAAAATACCTCAAAAGCCCTCACGGCCCTAAAGGGCCCTCAAGAAAACCCGAAAAAATCCCCCAAAATCCATCATGAGCCCTAAAAACACCTTGCAGGCCCTGCAAGCCACTCGCAAGCACCAAAACCCCTCAAAACTCCTTCAAAGCCCTGAAAAGGCCTCACCGCTCTTAAAAGCCCTTGCCTTCCTAGAGAGCCTTCACAGTCCTAAATAGCCTTAAATAGCCCTAAAAAGCCCTAAAAGTCCTAAAAAGCCCTAAAAAGCCCTTGTACACCTAAAAAGTCCTAAAAATTCATCACCCTACTAAAAAACCCTTAAAAGCCCTAAAAATCCCCCAAAAGAGCCCATTGCCACTCTAAAGGGCTCCTGCAAGCCCTAAAAAGCTGCTCTCAAGGCATAAAAAGCAATAAAAAGCTCTCACAAGTCCTAAAAAGCCTTCACAAGCCCTCTCAGCCCTAAAAAGCCCTCAGGAAGAGCCATAAAAAAAGCCCTCAAAAGCCCTCAAAAGCCCTCACCTCCCTAAAAATCCATTGCAGGCCTAAAAAGCCCTAAAATGCCTTCACAGCCCTAAAAAGCCTTCACAATCCTAAAAAGCCCTGAAATGCCTTGGAAGCCCTAAAAAGATATAAAAGCCTCCAAAAAACTTCACAGTCCTGAAAAAAAACCTGAAAAGCCATCGCAAACCCTAAAAGAAGCTTGCAGGCCCTAAAAAGCCCTAAAAATCTCCTAAAAGCCCTCATCTCCTTAAAGAACTCTCACAAGACCTAAAAACTGTTCACAACGCTAAAAAGCCCTTTCAAGCCCTAAAAAGTCCTCTGAAGCCCTTAACAGCCCTAAAGAAAAGCCCTAAAAAGCCCTGAAGAAAAGCCCTTAAAAAAGCCCTGAAAATTCTTGGCGAGTCCTAAAAAAGCGGCTTGCAAGCCCTACGAAGACCTTGCAGGCCTTAAAAAGTGCTCACAACCCTAAAAAGCCCTCAATAGTTGTCGCTACACTAAAAAGCCCTAAAAAACCCTCCAGAAAAGACCTAAAGAAGCCCTGAAAATTCGTCACGGGCCCTAAAAACACCTCATAGGCACTAAAAAAGCCCTTGAAGCCCTAAAAAGCCCTCAAAAGCTATTGCCACTCTGAAAAGTCATCGCTACACTAAAAAGCCCTAAAAAAACCTCAAGAAAAGCCCTATAAAAAGCCCCAAAACGCCGTCGTGAACCCAAAAACACCTTGCTAGCCCTGAAAAGCCTTGACAGCCCTGAAAAGCCATAAACAGCCCTCACAGCGGGCTCTAAAAAGCCCTCAAAAGGCAACACCCGCTGACACCCTAAAAAGCCCTCATGAGTCCTAAAAAGGCCTCACAAACCCTAAAATGCCCTAAAAAGCCATCGTCACCCTAAAAAGGCCTTGCTAAACTAAAAAGCCCTTAAAAGCCCTCAAAACACCTCGAAAGCCCTCGCCACCCTAAAGAGCCCTCAAGAAAACCCTAAAAAAGCCCTGAAAAGCAGTCCCAATCCCTAAAAACATTGTGCAGGCCCTGAGAAGCCACTCACAGGCAGTAAAAAACCCTCATAAGCCCTAAAAAGCCATTGGCCCCTAAAAAGCCCTTAAAAGCCCTAAAAACACCTAAAAAGCCCTTACTGCCTAAAGAGCCTTCACAGCCCTAAAATCCACTCCCAAACCTAAAAAGCTCTTTAAAGCCTGAAAAAGCCCTTAAGAAGTCCTAAAAAAAAGCCCTGAAAAGCCATCGTGATCCCAAAATAGAGCTTGCAGGCCCTAAAAAGCCCTAAAAGCCCCAGAAAACCCTTCGCCTCCTTAGAAACCCCTCACGAGTCCTAAAAAGCACTCACATCCCTAAAAAGCCCTTGCTGACCTAAAGAGCTCTAAAAAGCCTTAAAAGCCCTAAAATACCCAAAGAAGTCCTAAACAGCCCTCATCACCCCAAAGAGCCCACGCAGCCATAAAAATCGCTCCCAAACCTAAACAGCCCTTTCAAGCCCTAAAAAGCCCACAAGAAAAGCCCTAAAAAAAGGGGCTCACGAACCCTAAAAAGACCTCGCAGGCCTTAGAAAGACGCTTTCAAGCCATAAAAAGCGCTCATTGCCCTATAAATCCCTAAAGAGCCCTCAAGAAAAGCCCTAAAACGCCCTCAAGAAAAGCCCTAAAACGCCCTCAAGAAAAGCCCTAAAACGCCCTCAAGAAAAGCCCTAAAACGCCCTCAAGAAAAGCCCTAAAACGCCCTCAAGAAAAGCCCTAAAACGCCCTCAAGAAAAGCCCTAAAACGCCCTCAAGAAAAGCCCTAAAACGCCCTCAAGAAAAGCCCTAAAACGCCCTCAAGAAAAGCCCTAAAACGCCCTCAAGAAAAGCCCTAAAAAACCCTCACAAGCCCTCACAAGTCCTAAAAAGCCCTAAAAAGCTCTTAAAAGCTCTAAAAACCCCCTGCAGCCCTAAAAATTCCAAAACAACTCTTGCAGCCCTCAAAATGCCTAAAAATCATAGTCCCCCTAAAAAGCCCTTGGAAGACCTAAAAACACCAAAAAAGCCCTCACCATCCTAAAGAGCGCTCACCGCCCTTAAAAATGCTTCTAAACTTGAAAAGGCCTTTAAAGCCCAAAAAAGCCCTCAAGCAAAGTCTTTAAAAAAACCCTGAAAAGATATTGCTGACCCTAAAAAGAGCTTGCAGGTCCTAAAAAGCCCTAAAAAGACTTTAAGAGGCCTAAAAATCCTGCAAAAGCCCTTGCCACTCTAAAAAGGCCCTGACAACCTAAAGAGCTCACACAAGCTCTAAAAAAAACTTTCAAGCCCAAAAAAGCCCTTTCAAGCCCTTAACAGCCCTAAAGAAAAGCCCTTAACAGCCCTCAAGAAAAGCCCTAAAAAAGCCCCAAAAAGCTGTCACGAACCCGAAAAAACCTTGCAAGCCCTGAAAAGCCTTGACAGCCATAAAAATCCCTAAACAGCCCTCACAGCAGGCTCTAAAACAGTCCTCAAAAGCCATCGCCTGCCTAAAAACCCCTAAAAACCCTACAACACCCTAAAAAGCCCTCACGAGTCCTAAAAAGGTCTTGCACACCCTAAAAAGCCCTAAAAAGTCCTAAACAGCCCTTGCCACCCTAAAAGTCCTCACAGGCCCTAAAAAGCCCTGTCCCTTTAGCCCTGCCCTTTAGTCCTGGCCCTTTAATCTTAGCCCTTTAATCCTATACATTGTTATCACTAATCCCCTAACCCCAAGCACTAGCCATTCAGCCCCAGCCCTTTAGCCCTTTAACTCTCGCCCTCTACCCCTGGCCCTTTAACTGTTGCCCTTTAATCCTCTAAACGAGCACTTTAGCCCAAACCTCTTTAGCCCTGGTCTCTTTAGCCCTAGTCCTACAGCCGTAAACCCTTTAATCCCGGCCCTTCCAGACCAGCCCTTCAATCCCAGCTTTTTAACCCTTCAGCCCTTCAGCTTTTTGGCCCTTTAGCCCAAGCCCTCTGCCCCTTTGGCCCTGAGCTCCAGCCCTTTGGTCCTATCCCTCTAGGGCAGCATCTACTTCAATGAAAGCAACAAAACAACACCTCTATCTTTTTTGGAAAGGCGACGCCGCACAGACATCTTTATTGGAAAGGAGACGCCGCACAAACATCTTTATTTGAAATGAGACACACACGCCAGCACCTTGACCATCTTTATTACAAGAATTTACAACCGTGCCATCCTCGCAACCTGTT
>VWPW01021807.1:0-16215 GCA_013389825.1 Crypturellus undulatus
CAGAGCCCTTCCCTTCGAGATCATGATGTTCTTCTTTTAATTTCAACACCCTTCCCTTTGCTTTTCATACCAAAACAGGAGGGAGAGAATTAAGTGTCAAACAGTGGGCAAAGCTTTCAAAATCATCTGCCAATGCAACATCTAGAGAAGTCCAAAGCACACTAGAGACTGAACTGTGGGGTGAGCCAGGTTCTCCACATGGGACCTCCAAAGCATCAGCATTGCTTTCACAACTGCAGGATCAAGGTTAAAGCAACACTGTTGTGTCCCACCTGGAGGCTCCTCTTTACCTCGGAATTAAATGGTTAAGAGCAGTGTTGAATGGGGAAGACTTACTGAGGGGCAATGTAGGTAGGCAGACAGACACTGAAAGTTCCATCCAATGTTGTTCTAAGGAAGCACCAAGGAGTTCCACAAAACTTTCTGCAGAAGAATGCGCGTAATCGTTCTGGAAACTAGACACGGATGTTACGGTAGGACATTATCAATATTGTCACATAATGTTAATAGCATTATTAGTATATTATCAACGGAAAGGTTCATTTGTAAGTATTTAACATGATAGAAGCATTTGAAATGAATGCAAGCAATATGCACACATTTAAGAGATTTCCTGGAAAGCAAAACTAAATCCTGAAGGATATAATGATTTTAACATTAAAGGAAAAAAAATGTTACCGCTTTGATAAATACCCTCAGGATTTGCACAATGGCAGTAAAGTGAGAAATGTACCAAATAAAATTTGGCTTTGGCCCTAACTTCTCTGTTCAATTGGTGGAAAATGAATTATTGTCATTCTTCAAGGGACTGCACATCATTTTCCATTGATTGGCATGCCAAATCCTTCACAAAGTAATGAGTGAGTCAGACATGATGCAAATCATCATTGAACTGTCACTTTGATTGCATAGCCCTCTATCAATGTGATTAAGTTGGTATGGCATCCAAAAGGTAATGAACGACTCCACATGGCTTCAAAGGTTGGAAGGAAAATTGCGATGTGAGGCAGAGAAAGCAGGGGATAAACAATACATCTGTGAGTGACATCAGTGCATTGTATGTTGCCATGCTTGCAAGTCACTTCTGAAAGGAAATAATGAAATACTGGCCACAGCTCGTGACAAAATGATATTAACATGGAAAATTTGCCATCACCATCATACATCCCTGCCTGTCTGTCATATCTATTTTAATGCACTTACCAAACCTGTGTCTGAAGGTGAGATGTAGACTTGATTATTAATTAACCAGTAGTAATAAAAAGTATTTATTATTCACCAGGGAGTAGGCATGGATTGCATGACTGCCCTTATTTTGTTTAGGATATTGTTATTCTTCTATTCTTTATAACTATTAATTAACTGTAGAAGATGGAATCTTTTCATATAAATTACAGGGACATGAGAGAAAGAGAATGATCCCATGATTAAATGAGGTAGCCCTGGGACAGGGGATGGGCGAGGGAATGTGTCTTCCTTCCTGCTGAAGACCGAGGTAATTGACTTTGATGTGGAGTCAGGAAACTAATTTGAGATTCTGCTGAAAATCTTTGTCATTTACATGCAGGTGGGCAGAGCATGTGTAGGGCCAACCTTGCTAGGTGTCCCGTTCTGCATTTGCACATTAAAATCCTAATTAAGCACCCAAATAGGTCCACAGTCTGGAAATGCTGGGTGCCTGTGAAAGCCTGGGAACTTGCAGCAGCAAAGCTCAATGCCTCATCACCAAATCCCTTTGGATGTCAGGGTGCTTCTGATACTGACTGGTGCAGTGTGTTTGCTGCTGGGTTGATGGTCTAATGCATATTCAGTTTGTGCCTTTAGATTTGTTTGAGGTATTCATCTTATTTTCCTCTCTATGGATTCTCTGATTTCTGGGAAAGCAGAAGGTATGTTGTGTTCTTTCCTTTACCAAAGGAATTAATATATCCTCTCCCCCCTCTACACTAGGTGTTTTCATTAAAGTTTTCAAATTATCCTCTGCCACCAGATTTGGAAAAAAAATGGCTAATGAGTAGGAAATGGGGTCCAATGGATATATGTGCACATATGCGGGCATATAAGCTACACTTTACATGGAACAGTCAAGCAAAATATCCTCTTATCACAGTGGTGCAGCTGAGAAAACAGATTTAGGTGTCAGCCTGTGAGCTGAACAATTCTCAAAACTTCCTGACAGAAGGAAAAACCTCATGAAATTCAACAAGGCCAAGTGCACGGTCCTGCACCTGGGGAGAAATAACCCCAGACACCAGTACAGGCTGGGGACCGACCTGCTGGAGAGCAGCTCTGCAGAGAAGGACCTGGGCGTCATGGTGGACGACAGGTTGACCATGAGGCAGCAGTGTGCCCTCGTGGCCAAGAAGGCCAATGGCATCCTGGGATGCATTAAGAGGAGCATCTCCAGCAGGTCGAGGGAGGTGATCTTACCCCTCTACTCAGCCCTGGTGAGGCCACATCTGGAGTACTGTGTCCAGTTCTGGGCCCCACAGTGCAAGAGGGATGTGGAGCTGCTGGAGAGAGTCCAGCGCAGGGCGACTAGGATGATCAGGGGCCTGGAACATCTGCCCTATGAGGAGAGGCTGAGGGAGCTGGGCCTGTTCAGCCTGGAGAAGAGAAGGCTGAGAGGGGACCTGATCTGTTTCTATAAGTGCCTCAAGGGAGGCAATGAGGAAGATGGGGCTGGCCTCTTTTCAGTGGTGGTCACTGACAGAACTAGAGGAAATGGCCATAAATTGAAGCATAAAAAGTTCCACGGGAACTTAAGGAAGAACTTCTTGACGGTGAGGGTGACAGAGCACTGGAACAGGCTGCCCAGAGAGGTTNGGACTAGATGACCTCTAGAGGTCCCTTCCAACCTTAGGCATTCTATGATTCTATGATTCTATGACAGTTCTGAAAAGTGGATTGACACTCAGTTTTCATTTCTCCAGCATCTTTGAGGTGCCTCTAAATGGTCTCCTTCCTACAATGCTTCTTCAGTAAAAAGCAAATAAAATGACATCTTTATTGACTTGCATCTAGGTATTTCTACTCTTTCCAAAAAAAATATGTATTCTGTTTATGGTAGCTGGGAAGATGTTTGTTTTCATTTTGGTTAAAAGAGCTGGAGATTAATCTTTGTGTAGAAATGTGAGAGCCTGGTTCAAATCAGAAGTTTGTTCAATCTTCTAAAGAGTTCACAGTTTTTCCCAATAGAACTAATAGTTAGAAGAGATTGTATTTTATTTTATTTTATTTTATTTTATTTTATTTTATTTTATTTTATTTTATTTTATTTTATTTTATTTCTTCCCTAGTTCAGCTGAGAAAGTTAACAAGAAATAATAATAAAAAAATCTCTAAATTAGAGTATCTATGCCATCAATGCTACTCCTGTGAAGGATAACTAAAGCTGTTAGCCTTAACTTTTTTATTACTTTGATGGTACTTTAATATCCTGTTTGTACTCACAGTAGGTTTCGGATGCCATCAGATTAGAAAAGGTGACATTTTGCAAACAGTTTCCCTAGGCATAAATGACTTTAAAGCACACAAAATTGTAAAAAGTAAAGATTTCTGAGACAGGATCATTTTTAAATAAGAGTTTCGCAAGCCTCTAGTATATTCTAACACTCCCAAGCTTACAGAAATATTTGGTCCTAGACAGATGTAGAAATGTGTTTTGTATGTAAGAGGGAAGTTGATTGTTCTTATTTCAATTAAAAAAACAAAAACAAAAACAAAACCCAAATAATGCTTGTAATTCAAAATAATGTCTTTTTGAATGCCTTAATGTGTATGTGAGGATGTGCAACCTGAAGTTTAGTATAGACAAAGACTTGGAAAATCTGAGAAATTTAGGTAACCAGTTAAAATGAAATTTTCCAGTTTTTTCATAACTTTCTAACAACATCAAATTCAAGTAAATTCATGTAATTTTAAAATACATTCTCCAGCTGTTTTTTAAACTAAAATATATTGGGATAAATCCTGCAATTTACCTTGATGCTTAGCATCTCTGTATGATTGTTTGATTCGTCAGTGACTGCGGCTCGCTGTCACACAGAAACACAACAGCCAAGAGCCTTCTCATTGCCTCATACTGCCAAAACTGTATTCTTTATTTTTCCTCTTAGCTATAAAGATTGCTCATAGCCACATGCCTACAATAAAGACTGTTGGAAAGTGGAGGTCTGAGAACAAATGTCATGCAGTGCACTTTTTTCTGACTGAGGTTTGGTCTTCATCAAGGTCTGACAAATATTGGCATTATATGTCACTGAGAAGTAAAAGAGCATGCTCTGACCTTCAAAAATCCTCACAATATGCACATTATGTTGATGTGCCCTTTGTTTTGTCTCTCTCAGTTTGCTTTAGCAATTGGGTCTAAAGTATGGTTGCTTTACCAAACTTTATCTTGCCTCTTTTAAACATGAACTGGGTGACTGACTCAGTCTGACATCTATGAGTCAGTGTTTTCCTTAACTGGACCCCAGCGGTTATCAAGGCATGCATGAAAGATTGGGGTCAAAAGTACATTGTCAACAGTGATGAGCCTCCTCAAATATTCTCAGATTAATTTGCAGGAATGATCATGATGTTGACTTCTTGAAGTTTTCCTGTCTTTGTCTGAGTTGCTCTGATTAGGAAACTAAGCTGAAAGTTTTATAGGATGAGCCTTTCTAACTGGTCTTTCTGAAACTGTCAGCTTAAGTGATATTGTAGAGGGAGTGAAAACTTCTGTGGTTCAGTTGTCTTTGGGGGATTTGCTCCCAAAGAGCAAATCTCAATTTACTCCATTCCCAGGTGTAAATGACGCTGTGTGGTCACTGTTTTGCAGTTCAGTAGTCTCAACTGAGTTTATCCTCAGTGTCTTGCACCAAGGAGGTCCGGAATACTGAAGATATGCCATTCAAATGATGAAAAGTAGTTATGCTGGAATGTGGAGAAAAATATGGATTATTAATTCATCATCTTAACAAGAGACTGGCATAACTTGCATCTAAAAGCCAAGCAATTGAGGCTGCTAATAACTGAATTAGTTTTAGCGCAGACTTTAAATGGTTCAGTCATAGGATCTTTATAACTATTTTGCTGGTTTGAATCATTGACTGATCTTTAAGGTTATAAAATTGATTGTGTTTAGTCCTCAGATGATGTCAGGTACTCTTGTTTACATCATCTCAAAATAAATAGATTTCTTTAAATATACATATGTATATGGATGTAGCAAAATGTATCTTAGCAATTTTAACCTTCTATTGATGTTTAATCATGCACAGTGAAAAGTTATCATCTTTTTAATATTTGGCTCTGCTGGGTTCAGGAAATATATGTAAAGTATTGCCATTTGACAGCCTGAACTATCATATATATCAGGAGCAAGTTGCAATTCAGTAGTTCTATCCAGCTTTCACTTTCCAAGTTTTTAATGAAAAAAAAAAGAAAAAAAAAGAAAAGAAAAATAAAGGATATTCAAATAGGTGTCATAGTCTCTAAAAGACTCTCAGTCATTATCACCAATACACACACACTTTAACTTATATTAATCTTTTTAATTCTTTGTCCTGGCAGAAAATTTCAGTTCATTGATCTTAAATGCTTTCAGAAACAATAATTGATTAAGGGCAGGATTTTTAAAAGTTCATCAGCAACCTTTTTTTGTCATCCATTGAACTCAGTGGTAAAACTCTAACAGAGCCTTAGAAAAATGAGTGGAGGCAGAAATTAATGTTATAAGTGGAAGAAAAACACAGTAGACTGACTCAGTTACAATGCATTGTGAGAAATTGGTCTACAAAGAAAGGAGAAAACTGAGAAGACATTTACAACAGAAATCGGCTGATCAATGATAGTAGCTATGTAGCATTTCCTCTAATATTGATTTATTTTTCATAGATTCAAATATTCATAGATGGATGTCAGAGAAGCATTAGAGCAGTTAGTCTGACCTCCTGTTTCTCAGACCAGAACATTTTATTGTATTATACTTGTATTAAATCCAATCATTGTTTGTAACTAAAACATATTTTAGACTGTCATTGCAATCTGAAGATTTACAGATACTGTATCCACAGTTGCACCAATGAGTTTTTGTAAAATTGGTTTTGTTTTGATGATGTTATCCTAAAATCAATATTCATGCTATTTTACAGATTTTAATCACCAGCCCTGGGACCAGTTGCACTACTGGAAGCCAGTGAATACAGCATGGATCCCGACTGCAGGGATAGAAGTTCACGTAGGTAAAATGCGCACACTTGCTCTTTCTTGGTCGACGAAGAGAAATTGGCCCCTCCAGGGGTCAAATCCTTCCACCTAAGATCTGAATTGCTCTGTGGAAGCACTGGTCTTTCACAGATCCTTTTCATTATATATTAGGAAAGGTATAAAATTACCAGGGCTGAATCAGAGCCTCTGCTTGGTATCTGCAGCAATATCAAGGTGTACTAATGACTTCTCAAGGACAAAAGAACATCACTTACTTTTCCTGGGTATTTTCAAAAGCACTGTTAAACCATAAATCATCTGACATGGCAGCTTTTTCCATGTATGTTCTCCAAAATTATCATCTACTACAAAATTCAGTATTTATACCTATAGATATATCTATATCATCTATATCTAGCTATTCCTATAGCTATATTATCTATATCTATTTCAATTCTTATACCGATACCTACCTGTTGTCTTTATATGTTACATAAAATGGATAGGAATTCCTATAGCATTTAATAGGAAGTGAGTGCAGTGTCAAACTTTACTTCTGGATTTTTTTTTATATAACAATTACTTTGATCTCAGGCTCTAGCTATATCTGCTGCAGTGGATTGCAGTCCCCTGTGTGTTTGCAGATGTTTTAAGCCTCTGGAATGCATACACCTAGAGTAGTCATGGAAAGTTACCTACTGTGATTAGATTTAAATGTATTAGACACAGTTATGCACATCACTCAACTTCTGTTTTGGGAAGGAAGGAAATTTCTCTTTATTTCAAATTAAATAGATCACTATTCATCTACAGAACCTGTTTCTTGTCTGAAGAACGTATATGTATGTGTGTGTGTGTGTGTGTGTGTGTGTGTATAACTGTGTGGAGCTGTATATTCTGAAATAAGTGTATTCTCATTGATTCTTTTATTTTCATCTTGCATATACAGGATAGATTGTATCCAATAGTATGGATAGAGAAAAAAGCAGATACACTTATGTAATAACCTGATGACTCTTCTTAGATATGAAATTTCTGTCTAGTTCTGCATTTTCTGTGTTGATTAAGTCATTTCCTGGGGAAAAACGTTGACTCACCCCTCATCTCTGAAGGTGAGGAAATCTTAATACCCTGCTCTCTTACTCTTCAGGTAACTGTCATTACACTTATTTTAGGGAAGGTGACACATCTCAGTTTTTTTTTTCTCTTTTTTCATTTTTTTAAGTGAAATTGTGTGGACTCTAATTTGTGCTGAATTTAGTAATTTTCTGGTGCACCATATGTGATATGAATATCTGATTAAGTCCTTCATCTAATAAAGGCATAGAATTGCTGAACGTTCAGTATCCAAATGAGTTTAGGCTCCTAAGACTCTTGGATTAGTCAAGATGCTGATATCTCTTTGCATATGCAGTGGCAGAATGTCAGATACCAGAGATGCCTTTGGAGCTTTTTGCCAGTGAAAAACTTCCTTGCTTAGATTTTTGCAGAGGTTAAGTAGTATATATTATATATACTTAAATGTCTCTTTTCTGAGATGATTGTTACCATTGAGGTAGGAGACCTATGGGTTATGATGGGAAGTTTTATGAAAATGTCAGCTTAGTGCTCAGTAGCATACAAAAATAGCAGATCAAATGCTAGATATCATTAGGAAATAATAAAGAATGAAACAGGAGATGTATTTATGCCTTTGCATGCCACTATGGTTCACTCACCTCTCTAGCATTAAGTTTTCCTGAACCTGAGCACTAGTGACCTCATCAGAATAAGAATAGCAACAGGTTAAAATGTTCATAGAACAGTAACCAAGATCGTAAAAGGTATGGTGTATTTTTTACTGGAGGTTCAGTGGACTGAGTTGACAGCCTTCCATTTGAGAAAGGGATGATGTAAAGGGAATATGACAGTCCTACAAAATCATAAAACATGTGATGATAGTAAACAAAAATTGATTGTTCATTGTCTCTTTGAAAAATCAAAAAAGAAAGCTGGTGAGGCCAGGATTGAAAACATGCAGAAGGAGGTCATTTATCACACAGCTACTGGTGAAGAGCAGTGAAGAGTTGTGGAATTCCTCTCCAAAGCAGGCTCTTGGATAACAAAATCCATAGATGGTTCCTAAACACACAGAAACCACATCCAGGATAGGAAGCCCCTAAGTTGAAGGAAAGTGGAGTTGGAATAGTACTAGGGCAAAATGATCTTCCTGAGGCATCTGTTTGTGGCCTGGGGGATGTGATAATGAGGTGGAGCATGGTTATTCTTGGTCTTATGGTCTTAAAATTTTTTGTGATTTTGGAGATCACCACAAGATCCCAAAACTTTGAGGAAACTTTAGTCAAACTTTAGCCTTTTTTTCCTTAGCAACTCATCTCTAAAATGGAATTGCCCTCTTTAAAATGAAGTGATAAACCTACCTAGAGAAGTACCACTAGTCACACTGATTCCATGGTGTCCATGATTATGTAAGCTTCATAGAGAAATGCTCTAAACTTGTCTCTTTCTTTTGTCATTTAAAAGAAATATATGAAATTTCTTTCAGGACACGAATTCCTGGCAGGCATTGTTTTGATAAAGTATTGCAATAATACACCACCGAAACAGTTGCAACCCTGGATATTACAAAAAAAGTGTCAAAATAGTAAGCTGTTTTTTTAGTGTGTTGAAATGCATCACTAGAGCAACAGTTGCCAGAGGAAAAAGGATTGGCACAGGCCAGAGTGTGTTATGGGTTCACAGAACACCATGAGTGATGTTTATTATTATTTATTTGTTGTTGTTGTTGCTTTATTATTTATTGTATGGTTACCACATAGTGGGCTCTGTACAAATATATATATATATATATATATATATATATATATATATATATATATAAAGTGTCATGAGTTATTTCAAAATGAAGTTTTTACAGTATGATTCCTAAATTCCTATATCATTCCTAAAACATATTGCATAATTTAACGAAAGCATTTTCAAAATTAAAATTTCAAGTATGTATTTAAAAGAAAATAAAAATGGTAAAAGCAAAATTAAAATAATCTGCATCTTTTAATAATTTTAATACAAGCTTTATCAAAAGTCATGTAAACACTTTGAAAATGAGTATGCAGAGACAGCTTAGTGTTTCCTGTAGCTCATGCAATTTGGTGTCTTTTCTTGAAGTTTTAGCTCTTGGAATCACATAAGTTTGCAAAAAGCTCTATTTCACTTTTAAAGGCATCTCTTAGGCACTGTTGAGAATAATCACTTCAAAATATCCCTGAAGTACCTCTTTAAGATTTAGAAAGCAGAAGGCAAAAGCTTCACAAAACTTGCTGAATATCCATTGCTCTCCTGCTCCCGGCAGCAGCAAAGTAGCTGAAGTCCTCATCCATAGCACAAGGAACCAGAGACAGATTTGATTTTCTCTTGCAGGCTCTTTATGACCATCGTTTTGGTCATAAAGGCCCAATAAAGGGTGGAAGGAAATCCTCAGTCACCCTCCCTATTACCATTCTACTTGTGAGAATAAACATTTATATGAGGTGTCTTGTCTCTTGAGATTTTGCTAAAACAGTCTTGACTATCAGTCTCTGCATATGTAAAAAATAGGTATTTTAAAATTTTATGCAAAACTCCAGTACCTGAAGTGTGTCACATCCCTCCATCCACATGTATCCCATAGATCAAGACGTGCTGTCAGCCTATAAAATGGACAAATCTTTGCTGAAATCCCCAGCTAACCACAGCTATCTGATGGAGCAACCAGAGTGGCATTTGTTATGAGTTTCTTTTTCCCCTGTTCACATTATGGTACAACTTAAGGGTTATTTTCCAGGATGATGCAAAGGATCTTCAGCAAATAGAAGTAAGTGCCTGGTGCTAGGAAAAAAAATCCTCAACATTGCCTTATTGCATACACAGCTGATGCTCTGGCACTGCATCTGAGAGAGAACAGGCACTTCTTTCCAGTCGCCTTGTCAAGAAATGTAATATATAATGATACCTTTTCCTTCCTGCAGAAAAACCTTTTTGTTAGAATTGGCATCTCTTTCTTGTGACCTTGAGAGCCTGAAATACAAGGTGCAACTTAATCAGCTAGAACAGTGCCGTGCTTGCTGTACTGAGTGGAGCTCCAAAGGCTTCCACGGCGTAACGGATGGTCATAGGGTGTGTGGACTGACTCACTCCTCCCTGGGAAAACAATATTTTACCAGCATCTGCATTATATTGTGTCCACAATTACAATATCTCAGAGTTGCTACTTTCTTTATATCTCCCGAATCCATCCATTTGACCATTCCTGTATCAGAATATACCACAGTGAAACTATTTCCATTAGCTTGGTGTTATCTTGTTAGGAAAGCTGCTGAATCTTGATAAATAAAAAAAAAGAAAATTGTTACCCTAACTTCCGGGGCTGTAAAACTAAAGGACTAAGAATTTAAGGCACAACATGACTAGGTCTAGTAGACTCTATAGTAATACAAATAATAAAAGAGTGGGATGAGGAAGCTGTGGCAGGGTGGGCAATTAAACCTGTATTCGCGAGGTCCCAGGGGAGACCGGTAACCTCCAGATCATCTTTCTTGTCAACTTAATATTGCCTCTGATGCAACACAAGTATTGAAAAGATTGTGTTTTTAATATTAAGTGAAGTTCATATTCATAATCAGGGACTGATGACTGTTTCATTAATAAGAACTAATGTAATTTTCCAAAACCACTGCCAGGCATCATTTCTTGACAATTTTCTTTGTTTCTCTGTGGTTATTCCCTTCTATTTATATACTTATGCTCAGTATTTGGAAATTTCAGAGCAGTAGGGGAGTCTGGCAGCTCAGTCATTTGGGGCTTGGTTCAGCTGCTTTTACAAGTGTCTGGCACCATGTGAGCTGCTCTAGGAAATCTCACCTGGACGTCAACCATCGCTCCAGAAAGTCATGAGCCCTCATCATTTTTGTCACATATACTTGAGAGGATGCTGTAGAGGATGCCTATGTTTAAGCAACCTAATAAATTTAGCCCTGTATCTCACAGGTTAGACTGAAGAGGCGTGCTTCAGGCCATTGGTTAGGGAAGTTAAATTCGGTTGCTGTCAATGTAGGAGTCTACTTATATGCATTTTATGTCTCCTTAGCCTGTTACAGTCAGTGAAAATTGAGTCAGTGCAATCAGTGAGGTCTAGAAAGTGGTCCAGCATATTCTGTAGGAGGCGTCTATGTTTTTTACCTAAATGCCTCTCTAGATCTCCATAACTATAGTCACAACTTAATCTACAAGAGACTAAGACTACAAGAGACTATAAGATCTAAGATGTATCCATATGACTCTGATTTGCCATGGAATTAGTCCTTACCTTTTGCAGGGAGAGATGACTCAACATTTAAGGGATCATCTTCAAGAAAAAAAGACCTAAATAATATTAGTCTTCTATGAGCAAAAAGAAATAAGGGTTATTATTACTAGAAATTGCAATACTTTTAAAAATAACATTCTGTTTCTGAAAATGTTACTGTTCATGAACCCTCTTTTTAATAAGTAACTGAAATCAAGCTTCTATGAAGCAGATTCCTCATTTGGTCAATTTTCTATAACTCTTCCTATTTTTTGTACATGTAAGGACACAGATCTGATCTCAGTGAACTCAGGTTTAAAATTTGAGTTGTTTCCTTGAAGGAATTGGATTCAGTATGAACTCCTATTATTGGAAACTGAGATCGAAAAATAGCTTTACTGGTACAATTGGATTTAGTGGCCAAAACATAATGTGCCAGTTTGATTCTGTTTTGGATTGTCCTTGATGTCACCTTCGTCCTGACAGAACTCATACACTGCTATTACAAATGTATTCACCTTAAGCTGGTAAACTTCCTTGACAACTGAAGAGGAAACCAATGGTTTATAGACTCCTTCATTTAAACAACCTTTGTGTTTTTCATTTCTCTGTCCTAATATTTGGAGGTTCTTTGTTTACATGATTACTTCTCTACCTGTGATAAAGATCGATTCAGACAATCAGTAAGTGCTTTGAGAGAGAGATGCTGTCATACCAACAGGTTTTTAATATGCAGGAAGGTCCAGTCCAGCAAAGTACTTAAGCACTTGTCAAAATTTAAGTCGCAATTGCTTCCATTGACTTTGCTCTCACTCTTCATATGCTTAAAGTTGGGCACATATTTAAGTATCTTGCTGAGTCAAGATTGTTCTATATTATAAAATAAGATAGTTAACACAAAAACTATCAATGCTATATCTGAGCATGCAAATCTTTAGTGAGGAGCAGGAAGAAATGCATGAATCCACAAAATAGAAATAAAAGAAAAACTGAGGATGATAATGGAAAAAAACAGCACTGAAAAGATGTGACAGCTGTGACATTCATCCATAAAAATGTAAAGAAATCCAAAATGCTAAGGTCACTGATCCATCCTTTCTTGATCGATTGTGCGACAGCAATGCAGCTCATGGCCTATTGAATGTAAAGATCCCTTGCTGTTCTCAAAAGCCCTGTAGAGAAATATAATGTGTGATTGACAACTTTTAGGCCCCAGTAGGGTGAAATAAGGAAAAAGTGTTCCTGAGTACTGACTTTCTCCACCTTCTGGGGTGAAATTAAGCCCCTTGTAGAGTCAGCACACAGTTCCCAATAGCAGGGGCCATTCCCACTGTGAAGAAAGACAAGAATGCACCAGTGATTTAATGAAAGCTTGGTCAGGGATTCAGTTTTTATCTCATTTACCCTGACCTTGTAAAACTGGAATAACTTTGATGAGGGCAGAGTGATCAATTTGTATAGAGAACTACACTACAGGAAGCAACATGTGCCTACAGTCCTTGTCGGCTTTCAGTGTGTAAATGCCTTGATAAAAAAACAGAAAAATAAAATGTAATTGGACAGGAGATGTCAGCCTCACAAAAATGCATATGAAACCTCTGCAGAAGGAAAGGTTTTCTTATTTAGTCAGTTGCTTCAAATATATATATATATATATATATATGTGGGAAACTCTGGGAACTGTGAAAGCTAGGAGTGAGAAACTGTGAAAGTTAGGAATGTGCTGAATAACAGATTAGCAGATAGAGAAACCTAAAACACAGACTGGATGCGCCGGTCTCTGACTGGTTACCTGCTGACTGGTAGCAGGATTGGACCGATAGCAATAGAGTCAAGGAATTGACTGGAGGCAGGGGGAGGGAGCACGAGGACAGCACGTGGACAGTGCATGCTCACATATTCGGAGAATATATGTTTGATCTGATGCTCAGTAAAATGACTTCTGGTTACTGGTTTCTGATTTTAAAACTTAAGCTCCTGCTCCTTCAACACTCCCACAAATGGCACCTGAACAGGGACCGAGGTAGGCGAATGGGGATGATCGTGTGGTGGAGCAAGCTCGACAGGACGGACAGGGAGCAACGTCTACACGGCCACAACTGGCAAACGGTAATGAAGCTCTGAACCACTCAGGAGTGTGAGTCTTGGAAGCTCTGGCACTGGGAAGTGGGAGCCTAGCTGTTGAGGACAATGGGGGGATCCATGACAAAAGAGCAGGAAAAGTTACTGTAGGCTGTGCAGCATGTTTTAGATAGGTTCGTGAGAGGCCAGGATATCCAACCTAGGGATTTGATTCGTCTTTGAAAGTGGGGATTAGATAATTGTAACACTTTAAGTGAGGCAACAGTATGCGATACCAGGGCTTGGGATGAGTTTGGTGCAGTTTTGTGGGCCTGGGCTACCCGAGGGAACTTAACGGCATCATCAATGTTGCACCCGTGGTGCATTGTATGTGAGGCATTGTGAGAATATGTGGGTACATCAGAAACAGGGATAGAAGTGAGCGCCCCACCCCCTCCAAGTGATTCAAATCCTCCACCTTTGCGCCTTGAGGACTGTTATCCATGAACATATACTTATCCGCACCTCCCCCCACCCCCGGCCAGGCTCCCGTCTCCACACACAGCCTCCCCTCCCACTGGACGGTGGATTGAAGGAGATTTTGGTGTCACCATCCGTGGAGCCGGGCGGGGATGGTAAAAGGGAAAGAAATGAGAATCCATGGGTGACAGTTAGGTGTGAGGTGTTGCAGGACGGTAATGTTGATATGGAAAAGTGCACAATCATGGGTTTAATGGACAGCAGGGCTGATGGAACAATTATTATGCAGAAAGATTGACCACCAACATGGCCGACCCGAACCGTGCCCCTGGAAGTCACGGGGATTGGAGGCGCGGTAGCTCTGTGCGTCAGCTCCCGATAGAGTTTGATTGGAGGTCCTGAGAGGCGAGTAGCAACTGTACACCCCTATATTCTGCCTGTTCCTGTAACCCTCTGGGACCGGGATGTTCTTGGCCAATGGGGAGTGACACTACATTTTACCTAGGGGCTGCTGATGTGCAGCTGACTCCCGCCCTCACGTGACTCATGGACAAGCCAGTGTGGGTGGGTCAGTGGCCCCTCCCTGTGGAGAACCTGCGCCACCTTTGCGAACTTGTCATGGACCAACTACGCCAAGGCCACCTTCGGCCGCCTTCGGCCATCCACCGGCCTGTGGAACACGCCTGTCATCAAAAAGAAAAGTGGGAAATGGCGATTACCTGCTCATGGCTCTCTGAAAAACAAAAAAGAGGGAGTGAAGGGTACACCCCCCAAGATCGTTTAAATAAGGCACTGTATGTATTAAATTTTCTAAATTGGGAAGAACATGAGTTGATCCCAATAGCACGTCATCATTGTTAGTCCGTAATCCCAGTAATCACCCGCACACTCAACCTGGTGGTTTAAAAGCAAGCTTTATTAGCTGGCCGGCGGCGGACCTCTTACAGGTGGTCCTGAGATGCGCGCCGTCTGAGGAGAGGTTCGTGTTTTTATAGATGACTGCAACTTTCCTCATTAAACATCATTACCTACAACTACCATTATTTACGACTAATCCTCCCTTCACAATTCCATTTGGCAAGTTCAGAATCTTATCTCGTGGTCGCAGCAAGAGCAGGATATGGTATCCTGTTAGTTCTTGTCCTTGACTGTAGCAAGCTATATTTACAGAAGCAGATGGCAAGGTTAACTGTAGAGTACCTAGCCTATACCTTTATACTTCAATACAGTGCTACTCTGTTAACCCTTTATAGGCCTTACATTCCCCACTGGCTGTTGTCTCTTCCTCAAACCCTTGAGGTGAGTTTGACCTCATCGTCTTTCTTCAGTGAGTTGTAATATGTCCTGGTAACCATTATTTTCGCATCAGAGATGAGACTGGTGGTATGGGTAGTAATGCACCTCAAACTGCAGGATGTTACCAGCATCAGCAAAATGAGCAACACTACAGGCCCAGCTACTGCTGTCAGCAAGGTAGTCAGCCACGGGGACCAGTTATACCAGGACTGGAATAGTCCTTGCTCCTGGGTCCCATGGTAATATTTCTCCTTCAGATTCTTTCTGACTAACGCCAAAGTTTCTCTAATGATCCCTGACTGGTTTGCATAAAAACAACAGGTTTCTCCTAATGCCACACATAACCCTCCTTGCTTCATAAAGAGAAGATCCAACACACGCCTGTTCTGAAGGATCACCTCAGCCAAGGAATCTACTTGGCTCTCTAGTCTCCCTATTGTAGTTTCAAGGAATCCTAAATCTTGGGACACTCTGGAACTCAGGGCTTTCGTCCCTGAGTCTTGAACTATTAATGCGGAGGTCCCAATGGCTGCTGACCCGGCTATTCCTGCTCCCACAAGAAGGGGAATCAAGATCAGAACAGCCCTCTTTTCTCTTACACGTGAGCTGTCCAAGTAGTCTAGGTGGAGTCGCCCGCTATTCCCATCATATAAAAAGACCTGTGGCAAAATGTAAACTAAGATGCAAAATTCCTCCTTTCCTTCACTAGGTGTCCTAAACTGGCAAGTGGACACATGGTCTGTCAATCCGTCTGCACAAGCCCACCAAGGCCCTTCTGGGGCCACATAATAACCAGTTTGATGACTGAGCAACCCGTTTGAGATTTTGTGGATATGGGTATGCCGAGGACCACCATCGCGAGA
>VWPW01021808.1:0-14994 GCA_013389825.1 Crypturellus undulatus
TATAGTTACCACCACCACCAGTCTGGCATGGGGGTGTCGTTGACTCCGCTTTGGTACAGGTACAGGTGCATCGGTGCAGGTGATGTGCACACCGCTGCAGGTGATGTTTAGAGGACAGGCATCTCAGTGCAGGTGATGACCCACACCTGGTGCGGGGGGAATACTTGCTCCTTTTATGTCCCCCTTCTCAAAGAGTCATTCTGTTCATTCTTCCAAATCCTTTCACTATGCTCATTACTCCCAATTTATCATTTCTGCTGTTTCTACTCCTCTCTTTTGTCTAGGTAAGGTAGAGGAAGCCATTTGAAAATGGCCAGAATGATATGTGTAATGAGCATAATGCACGGGATCTCCTGTATCATTCTGAATCCAATATATATATTTATTGCAAGTAGCTTCAATTCTTGGATACCTCACCTTAACAAAGGTGCAACACTCCTTTGGAGATTGATGCTGAGCCATACATCATAATCCTTTTATCCCTCTAATGTTAATTTCTAAATGTTAATGATACTTATTATCTATTCCTCCATCTAAATTAACGATTTCCCCATCCTGTACAGCAGCAGTATTCCAGCTCTGATTCCTCTGGCCACCACATCTCAAACCCACTTTGTGCTTCCTTAAAGTCTTTACTTATTATGATTATAGTAGCATGATCCCTGCTGCTCACATTTTTGTAACATGTTGTTGTGCAAGTGGGTTCGAAATTAACAATCCCTTCAATCCAATTCTGTCCTCCCTCCATCCCCCATAATATAGTCAATATTACTAAACCTAACAATATAGCAGTTCCCTTTTCTGGAGATTTTGTAACTTCCCTAGATTTTCAGTTTTTAAACCTTCGCATTGTCATATGCCATGGGTCCTCACTACGTTTGCATTGGTCTCCTGGAGCCACTTTTATCCTTGTGTAATGAGCACATGGTTCAGTATCCTTTACCTTTACTGCAGTGTGGGCTGTCAAGAGTGCTTGGAAAGGTCCTTTCCACTTCTCTTTCAGTGGTTCTGAGCTCCAGGCTTTCACATAGATGAAATCTCCTGGTTAATAAGGACGCACTGGAGTATCGAGAGCAAGGGGTCCTGTCAGGACGATGTGTCGCTGAAGAGTTGCCAAAGTTTTTCCTAAAGAGATTAAGTACAACTGCAAGCCTGTAATACCCTTTACATACATTTCCCCGGGGAATTCTGATGCCTGATAAGGCTTTCCATATAGTAATTCTTATGGACTAATTTTATTTCTTGCATTAGTTTGGATCCTGGTTCTCCAGAGGACTAATGGTAAAGCCTGTGGCCACTTCAATGAAGTTTCCTGACATATTTTGCTAATTTGTAGTTTAAGAATTTGATTCATCCTCTCCATCTTCTCACTTGACTGAGGTCTCCAAGGAGTATGTAGATCCCATTTAATCCCGAGAACCTTCCCAAGTTGTTATACAATATTGGCCACAAAATGAGGACCTCGGTCAGAGGATATTTCTGTTGGAATGCCAAACCTGGGTATGATTACCTCTCGTGCCTTGTCGGTGTGACAAGGAAAGACTTCTGTGTAGGGAGTCATTAATGAGATTTAAAGGTTCCATTAGAGATAATGGTGACCTTTCTGTGACATCGCGCCTGGGCACGCGCAATCGGGCTTTGTACAGGGGGGTCCCGATGCCCCTTGTGCGACCCCAGAAGCCTGGCGCATGCTCAGTCAGGCCTGTGGGTTCTGAAGGCTCTGGAAACCCGAAGGTGGGGGCCAGGGGCATCTGCCCCTGGAGGACCAACCGCCCACCAACGGGGATAAACCAATCGGCTAAGACCACCATATTTGCATATGCCCAATGACCTCCCTAGTTTCCTTCTCTCCTCCCCTTTTAAAAATCTATATAAGTTGATATTCACCTTAATAAAATAGCCCCCATTTTTTCTAATCTTTGGTTGTTCTGGTTGTTATTTTGAAGCGCTTCACTTATGGTTTGTTACTGTTAACCCTGCTTCTCTAAGAGAAGATATACAGGGAGGCAGTAACTTATCACGCCTCACAGCTGCTCCTGCGGCAGGATCCTGAGACCTTAGGCCTATCCCAGCAAGGCCATCTGCAGCAGGGGTTCCCCTTCTGCTGTCGCCTGGGAGTGGTAAGGGGGAGCCTCACCCCTGGGAGTGGAAGGGAGGATACTTACCTGGTCGGGGAAAACATCGCGCAGCCTCATAATTCCCTCGCGGGGTACCGTGGCGCTCA
The DNA here is from genome assembly GCA_013389825.1 of Crypturellus undulatus. Taxonomy (NCBI): domain Eukaryota; kingdom Metazoa; phylum Chordata; class Aves; order Tinamiformes; family Tinamidae; genus Crypturellus; species Crypturellus undulatus. The sequence goes on from VWPW01021808.1 coordinate 2,225, forward strand.
CGCGAAGGGAGGGCCCTACCCAGGTGGCGGCGATCGCCGAACGAGGCACCGCCACCGCACAGATCACCGAACGAGGCAGTGCAGGGTGGGCCGCCCGCCTCACAGGGATTGCGGAACGACGCGCTGTGGGAGCGGGATTAATAAAGATCTGAGAGGAGTGGCGGGACGCGCAGGCAGGATCCGCGTGATCTCCGCAACCGTATCGGGACAACCACCTCCCGATACTTCTGGCCATCCTGAGAAAGATCATCAAGAGATACCTGTAATCACTTTGTCTTGGCAGCTCTGAGAAATCGATTTGCCAATAGTCTGCAAGGGAACTACGCTGTTTAATAATAATACACCTCTTTCTATTCATTGGGTTATTTCTGGGGCATAGGGGGCACTTTGCAGTAACAGATTTTACAGTTCCTGTCATTCCCACACTGACAACTGAGTTTACTAAGCTAGAAATCACAGCTCACTTCCCCAAAGAGTTTCTTTGTGTTTCCTTTCCATGATCTCAGTCATTATTGGCTGAGGAACAATAATTTGTTTTGTTGGGGTCACTAACTATCTTTTCTTATTCAATGTTGCATTTAGTGTAGCTGCTAATTTCTTATTTGCCTCCACTATGTTTTGGCCTTACCTCTGGGAGCTCAATCCTTTTTACCAGTACTAGAGCCAGGATGCCTTGTTCAGCAGCCTCCTTTGCAGCTTTATCAGCCAAACTGTTTCCCATGTGTACTGCTGTCTGGCCAAATTGATGTGCTTTACAGTGTATTATGGCCACCTCTCGGTCATTTTATGTCCTGTAGAAGCTGAAGGATTTCTTCCTTATACTTGATGGGTGATCCTTCAGAAGATAACAGCCTTCTCTCCTTCCAGATGGCCCTGTGAGCATGGACTATTCTGAATGCATATTTGGAATCAGTCCATATATTTACCTTTTGGTTTACCTTTTGGCTCTTCTGAGAGCCTGGCCCATTGTCACCAACTTCGCCTTTTGTGCTGATGTATTGGCAGGGAGGTACTTTGCCCTTAACACTTAAGTAGTGGTAACTACTGTGCATTCAGCAATCCGTCTTCCACCTCGTTCAAGACTAGTGCCATCTGTGAACAACTCCAAATCGGGATTATTTAATGGTTCATCCCTTAGATCCTGTCTGCTTGAACACACATGTTCAATAGTCTGCAGGCAATCATGATATAGTGTCGCGGGTTTCTGGCCGGGACTGTCACTAGACCGCAAGTCTTCAAGCCTGGCCAATGCGCCGACCCTCCGCGCGTGATCTTGGACCCCCCCGGGGAACCGGCTTGTCTCACCCTCCGGGATCCTGGATCCTCTGCAATGTCTGGTCGCGGGCCGGAAGGAGGACGACGCTGCGCCGGGGCACTCTCTCAGGCTGGCCCAGACGGGTCGGACCCACCCAAGGTGAGGAGGTCGCGGGGGTGCGCCGCAGGGCTTTAGCCGCACCGATGGCACCCTATATGCGGACAGGCAGCACCGACTGCCTAAACACCCGGACGGCTGACAAAAGACGTAACCAATATGGTTCAGGGTCAACCGACTCTTTCATCAGGAAGAACAGAAACTTATAAAGGGAAGGTAAAGAGCAGGAGAAAGGGAGGAGTGAGGTAAGGGATTGGGTATGTGCTCATTCGGTGATCCCCGTGGTTGGTGGAGCCCTGTGCGTAGGTGGTCCGTTGGCCGGGGCAGAATGCCCCAGCCCCCACCTTCAGGAGCTCCAGCCCCCCCTCCGGGTTTCTGGAGCCTTCCAGGTAGGTATTATAAGTTGCTGAGTCAGGCCTGCCGGCCTGACTGGGCATGCTCCAGGCTCGGGATCACATATGGGTCAGGGGTACCCCCCCCGTATATCCATACCTGATATTATCAGAATGATGTTCTTAATACAGCACCATCCAAACTTAAACCTGCGTCTCCCAACAATATAGAAGATCAGAGTTCCCTAATTTGAAATTCAAAAATATTGCTGGGTTAATTGCTGTGGTAGTTTTAAGCTCCACATCATCCCATTCTAATAGGACAACCTGATATTTCAGCATATGGCTGAACAGATATTACCATATGCAGCACATCCAATCGCTAGTTTTCTAGCTTTCTGAATCAAAAGCACAGTTTCAGCTACTGCCTGCAAAAATCCTGGTCATCCTTTACTCACATTGTCCAGCTGTTTGGAGAAGTATCCCACGGCCTTCCTCCATATCCCCAATTTCTGAGTTAGCACTCCAATGGCCAGGTTCATGTACAAACAGCTCCAAGGGCTTTAATAAATCAGGTAATCCAAGTGCTGGTGCCGACATCAGGGCCCTTTCCAAGTTTTCAAAGGTTGCTTGGCATTCAGGGGTCCACAATAGGTGGTTCTTTAAGGTTTCATAAAGGGGCCTTACCATCAATCCATAGTTAACAATCCACAATCTATACCACCTGACCATACTGAGGAACGCTCTCAACCAGTTTTCTCACTGGTAATATCAATGTATTATATTCTGATTTGCATTTTATTAACAACCCATACTTCAGAAACTTGCTGTACTTTCTAGACTCTTCCTTACTTACAATTTTAGAGGATATTGTCTTAGTCTTACTGGCTTAGTCTCTGATTTTGGAATTTCTTCTGCCCATACCAGGGGAGTCACTGAATCCTCTTCTTCAATTGGATCTTTTCCTCCTGCTTGTCCTGTAACACAAAAGCGCTTGCCCCCACGGTGTGGAAGAATGGCCTGGAAAAGGAGAAACTTAGAGAAAACCTAGGGCCTAACAGAAGTTTTGGCATTACAGCAGCTTGCTTGGGGTGATACACAGGTGCCACTTCCAGGATGGCTGGTACGTACGGATTCTGCTCCTCCACAGTTCCCTGGGCAACCAAACTGCTCTCCTCACAGCTGCAAAGGGGAATAACGGAGGGTGGAGTGGAGTGAAGACACCGCAGCCAAACTCTGTTGCACTCCCTGTGCTGGGTCGCTGATAAGCTGCACTGTAGCTGTCCAACGGGAGATATATGATAAGATGTCCAGTGCTGAGCCAGGAAAGGTGGCAAATCACTCCTTTCGGATGAACTTTGCTTGAACTTCGCTTATTATAAGCTCATTATAACACCAACACACACCTCCATCCCAAAAGTTACCCACCTCCAGGGTACGACCACTCCCCACTGAACATGCGCCCTAGATTTTCGATTGACTGTACCTTTAAATGAAAGCGAGAAACTTTTTCACCAATCAATAACAAGATTAAGTATGACTATAGTCACTCAAGCCCTACCTGAATGTAAGGAAAAGTATAAAAGGTGAACTAAGGATGAAAAGCTGGGAGGAGAAGATTCCATCATAACTCCTGGGTCAAACGACAGGCTGATCCCCCTTTCCTCCCCTTGGGTCAGGACACTGCCTGAGGAGACTTGAGACTGAGAGCCCTCTCCCATGTTCTGCGGTGAGTGATGATTGCACATTTGTACATCAGAGCCAGCTAAAAACCCCATGCTGTACTAGAGAATTTCCTGTACTGACATCCAAAACCTGCTTTATAAATGTTGCATTTGAATAAATCACACTGTTTGTGAACTCAACTACTTGTTTGTGGGGAGCGATCAGACCTTCAGCTGATAGATTGTTAGTGAATTCGATACTGCCAGAATCGAGGTTAGAGTTGATCATACTCTTTGGGAACTCGATTAACTCCTAGGAAGGCAATTGGACCTACAGTCCACAGACTGTGAATCCGATACTGATCTGATATCTCCTTCCCCCGCCACCACCACTACGGCTTTCAAACTGCAACATTTTCACACACAACTTTTGATACAGATATCAATAACTGCACATCCCCATCTTTAAAGATTATTTTTGCCTCTAATTTGCTTAATAAGTCTCTAACAATCAAAGGCTTAGGACAGTTGGGTATATATATAGAAATTGGTGAGTTATCCATTGTTTCCCTAATTTAAATGTCAGAGGTTTAAAAGAAGTCCGTATTTCCTTGTTCCCTGTGACATCAACAGTGCTTACAGTATTAGAGCTAAAATCTCCTTTACAAGTATTAAGTACAGAATAGGTAGCTCCTGTATCAACCAAAAATTCTATTTCTTCATTCCCCAGTCTTAATGTAACCAGAGGTTCAGCTGGGGTTGAATCCCTCTGTCCCTGTCAGTAATGCTCATGTAATGTCATCAATTTGACTGCCTTTAGAGCAGGGTCCAACTTTTCTGCTTGTGAACATTCATTTTTCCAGTGTTCTTTTTTTTGCAGAGTGCGCACTAAACTGCTGTGAGGCGGGGCTGTTTACAAGGAGATGACTGCGTCATCTTCTCATTCCTGATTGCTTCTGTTAACCGCCCCCCCACACCTCTTCCTCTCAGAAAACTTCTTTCCGAGAGGGCATTTGCGTTTGAGTGAATGCAGCTGCCAAGATTGCAGTGTTATGCTTGTTCTCTACTTCTCTGTTATTGTATACCTCGTATGCAGTCCCTACTAACTGAAATATTGACATTCCTAGTATATCATCCACTTTCTGAAGTATTTACTCCTTCCAATTCCTTAAATCTAATACAGACATTCCCTCTGCTCCCACTGCCTATCATGGTGTTCTGTTGTGCTTGGGTCCTGCCTGCAAACTCCATCCTTCACTTTCTTCATTATCCCCACTTTGCCTGCAACTGGATTCCATTCCTTACTTTCTTTATCATCAATCCTCCCTTTCCCGAGAGACCAACAATTGCACATCCTCAGACCATCAGCCACTTAAAAAGTCTTTCAAACATTTTTCTCAGTACTGTAAGAAAGATAAAGCTCAGACACCTTTTTGTCCTCCATCATCATTAACACATTCAAATCAGCTTCAAATCAGGTATCAGCAACTTTCATTTCTTTCTTTTTTCTTGGTCTTTGTTTATAGAAAAAAAAAAAAAAAAAACAAATTTACATATGGGATTTCATTCCACTTATCCACTTTTCCTCCCTCCTGCAAAACAGCATGTTACAAAATTGTGTTACATCTTAAATTTCCATCCTTTGGCCTTTTTTCTCCAGAGTGTATAGCGGCCACCAATTATTACAATACTCCACAAGTTGTTTCCAAGTAATGGGATCTACTATTTCCCAGTGTTATAAAATGTATCCCAAAGAAGATCTTTTCAAGATCTTTTCTTCCCCTCCTTCTGAGGAACAAATATTACCCATTATGTTGGCACATTAGGCGTCTGTCCCCACTTTTTCTTATAACAGTCACCAAATGCAAAGTTCAGACATGAGCAACCAACACGAGAATGCAGTTGCTGCTCTAACTTTTAAAATGTCACAATTAAGCAATCAATCAAATATGAGATCCAGACGAGTATACTTGATACCATTCCAAATTTCACCATCACAGTTATCCAGCAATGAAGGCCTGATTTTAACCCTTTGATGGAACTTTAACACATAGGATCCTGGTTTCAACCTTTATGCTGCAGCCACCCTGAAGCCCTCCCTGCGAAGCTTTCGCTTCGTCTGACAGGTGAGCTTTTTGGCCAACCCCTTGGACCAAACCTGACCCTGTTAATAGCGGCGGGCCCCAACCCGACTCACAGACAATCCTACGCAGGCCGCGCTGCACTGCGCTAGGCCTCGCCGCCCCTCACGCCTTATGGCTTCCCCGAAAGCCTGCCTCTACGGCATGATGTTTACTCCCATGGGACGTCCCGTGTCCTGATCCTCCCCTGGGGTAAGGGCCAGAAGCTTCCCCTTACCCTGCTCCGGAGTCCGTTGCCGGGGGAGAGACAACAATATGTTGTCTCCGCTCTGGAGTAGCCTTCAGGCAGGAAGGAGTCATTACAGGAGAGCTCGGCAAAAGGGCGTGTCCCCCAATGGACGACTGACAAAAACTACTTCTCAGAAGTAAGGCTCAGCCGCCAACTTTATTCAGATATACAACAACCTATATAGGGTAAGAACGGGTAGGAGATAGGGATGAGCGAGGGTCAGGATTGCTCATATGTTAATACCTGAGCCTAGGTGGTTGGCAGTTCCCTGTCAGTGGGCGGTCAACTGGCCGGAGCAGATCACTCTGGCCCCCACCTCCAGGGACTCCGGCCCCCACCATCGGGCTTCTGGAGCCTTCCTCTGAGATGTAATGAGTTGCTCGGTCAGGCCTGCCGGCCTGACAGCCTGACCGAGCATGCTCCGACTCTGGGGTCATACAAGGGACACTGGTACTCCCCTGTACAATCCCAGACAGAGCATGCACAAGCTCCAGGGTCACAGAGAGGGCACAGGCACCCCCCTGTACAGTCACAGGTGTTCCTATACCTGGCCCTATGTCCTCCTACATGACCCTTCCCTTAGGTACATACCTTTGCCCAGCCCTGCAAAGCTTTCACCTTGTCTTACAGGCAGGCAACCTTTTTAAGGATCCTTTTATAAAGAAAGGAATGCCTTTACTTTCCCAGGAGTCTTTCTCAGAGATCTTCGGTCTGGGGATCAGAGGTTCTCCCTGAGAATCTCTCGAGGCTGGCTGGAGGTCCTGCAATCCCAGGGATCTGTCAAGATTCAGAAGCAGTATCCCATCTGGGTTGCCAGAAACTGTCACCAAAAACCGGGAATAAACCTCTTAACACCAATTTAGTATTAAGAAGCAGGCATTCACTTTATTGCAGCAATGGGTGCACGGAGGATAGCTCCACCTATCATACACACCCTAAGGGGTACTTGCTAAAACTTTTATTTCTTTATTATCTACATATGCATTAAACTCTAGGACTGATCATACATATTCATTCTATTTCCTGGAACTAATTACAATATACCCCACCCTTGTGCGTGTGCGTCCTCTGTCCCGTTGGTGGTCTCTGGTGGTCTTTTAAGACCCCCTAGTGGTCATCTCTCTGTGTCCACTTGATGACAACCCAGAACTCACTTCCATATATTGGCCCTATTCTGGCTCAGAGGCCCTATTTGGTCCTATGGCCCAGTTCCAGACAGTTCTTTGAAGATATGGTGGTCCTTGTCTTCATCTTCAACTGCTCTTTGCCTTTTTTGTCCATATCCTCTCATGATGTCTGAGGAATATCTGCTGTTTTGTCTGTATTTTGCGGCTACAACAGTGAAAACATGTCCTTGGGGGCATTGTCTTCTGGGGTTTCTCATAACAATGGGGCCAGGCTCTTCTCCATGGTGGCCAGTGAAAGAGATTGTAATGGATTGTGTTGGTCTTGACATTTTTGACACGTCATTTACCTGAACAGTACCCTAGTATCTTGTCTCTGAGAAGACCAGCTCAAGATCCAAACAAGGACATTATCTCTCACCATTTACACTTACACCATTTACACTACATCTTGTCTCTGGGAAGACTGTAATATCAGCTATCTACTTGGTCTCGGTATGCTGTCTCTGAGAAGATCAGCTCGAGACCTGACCAGAGCAGCTCGCATTCCAATCAGGTGAAGAAGAACATCAAAGTACACCGTGGATATAACACAAACAACATGTACCAGAAAAAATCAAGAAAGTGTGCAGACTCTTTGAGAAGGGGAACATAGAAGAAGCACATATTCCCCCCCAACCAGGTGTGGATCATCACCTGCACCAAGACACATGGCTTCTTTCCCTGAACATCATTTGCACCGATGTGTGCACATCACCAAGGCTCCCATACCTGAACCAAGGCACCTGTACCTGCACGGAAGCGGAGCCAACAACACTTAGCCGGACTGGTGGTGGTGGTAACTATAATCTTGTTACATCTCTCCCACTTGTCTGTCTTTCCTCCTTTCTTTCTCTTTTCCTCTCTTTCTTTCTTCCTCTCTTTCTCTCTCTCCCTTCCTTCCTTCCTTCCTTCCTTCCTTCCTTCCTTCCTTCCTTCCTTCCTCCCTTCTTCTTCTCTCTGTCCTATTGTGCTTATGAGAATAAAGCTAACAAGGTTTGTATGGCATTTGACCCCATTTTTGTCTTAATCTTGCTCTTGGGATCCCTGGATCGGGACCTGATGACAGGAGTAATGAGTGTAATGAGTGTAAACTGAAACACAGCAAGTTCCACCTCCATATGAAGAACTTCTTTACTGTGAGGGTGACAGAGCACTGGAACAGGCTGCCCAGAGAGGCTGTGGAGTCTCCTCTCTGGAGACCTTCAAAACCTGCTTGGACCTCACCCTGTGCCACGTCCTCTAGGTGTCCCTGCTGGAGCAGGAGGGTTGGACTAGATCATCTCTAGAGGTCCCTTCCAACCTTAAACATTCTGTGATTCTGTAATTTTCACACTTTTTCTTAGTATTGTATATATGAAAAAGGATTCCTTAAGTTTTCTTTCCACATTCAGTTTGTTAATTTTAGCAATGTTTCTGCTCTGAAAAAGCAAAACAAAATACAATTAAAAAAAATAAAAATCTCTATTCACTCTCTTTAGTCATACACATTTATACATTACTTTAGTGTCTGAGGAAAATGAAGATATTTAATCTCTTTGTGAAAACTATTTCTGTAACTGGTTTTCTGGTTTTTTTTTTTTTTTTTTTTTTTTTTTTTTCCCTAGACATAGAAAAGGGATTGCTGGAAGTTAACCTACTGGTAAACTGGTCTTGGTCTGGTCTAGAACAATAAAAATGTTAATTTCCCTTCCTTTGCCCCTTCTTCATTTTCTAATATTATAGACCATTATGTATTCAAAGTACAGGTCATACTGTGTGCATATATATGTTCATACAGATATATATGCACACATACACACACACACTTATACACAACATATATTCACATATATACATATATACATATATAATATTATATACAGATATAGTTAACTCCCTAAAAAATCCTGTTCTGCAATTTTCCTTTTTGCCACTGAAGAGTGTTGAGATTTTCCATATAATCATTGGCAATGACTCCAATGGGTATTTTATGATTGATGACGGAAACATTGAAGTCAGTATTACATTTGAATATTACACCATTATTTTTTCCACAAATAGTCGTTTTCTTCTGTCTGTTGTGTCAAGCTTTTCAGTATTAAAATTTTCTTGTAGATTTTTATGTCATTTTTTTTTTAATTCTGAGAACATTTTTTATCATTTTGCAAACCATTTAGATATATTATATATGTTGAAGTGCATTGAATAGATATTCTGGAGAAAAACACAATCAATTTATTCTTTTGGTTTACTATATTTTAGCTATATTCATCTCCCATATCAATATATATGGAAAGCTATATTCATTTAGCTATATTCATTTATCATATTCAACAGAGCCAGACAAAGGCCTCATTTTAACTCTATTTGTCCATACATGAAAATGTACAATCATATTTAGAGAACTGAATGAAAATAAATAACTGAAATAAGTAAAAATAATTTATGAATATTTATCAGAACAATTGCCTAACTGGGGCAATGTTCAAAACAGAAATTAAAACTCTGAGTTTGTACTATATTTTGGTAGGAGCTTAAAGAAATGTTTCTTGTGGTAATGTAAGTTCAAATGAGAAGAGTATTTCCACAGGTACAAATCAGTTCCTTAAAAATTTATTCTCCTATGTCATTGTAATCTCTTTAGAAACATGTTCAGTCTCAGTGGCAGCATGATTGCAATTATGCTGGGAGTAGAAAAGCAGAACAGTAAGGGATGTGGCCTTATTAAAAAATACTTGAGCTTTGACATGTCTGTAAAAGAAAACCCTTGACTAAGGTCTAAGAGATATGGGACTTTTTGAGAGAAAATATGCTGTGTGTTATGGATCATGCTTCTTACACACAAAATTACATGCACACAAGAATGATTTACCTGTAAAATGCATCATTTAATAGCTTACAGTGATGTTTATGATTAAAATCGGTGAAATGTAGATGCAGCTTGTTTGCTGGTGTTTCAGTATTTGTTCTCTAATTCTAGCGTAGATTTGTTGGAAATGAAATTGTTCCTACTTGCTCTCAGCAGGTGAGATGAAGAAAATCTAGAACACGTCAGACTCTCAATGTAATAAGCCTGCTGGTATTGTCAGAATAATCTGCTTGGAACCAGAGTAGTAGTTCTGTAGAAATATTTTGTATATTTTTACAGGATACTGGTATGTTACTCTCCAACATGCAATCCTTGTTGAATTATTTCATTAACTTTGCTATCCTTACGGCTGAAGTATTGCACTTGGCTTATAGAAACCAGAAATGACAGAATCACAGAATCATCTGTGTTGACAAAGACTGCAGGAGATCATCTGATCCAGCCCCCTATTCTGAGAAGGATGAAAATGTCATTCAGACCAGATTACTCAGAGTTCTGCTGCATTGGATCTTGAAAAACTCTAAGGATGGAGATAGCACAGCCTCTCTGCTCCACTTTTCAGTTATCCTCTGAGTATATTTTTCCTTATATCCTGTTAGATCTTCCCATCTCAGTCTATAACATTGCCTCTGCTTCTCTGTGCATCTTAGTAGAGTTCTTCTACTGTGCACCTCAGTAGAGTTCCTGGTTCTGTCTTCTCAGTAGCTTCCCCATAGGTACCCTGAAGGGCTGCTCTTAAGGCCTCATGAAGTCATGTCTTCCTGTGCTGAACAAACAAAAGTCCCTCAGCCTCTCCTCACAGGGCAAGTGAGGCTCCAGCCTTGACCATCCTGGTTGACCTTCCAATCAATATCTTTCTTGTCCTAGGGAGACACAGACTGGAAGCAGGATGTGAGATGTGGTATATTGAGTGCCAAAACAGGATTAATTTCATTCCTTCATATACACTATGTAGAAATGATTGGAGTGAGTTCTGATATTGAAGAGATTTGAAGATCAGGACAACTATTTATGCAAGTAGAAGAGAGAAGGGAGTATATTTAAAATGATTGTTCCTTGAGTTCTTAAAACCATGCAGACTTTACAATAATAACTTCATATATATTAGAAGAGTAATAGAGCTTCATGCCTATTTTTAGTTAGTCTATTCTGATTTACCTTTGACAACTGCACCTCTGTGCAAATTTCTAGCTCAATACTCAACTCTTTCAGTAATATAAACTCTGAGAGGAAATGTGTCTTGTACTGTCCTAACTGCCAGCCTCTATTGCCAGTAAAATCACTTAATGCCTTTAAAATATTTGCAGCTACAGCAATTCTACGGGAACAAGCTATCTTTTTTCTTTAGAGGATGCAGATAGAGATGTATGCACCTGTGTATGTGTGGGCATGTGTGTGTACAAGAGCTTCCAATATATTATGTAATTTTCCAATGTTTTTCACAGGGACACAACCAAATCTTTAGTGTGAATAATATTGATTAGTGCACATTACTAATGATTTTCTTTGATGCAGGTTAGAAAATGTTAATGACAATGAAATTTCAGTGAATATTCAGTGAAAAACAGAAATAACAGTTTGATGAGTCCCCCTCCACTATGAACTTCTACAGACATAAGCCATAGCGTTCTGTCTGCTTGGAAAATAGCCGTCATAAAAAGCCATTGCTATAAAAACGAAATAATAAATTATCTTTTTATAGCCAACTGGCATTAATATGAACTTTAGTTCAAATAAAAATGCAGTCATCACTGCAAAAATTGCTGCAAATTAAAGAAAACTTATGATAGAACTATATTTAAAATTAACTGCAGAATTTCTTTTTGGAAAAGAGGTATGTCTTTTAATATGCATGATTGTCAATCATGGAGTCTACACTGTACTCATTTCCATTCAGTGAGCTCCACTAGTGCTGGTAAACGGTTATTCAAATCAAATATTTTAATTTTAAAAAAAAATCTATGATAATTTGAATGAAATTTCTTACCACATTCATTGATTCCTTGATATACTTGGATAAACATTTTACACCTGCTGTTTTTTTTTTTCTCTTTGACTACTCTACTGTCCATGTACACTAAGGACATGCTAATAATTCTACATATGGTTTTGGAGCAAATGAACCCAAATGAGCAAAATATTTAATATAGGAATGTGGAGAAAGAATGACTTTGGAGACAGTAAGAAAGAAAGTTTACTGGAGGCACTGAGTTCTGACTCTGCTCTGTTAGGAGAAATAAGGGCTCATGTAAAGGTACTGAGTAGGATGGACCTGTGAATATCTTAAAGAGTTCAACAGAGTTAATTACAGATGAAAATAAGCTCAGCACTAGGATTTTGTACTTCATGGGCTTCCTGGTAACTATCAGAGCAGTCTCATTACTGAGGCAAAAATGATTACGAAGTAGAGATGGAGGAAAACCTCATCCTTACTCCCACTTTTTACCTGTTTCTCTGCAAAATCTTTGATCCTAAAATGTCAGGTTTACATGTGAGCTTGTATGTTTAGCAGGCAGCCCATTACATTCTACCATGGATTTTTTCTGATTATTACTTCCTGTCATCAAGATTTAAGGCCTCAGCTAATCAGTATTAATTTGCATACTTCACTTTGACTTAAGCTGGACTATTCTTATATCTGAATTCTCAGCATACATTAAAGAATATTCATTGCCATATTATTTGATAAGCCATATGTCAGAAATTTTCTCCTGTTGCAGGAAAAAAAAGATAATTCAGTTCAAATAGTTTAAACCAAAATAATGATCGAATCAATGTCAATTTGTTAATGAAGTAACTGGCAATTGGCAAACTATGAAGTTAGAATCATATCAGTTATATGATGCATAGATCATAACACCAGTTCCACAAAATGTTACTGAGAACCTTGGTCCTGGTAGCATGCTGCCAGGAGCCTCAGACCTGATCCAGGTGGGAAAGACCGCAAGAAATGAATGAGAAGCTGTTCTTTCTCTCGCTCTCTTTTTTTTTTTTTTTTTTTTTTTTTTTTATTTTTCA
>VWPW01021808.1:15014-34322 GCA_013389825.1 Crypturellus undulatus
GGGGCCTCGTGCCCGAGGGCCTCCGCCCTGTCCCGGTGGGAAAAACCCGAAAAAAAAAAAGAAAAGCTGTTCTTTTTCTCTCTCTTTTTTTTTTTTTTTTTTTTTTTTTAACTGTACTAATACACTGGACTTAGTGATCCAAAATAGCGCTATAAATTAAAACAGGTATTACCCTAGACTTGGGGCAGAGTGGCTGTAAAGCTGCACAGCAGAAAAGGTGTTGCTCGACAGCCAGCAGTGTGCCCAGGTGGCCAAGGAGGCCAACGAAATCCTGGCTTGCGTCAGGAACAGTGTAGACAGCAAGACTAGGGAAGTGATTGTCCCCCTGTAATCATCTCTGGTGAGCACCTCAAATACTGAGGTTCAGTTTTGGGCCTCTCTCTACAATAAAGACTCTGAGGCCCTGGAGCATGTCTAAAGAATGGCAATGAAGCCAGTGAAGGGGCTGGAGCACAGACCTTGTGAGGAGTGGTTGAGGGAGCTGGGGTTATTTAGTCAGGAGAAGAGGAGACTCGAGGGAGACCTTACTGCTCTCTACAACTACCTGAAATGAGGCTATAGTGAGGCCGGGGTCAATCTCTTCTCCAAAATAACTCGCGTCCAGTAGGACAAGAGGAAATGGACTCAAGTTGTGCCAGAGGAGGGTCAGAGTAGATATTAGGAAAAAATTCTATATAGAAAGAGTGTTCAATCTTGGAGCAGTGTGAGTGTATTGAGGCTGCCCGGGGGGCAGTATCCTTGGCAGATTTCAAGAAACGTGTAGATGAGGCTCTTAAGGACATGGCTTAGCAGGCATGGTGGTGATGGGTTTATGGTTGGACTTGATCTTGAAGGTTTTCTTCAACCATAACCGTTCTATGAATCTATGAATGTTACATTTTGAATTGAGTCAACTGTACTGAATTCTGTGGAGTCAGGAAAAAAAAAGTTTTATTGTGTTGTATTTTGAATACTGCAAAAGGCTAGGTCAGTTCAAAAGTGTTCAAGGGCAAAGAAAAAAGGAAAAGAAAGAGATCTCATTACTCATTCATTTATTTCCAAAATCATTTCTCAAGAATTAATATACCTCTGTAAGGATAAAGAAAATCAACTCTATATCATACCTTGTAGGAACATATCCAGGGAACAGAGGCCTTCCCACGAGAAGTGGCTGCAGGGAGCTGAGCTTAAAGAAGATAGCGGATACTCCCTGAGTTAAAGGAATGTGAACAGTAGTCCTTGAACAGCAGGCATGAGTAAGCTGGGCGAGACAGAACCTTGATTAAGTTTGTCAGTAAGAAAGAAGGACTGGTGCGCAGACCTATGGTGTGAATACACGCCGTTATCCACGACCAACTGAATGCGGTAGAAATGTATGGATAGTAGCCTGTGACCAATCGTAGCTGTACGCGTGTAGAGAGCTTGCTTCTGCTTGTGTATTTAAGTACGCTATTCGGGCTAAATAGAGGATTCACGGATCAGGAGCTAATTCACATGGAGTCTGCGTCTGTGATCCCCTCCCGATTCCTTGGGCCGGCAAGAAGTTTCCAACAATACCTAGCCAAAGGAGACATATGATTTTTTGATGAAACTTACAGAAAAGAATTCTTGCAGCACTTGAATTCTTGCAGCAAATATAAATTTTACTGTCATTATACCATTTGTTGAGCTTATCCAGCTGCACTTTTAATGAGAGAAAGTGCTTGGGAGACTCTGTTTATCTCTATACATACAGCCACGTAATGTGGCATCAGTAAAGTGCTACACCTGAAGATGGGAGTGGAGGGGATCTCAAAGTAAGATCATTCATCTCAGCGATGAGCTATAAAACTTTGCATAAGAGAAAAGAATTGACATCATTTTAACTGGAAAGTTCAGATTTTTGTTTTGCTATATTCCTAATACACACAAAATGTTTGGATGGGTACTGAAATGAATAAATACTATTTCAAGTTTCTGGGTGAGCTGCAACCTGCTATGTGTATTAGCTGCTCTGCAATGAAAGCTCATTCCATTGGATGTTTTTCTAATGAAAAACTGGATATTAATTTTAAGTGTTTGGACATATCAACTCAACTCTGCTCTAAGGATAAAACTCCCGAGACTTACATAAAGAAGTATAAGAACAAAGTGATGAGCTCAACACACATTTCCAGAAAATTGCCAAAGGCAAGGTTTAATTTTACAGCAGACTGGTGCTGTTTGAGTTCAGTGGACACAGCATGTCACTTTGAGGCACTTTCTTCTCATGTTAGTGGATTGATCAGAAGAGAGCTCTGTTCCTGGTGCTGCCATACCAGGATAAATGACCTTCACTGGCTTGTCAGCCTGTCACTGTGGTTTGACCTATAATATAGACCTAACTTTTGCTCTGAGTAACTTTTAAAATATTGATTCCCCAACAGAGAAGTAGATGTTGCACTGTAGCTGAGATGATTGATTCTGAGAAAATTCTGTCACATTGGGAAAACTCAGAAGCATTTTTCTGACCCTTAGGGGGAAAATAAAAGGTGTGAGACCTATAAAACCTTTTTTTTCTTTTTTTTCCTGTCTATTTAGTAGGTTGCAGCTTAAGAGATGTTGTTAGTTCAAGTGTCCTCAAGTTTTGATCATTGACTCAACATCTGCTCCAGAAACACAACACATTTCACATCATCATTGAAGTATGTATGTCATAGCACTTACTGAAAAAAATCTCAGAACAAGGTAGTCTGGACCTAGGTACTGACTAGTAGAGTAGAGTTCCACTATAACTCTCTGTGTGTTCATGTATATATTCTTGTGTCTATGTACAGTCTTTTATGCCTATAGACACATTCATTCACACTTACATAAAATCTGAAATTATGGAAAACCTTATAACCATTAGAGGTATTTTTGTTTATTTAAAGAGAATTTAAAATATCTAATTATGCTGTGGTGCCAAAATTATCTCCATATCAACATGAGTGTAAACACTTTACAATAAATATTTGGAAAGAATTGAATTTTCTACAGCAACCATATATGATCAAGGAAAAGCTTTAAACTTTTCAAAATCGTTAGCTGCAATCTAGAATGTCCCTCAGCTAATATTAAGTTGCAATAAATAAGTGAAAAAATACATAAATAAAACAGAAAATGGAAACTTTCTATGTCTTTACATACTTTTTGTTAATACTAAAATATCCAGACAAATTCTTGGTCTCTTTGCTTCTCCTAAATGTGGACCAAATTTTTCACATTCTCTATCTGCATCTAAGTGACACAGACATGATGTTTACTTATAGCATAAAAATATTTCTTTAATTTAAATATGTGAGTTTCAACACTGGAAAAAAAAATACTTCCATATGAAGAAAAACAGTAAAATTCAAAACACAGAAAACAGCAAAAGATCTTGGAATGGAGCAAGAGAACTGGTAATAACACTTGTAATGTCCTCCTACTTGCAGCCTTTTTGCACTACTGTTATATTCTAAAATGGTTTACAAATCTACAAAAGGAAAAAAAAAAGATTATGGTCCAAGTATAGGAACTTATCTAATGATTTTGGACTATATTCCTCATACCATCTTAAGACCTTCAGTTAGTTTGTGCAGATGGGAGACACACCAGAGGAGCATGAGGCTTGCATTGGATGGAGCTCTGAAATCATCAAAATGAGAATATTGCTCATTCACTAGAGTGACAACAGTGCACAGCAGCTGACAGCAGTGCACAGCAATACTGTGCATGTCTTGGACTAATAATACTGACATAATGATCAATGAAGGAAATATGCAATAATAGACCTATTTCTAGAAGGGTGGTAAAGAGAGTTCCTCTATTTTTGTGTAGGGTGAAGAAGTCAGACTGCCAAGAGTCATCATAGAGAATAATGTATCTTTTGCTTTATTAGTCCAAAGCATCTTTTGTAATGGAGTGGTGGATTTTGGGAAGAGAAAACATTGCAGATCGCTTTGTCAGTTTTTCCTATCTGACCAGCTAGCTAAAACTTATTACTTAATTCCAAAGATCATATCCATTTCTTTCTAAAATGTGGTTAGGAATCATTGGAAGGTTGTTACTACACACAAATGGGAGTTGTGGATATAAAGATAGAACTTGTCCAAGGATAAGGAAAATGGAAACAAAATTGTAAAGTGCAAGTTGTAATTAATGCACAGAATGACATGCTTCATTTACAACATCCTCTTCATCTTTTCTGAGATAAACTTGTTAATATTTGTACAGATTTATCTTTGAAACATTGGCAAATAACTGTTTCTCAGGTTTTAAAGCATATATATGCACAAGATCCATGTAAGAGAATGTATATTTATTCCCCTATTACCAATGGGAAACAAAATTCTAAACAATAATTTTTATATCCCTAGAATAAACTTGTACCATTATATTGTAATTAATATGTTCAAAATTCTACACTCTTCAAATTGATGACAGCTGGGAGTACCTAACATTTTGCAAATAGAATTATCTGGCATCAAAACTGGCACCTAAGAAGTGATGAGCACATAGTGCTGCTGAAACAGCTCTTTAAAGCCAGTTTGATTTCATCATATAGCTAAACTAATGCAAAGATCATTGAAATATTCTCCCCCACCACGCACATACAAAAAAAAGAAAAAAACCATGTTTGTTTAATAATGAAATAGAATCTCAGACCTAGTCCCACACATGATTCCATGATTCTTTCTTGCACAAAGAAGCCAGTATGAGTTCTGATTCTGTACTCTGACTTCTTAACTTCTCATGATTAACATCAAAGTGGGAGCTCCCTGTTGCCAGTTCTGGCTGACAGGTCCAGTCCTGGCACCCCAAGGCAGGGTAATACCAGCCCTCAGAGGCACTGGACACCACCAAGCAAGGTGCCAGGGCTAGTGTCAGGGCCAGGGCTGGAACCCTTCTTTTAAAAAGATGTATTTGTTTTTATTTTGAAATAAGTATTTGTAAAAATTTGTGTTTGATATAATATAATATTCATCTATGACCATGAAGTAAAATTCACTTTGAAATTTAACCTGGAAAAGAGAAACTAAATATTTTCTGATATACTCACTAGCTACTCAGTTCACTCTGAATCAATGATAATTGCTCACCAAGTGTAAGAAAATAAGCGGCACATAATTAGACTTTTAGACTTTTATTAGACTTTTATTAGATAAATAATTATAAAGAGGAGGATGGACAACCATACAATGATAATTAAATGATATAGTAAAATATAAATATTGCATAGTAACTCTTCTTTTTCTTTGTTTTATTTTAATTTGATTTGTTTTTAAGATTCACTTGTTATATATTCCCTCTGAATTAGCCCATTGTCAAAATAAAAGAAAAAAGGAGAAAAAAAAAAGAAAAATAAAGAAAAAAGAAAAAATCTACACATATATATTTGTTGTAATTCTTTATTTCCTTTTTCATCCAGCAAAGTAGTTAGCTCAGCCTTTTCATGTGCCTATGCTTAGGCTTCTACAAAGGCGGGAAAAAAAATCTGCTGTGATCGATTCCTTAAGGATGACTAGGCTTAACTGTTCAACAGACTTGACTGTCACATGGGACATATGTAAGTGCTTGGAAATAAAGTTGCAGTGGGTCCTTAGCTTCCTCATGCAGTTTGCACAAGCCTGTACTGCACACAGGACAATTTTATGGGGATTTCAGAAATATTGCCAAGCTGTTCTTATAGAGTTATATGTCAGAAGAAATATATATTTTATAATGTGTAAGGTGTGGAGATAGTCAGGATGTTTTTTATTATTATTCTCTTTTCAGATATCTGGAACATGAAGCTCTGTGTGCTTGCTTCTAGAGGTCTCAGAAAGCTCCAGTCAGAAGCACAGGTTTCCTGATGCTCAGCAGGTGGAGGTGACACTTTTCTTGGCTCCTTGGCAAGGAAGTGCTATTCTGTACTAAAATGTAAAACTAGAAGGTTTTTTTGTGGGGAGTAAGCAAGAGTGATAAAGAAGGTGTCAGTTAGGAAAAGTCCTTCTCTCAGAGTGCTGGGTAAAGGAGACCCTGAAGGATCCCCGAAAAGAGATCCATATCTAACGAGACATCAAGCTCCCCCTCCTTTTATTTCTTCCTGGCATCCCCTGACTTTGCCCTCTTTGCTTCAGTGAACCCTAATTTCACAGCAAATATCTCTTTCTGTGGAGTTCAGGATGGGTTTCTGGGTTTCTTCTGAAACAGCTGAGACAGTAAAGAATATACATATACATTTCGTATGTATTCAAGATCTAATTCCAACCATCTGAACCTACAAAAGAGAAAAGAAAGGTCACAAGTTTCTTTAAAACATCTGACTGACTGAGTAAAGCTGGAAGCTCTCAACTTTTATAATTTTGATTAAAGAAGCAGAAGCATCCGGATAATACTGAAAAGAAATTTAACACTAACCTTTAGCAAACTCAAAATCTTATAAATATCACATTTAGTAATTGAATATCTAAGGTTTTGCGTCCAGTTTCTCTGTATGACTAGTTTTCCAGCAGATATCACTTTCCCTTGCCTTTGTATTCTATAATTCAATAAAGATATGATTTCCTGACCCAGAGAGATGCTTTCTTTATTTTCCCAATGTGTTGGAGATGGATTTTTTTATGATCTGTAGAGTCATAAATAAGCATTGTGTGAAACAAAATCTGGACCTTGGAGGGGAAACACCGAACTCTGATAACGCTCAGCAGAGGTCACTAACAAAGGAAAGTTGTACCACCTAGATCTCTGAAGAAGAATGGAAAGCAATGTGTTATCTAAATCAACAAAGAAGTAGTTCAGAAGAAACAAGAACTGTTGTTCAGGCTGATTTGCTGCCAGTCTGACTACAAACTGCTGTCTAAGGAACCTTGAAGACCAAAGCCACTGTGAGAACAAGAAAGATAAGAAAAGTGAAACCACCAAATTGAGGAATGAGACCCCCTTCTGGAATTTGCACAGGCACAGTCCTAGAAGAGCTGTTTAACGGGAAGGCCTCCAGAGATTTACCCACCCCTGGCTGGCCTCCTGGCGCGTACAGGCTCTACGTGACCAGGCGCTCAAGGGGATAAAATATGAGATACAGATTTGGGGAATGGAGATTCCCAATATCGAAGGCAATGTTGTCTCCTGCGGGGACTCCCGCTATGATTGAGAACCTATCGGTCCCTCCGGTCTGCTACCTTGGAGAGATGTGTGATCTCGTAATCCTGCTGGTAAGTATTATTCAGTAAGTAACTTTTTTGTATTCGTGTGTACTAACCAATTTGTATTTATTCATACTTGTATCTATGTTGTTTTGGACTGCCGAATCCCGAGCCCATCCGGCACCCACAAGAGTGGAGGTAGACTGTGCAAGAATGACTTTCACATAGACATTTGTGTGTCATGCACATTTCTTTAAAATGGAGTAAACAATACAAAATACATACAAATCATTACTTTAAAATTCAATATTTCCTTTAAATAAAATGTAAAATAGAACATTTTCAGTCCTTTTCTTTTTATGAGTCATTATCTCATATTTGTGAGACTTGCCAGTAAATTTTAAATTCCTAGTTTATACATAAAAATTATGCATATTCATGTGTGTGTGTTTAAATTCTAGGATTAAGAATGAATACTCTTCATTGACACCTATAGGTAATAAAATCTGTTTTTGACAGATTACATAGTTTGGTAATTACATGAAATTATCATTTGAATTTATTATTGTTTAATATCCGCTAATTTTAGAGTAGAAAGAAAGGCATTCTTTTGTCTGCAAACACAGTTTTTGAAAAGAAAAGTAGGTTATCCTTGGGTTATGGAAAAATAAGATCATCATAGATAATTGAATTGCCATTCTCCACATGTGACCCAAGAAACTACAGTGGTATAGTCATCAAATGACATGACTGCAATACTGCAGAGAAAATGCGTTTTGCACACGTTCATATGTGATTTAATGACATTCAAGTAACAGGAAAAGACATATCACATATATACCAATATATACTCCATTAAGCTTTTTTTATCTAAAAGAAAAACAAAAAGAAAGTGCTCATGCTCCATATGATAACTTAGGATTTGAGTAAACAAGATGAATGAATAACTTTCATAGGCTCTGTGTGCTTCTTTCGGATCATTTTGTCTGACAATTCAGAAATAAGAAAAAAATAATATTTTTGCTCCCATTTATTTTTCCTCACTCCACAGTCTGATATTCTGATTCAAATCCTATTTACTACTACAAAATTATTTACATATTGTTTTATGTTAAACCACAAAACTTCATTCTACTTTCGTAAATAGATGTAAAAGGATAAAGGCTACGTATGTTCTGTTTTGGTGGTAGATCTGAATGAAATGCCATAGCAGCAATGAAAAGGAAAGGTTAGGGAAGAGGGGAAGGGGAAGATGAGAGGAGGACATCAGTATTCTGATGCTCCTAAAGAGCATCAGTTAGACTGCCATAGTACCCACGGAAAGGCAGAAGGTAGATGTGCTTGGATAGGCTTCAGTGCCTAAGTAAGAGTGAGAAAAAATCTATACATAAATGCATGCCACAATAAAGGATAGTAGTTATTTGGTAACCAAAAGCACTTATTTTTTGGCTGGTATCAATTCTAATTATTTCAAGTTGGTGTGACTAAGTCAGATTTGGACCAAGCTATGACTAATTTACAGGGCTAGAATCTTTGCTGTGAAAATATATTTAATGAAAATTTATCAATTTACAACATCTAATGCTAAACTGAATCCGTATATGTCATTATTCAGGAAATATATATGTATAAAAAAATGTGTGTGGAATTTCACTGTGTATCCCAGTATTTCAGTCCAAATTATTTGTATCTACAGTCATTAATGTTTACTTGGATATATATGAAACATGACTCACAGAATTATCTAAGAAGGTAAGACTAGTCTCTAAATTACTTTCTCAGATTTTGCTGTTGGTGTTTCGAATATATTGCATGCTTAAGTGCTAATGAGAGACTATTTTGCTTGTTTACTGACTGATGCTTGTAAATTATGGTGTAAATTACTTATTTTTCCAGTTCTTTCTAATAATGACCAGTCAAAATACAAAAGTATTTTTATCTTGAGATTTAGGAGTTGGAATATAGATTTTTTAAATGGAACTTGCATTTTCAATTCTCAATAAAATAAAAAAAAATTCTAAATTCTTAAGATAGACTAATTATTTCCCTTTATTTCTAACTTGATTTCCAGATGTTCTATTAATTCCTTTGCGGTGACATCTTCTGCATGACGAGTGACTATTTTGACAAAGAAGGAGTTCACTACTGTGCCTTGTAAGTAACAGTACAATGGAGATACTATTTATTGTGAGTCTAAAATGTCTAGATTTATATATCTTTTATATCTCACAATCAAAATGTACTTTCAGAAGAAAAATGGTGCACAAGACTAAAAAAGCATTTATTTCAAAAGCATTTGTTAAACAAATTGAAGACTATTTTGGGACATAATGTCTAAGAGAATCAGAAAAATATCATTACTATTTCAAGATACTTCAGTGTAGTTTACCATAGGATTACCTATGCTAAAAAGTAATTATTGAACTTCTCCATTGTCTTGCATTATGTGTGATTCTTCCTACAAACAGAAATGACCATATCCTGGTTTACATGCTGCTGTTTTACATAGACAACTATATCAGAATATAAGCACTTTTAGAAGAATATAATACTATATAGTAGGTGGGAACTGCGTTTAATTTTTACAGCAAGTCAAAAATTCATTGGGACTGACGTAGAAAAATGATATGCTGCTACTTTGCCACAAATCCAGGATAATGGCTGGTTTTGTCTATGCATTTTGAATGCAGTGTGGTTAGACTTAGAAACAGGAGTAATTAAACTTGACTGGTAACAATTGTATATCACTAAAATGAAAATCTACAGTTTCTTTATTTCAAAGGGCTTTGTATTACTCTGATAAGTGGAAGTTCTGGATAAAAATAATATTCCTGTGGTAACAAAGTTGTAGCTATATATAGCTTCAACAATGAAATAGGGCATAGAACGAGTTCTGCTTTAAATATAAAAAAATATTAAATTAATTCAATAAGACATATTTGGGGCTAATCATTAGTTCTCACACAATGTTAATTGTCATCACTACGTAGGCAAGGGTTATTTTTTAACACTTACAGCTTAAATTAGATATAAGTAAACAATACTACAAAGATGAGTGGGCTTATTACACTCATCTTACATGGTTAATACATATATTAAGCACTGACAGCTCTGGTCCTTGATGGCCTTAGTGACTGAAACCAGGTGATTAGTCTTGAGAGCTCTTTGAGAAAAGGTATTGAAACTGAATTTGATTTGTCTTCTTTCTTCTCCATCTCTCTTCTTCACACTTAATGTTTTTATGCTATTAGTCCCTCTTCTAAAAATTCCTGATGTTTCTAATCTTTATTTCTGCCTTGCTGATCTTTCTTGTGTGTTTGGATGATGTCCAGCCTATTTGAATTTGATTATCTTGTCCTTTGGCAATTTCTTGATCACTTGGATGGTTCCTATGTGCAGCTACATCAGATTCTGTTCAACCCTCTGGTGGTCACATCACTTGCATATTTATGTCAACTTCTCCTACATCATGTCTAGCTATATCATCACAGTGTTACAACAGGTTTTCTATGGTTTTGCTGGTTACATTATTATAGCAAATTTTTCCTACATGATGTTATGATCACTCTCCCAATGTGGACCCTCTCAGTCCTAAAATTAGCTGTCCCAGCCTCCTTAAAAGCATATTTTATGACACCCTATGGTCTCTTATATTTCTTCTTCTTCTACACTAGCTGACTTTTTGGGGACCAGCAGCAGCAGTGATTGATAGGTGCCCTCAGCCCCCTCCATGACACAACTGGCTATTGTTCCTCCCTCCATGGAGGCCTGGGGGTGTCTCGGCTCATTGCTACCAGTGAATTGAAAGGATTAATACAAATTTTTCATTACTGACTTATAGCTAACTTTTACTTACTAAATATGGTGAAACTATTACGTTTGGATTAAAGAACTGCCAGTCTTTTGTTTGAGGACTTTTCTAATTCTGTCTCTAAAGACAGGACACAGACTGTGTTCTCGCTCTCTATGACCATACAGTTGGCATCTCCTAAATGCCCATGTCATGAACAATCCCTACTGTAAATTCCTGGAACATTAGATTCATTAACTTAAATTACCTAAATTTAAAAATTAACATTGATTTCTCTTCAGCTCTGTTTTATGCAGGATGATCCAATAAGTTTTAACTGTTTGCACTGAAAAAGAGAGTAATGTCCTTTTTTATTCTTTTTCTCCTTTGGATTATCTATATCTAATTCAAAAAAGGTCAGTTTTGCCAATTAAAGCAATGGGATGGCTACATTTTTTTTTACCTTAACAAAAATATATTCTACTAATATTTAAATGAGATGGTATCAATAGAATCTTAGACAAAATTCTCTTTACTGATTCCAGAAATCATTTGAGAGAGTTTTGTTAATGTTAGCTATTGGAACTCTGTGTATCGAGGAAGCATAACATTTTTTTAAAGAAATTCTTACAATCTCACTGTGACTGGTCCTACTAAAGGTCTGAAGTTTAGGGAGTGGAACCACTTTTTCCTGGGGTGAAAGTTTTTGGATGCATGCAAGACAAACTGTCACTCGTACCTATAAGAGAAGGGGTTCTTTTATGTAAAAATGTAACTCTGCTTACAAATAAGAAATGCAGTGAAAACTGATGTGATAACTTTGATATATACAATGAAAAGAGTAACATATGTCGACTAGGAAAGTCTAGTAAACTACCTATATATATCCATTTACAAATACTCATGTCAGGGGAAATAGAGATAGAGCTTAGGGGTTGTGGAAACATCTTAGTTTACTGAGATATAACAGGAAAAAAAAGGAGAGAAAAATAACAAGAACAACAAACTTTGCTAAAGTTATTCATAGGCAAATTCTAGAGGAAATGCAGTAAAGTTATTGTGGAACTTGCCTTTACTTACATGTAGACTAAGAGTTTATTCACTTGTCCTAAAATGATAATGTTATAATGATATCGTATTACATTCCTGGTTTTCCCAAATCAGATCAATTTACAATATGGTATTATTATTGGATTCTGAGCAACATATTTGCATGTTTTATTGAAGCAATTTCCTGATATGAGGACTTATTTTTATTAAAATCAGATCATGTTAGATTTATGATTAATGAACTAGACAATGCAGCACAATTTATTGTTCAAATATGGAGTTCCAAAAACAAACTGTCATAGAGATTATTGTATAATTGTAGTACAGTTGTATAATATATTGTATATATTGCATTATTGTATAATAAAATAGCGCTTATAATGCAGAATACCTATTCTAGTTTTAATACATAGTTTAGATTAGCTGAAAATCCTTCCCCAAATTTGGAGGAAGCTAGAAACTTTCCAAAAACAGAAATTATTATTTCAAAACCATGTCAGCCTTGTCAAGCCTAGTGAGTAGACCTCCCACATCCCCAGTCCTGACTGCAGCTTGTTATAAGATCAGCTTTCTTTTACTCTCATGATTTCTTTCTTCAGGATACAGACATGAAAGGAGTAACGCTGGCTTCCTACACTCTCCTGGTCTGAATAACCAAGGGACCAGGAAACTAGGGAGCAGCCTGGAAATATACTGTAGCAGATAAATATAGACAGTCAGTGATAGCCAACAGGATTAATTCATATAGCACAATTATTGGAGAGTTATTCCTCTGTTTTACTTTGTGCAAAAAGATTTCTATTGTCCAATCTGAAGTTACATACACAGAAGTGATTCTGTTTATGATAAATATGTATCACGTACAAGAATTGACTGTATACAAGATATAACTAATTTTTTTCTTCCATTTATTTACAACATATTTTGAAGGAAAACAGATGGTAAGTAAAAGGCACAAGACAAAATACCATGTGCCTTATTCTCAGTTTTTGCATTAAAAATACAATAATTTATCTTTTCTACTTGCTTGAATTAAACAATACTTTTTCAAGTGATATATAATTCCACAAAATCATTCATTCCTTATATGGTAATGATTTAATGGGAAAATGACAGTATCTTTCGAGTATATATTTTGCTTAGTTTTGATCCAATTATGTACCTTATCATATGAAGGATGAAAATTATCTTTACTAGGAAATATGTCAAAGACAAAAATATATCACTAGGCTTGGGAGGTCTCTAATTTCAGTGTGGATTACAGTATTTAATATTAAAATTTATTTTCATTTCTTATAGAAATTGATATCTGGCCAGGAAATTAAGATATTTATGCATCCAGTGAAATGAAAACATAATTATAAGAGATATGTCATCCAAATCTATAGTGTGAGAAAGTAATCCTAAATAATAGGAAAGGTGAAACTACAGGGTGTATTCTGCAGCAATTTTTTTGCAAGGCAACACTTGAACAAATTTGTTCCTACAATGTTTTAGAGGCTTATGGTTGGAAAAGAACTTGAAGGTCTTTCCAACCAAAATGATTCTATGATTCTATGATTACCTTCACGTGGAAAGATGACACGTTGGTGGCCTCTAAAGGCCCTCAATAGGCATCTTGGTGACAATTTGCATTAAACAAACAAGCAAACAAAAACAGGAATAAAATGATTCTTTCTTTTCCACTTTTATCTTCAGGCACTGTTCTAGTATAGGCAACTGTGGATGTATCTGAGAGCAGCTGGCACAAGGAAAACAATTCTATACTCTTTGGCCATTGGGTCAGAGTAAGGTTTAAACTGCTTTGCCTGAAGTTTCAGCGTATGTCTAATCTGGTTGTCACTGACAAACATGTATGACATTTCATTTTCTAACATGAAGAATACTGCATATTCAAAAGCAATCATATATATGTGTTGTTAAAAAAAGTATAACTTAAAAATTGCTACTTTAAAAATAACATTACAGAATTTTAATAGATTTCTCTAGCTAGGCTTTCTTTATAATTGTAGGAGTGCATTAATTAAAGTGGACTACTTGAATTACTGTTAAATGGTACAAATGATTTGAACTGTCTACTCAGAACTGTTAAATGAAAATTAATGAATGACACATGAACTCAAAGAAGCGATAATGTAGTACATGAACTGAAAGCTATAAGGACAGTAAAATCAGTGAAGTTAAATGGGTGTTTGTTTGAATTTGTGTGCAAGCATTATATCCTTTCCTTGTTTTATCTAGTGTTTATCACAATGTCAGTTATACACTACCATTTATTTTTTCATTTTGTAAATTTGTCAAAAGAAAATTTCCCAACAATGGGAGTATTGAGCAAGCAATCTTATTAAACTTATTCTCTTCTAGCTTATACCTTTTATTCCAGAAGACAGTGCCAATTAGTGTTCCGTATTTTTGTCATTTGCAATGTGTTACCAGATAATCTGCTGTATTTATGCAAAATATTTTAATACAGGTGAGTCCCTGACTAATCATACCAAATAATTCTAGGTCATGGTATTATCATCATGCCTTGTATCTTTTTTCTTACCTGACTCTACTGCTTTGTAGTAATGTGTGGCTCAATATATTATCATATATCACATAGGAAGTTAAAGATGGTATCAAAAATGCAGAATATTTTCAGTAACAATACTTTAATAGCATTATGCTAGAAATTAGGAAGTTCCAGCAGTATATCACAGAAGCTGATGATAGTTACACAAGCTGCCTGACAGGTACAGGGACAGTTAGAAATTCCTTTTTACGGGATTGAGATAAAGAACCCAAAGGCAAGGTCATATTCATACAAAGGAGACAGAGAGGGATGCAGTGTTTTTTGTCTTTTTGCTCAGTTCTGTACCACAGCATGTTGTTCTGAAAATTCTTCTGAAAGGTTTGTTTATTTGCCTTTTTTTTTTAATAGTAAAGGTTCAATATGTTACATTTGCATCATTAAGAAACTGTATCTGATGGGGTAACCCAAACCCACTCGAACATCAGCCAAGTAAAGGAAATCTCCCTGTCTCACAAAGGAATCAAGAGAAAGCAAATGTGCATGAAATATTCTATGTCTATCTTTTGAAATGTTAGAATATTTGAAAATGTTTGAAAAACAGACATAAGAAAAAGACCTTTTTGAGTAAAGTGTTGCCTCTATGGATAAACTTGGAGCTGCAAAGCAAAGAAACTGACTGATTCAGGTTTCCATGCTTTAGAATGTAGTCATCTGTGAAGGCTTTATATGCACGGGTTCTTCAGACGTACACTGAAGAAGATCAATTATTACTTCCTCTTACAATTAACTCCTGTTGCTAAGCACAAAGCCTTGAATACTGGTTAATGATGCATACCAAAAGGGTGTATATATATATACACACATACACGCTATGTGTATAAATATATATATATATATACACACACATACATACAATATGTACGTACATATGCATGTATATATGTATCTATTTGTGTATGTGTATGTATATATGAATATATACACTTCTTAATTATATAGGAAAACACACTGAAAAATACTAAAAGGATAAAATACCTTTCTACCAGAGCACAATACAGAGGCTTCAAGTTTAATTATTTTTCACTTTCTTACATTGGAAAATGTGTTATACATATTAGGTCAAATTCCCGGGTTAAAAGTAAATAGAAATCAACAATGAAAAGTAAATAGAAATCAACCTTTTTATATCAGCATAGATTACTTTCTATTACATTTTATCTGAAAGAAATATCAGAATCAGAAGTAAGACTGTATAATTGACTGTATCAAAATCACTCATATTTATCAGTGATTTTTTTTTTTACTTGTGACTTTCCCAAAATTTACAAAAAATATTCTCTCTTAATTCCAAATATCTGATAAGTGCTATAGGATAATTTTTCAGAAGATCTATAATAAGCAATTATTTTAAAACTTCTTTTGATATGTCTCTATTATTCCATTTTATTAATAATTAATAGATGTCATATGTACTAAATTTTGCTTTGCTTTCTTAATCAAAGGAATCAAATGAAATGTCGTACTGAAATTAAATATAGTGCTGCAACAGGCTTCAGTTTTATCAAAGACACTTGTAATCTCATCAAAGGAAGAGATCACATTATCTTGACACATATACTTTCCATAAATATCTGTTGGATTCCTGGCAATAATGAATTTTACCGTGGTGAGAGACCTATGATTAAGGAGATAATCCCATTTATCCTTGAAATATTAGCAAAATATTCACTTTTACAATCTTTGCGCATCTTAGCAGAAATATCTCTGCTTAAGTTAAGAAATATTTCACATATTCTTTTACTCCAGTAGATATAGCTAAATGTATTCATAATAGTTGTTAATGTCAATATGCATATTGACCTTGTCAATATAAATTGCCTAATTTTTTCTCTTTTGGTGTCAGGGGCATACTTAGCCTCCAGTTACTTGCAGCATTACTGCAGTATTGTAACCCATTTCTGCAGCAATACTCAGCAAAATTTAGAAGTACACTGCTCTGAGTATTTTTTTTAAATGCTCTGCATATTAGGTTTGTTATCAGTTATATAAAGATGTGATTGAACCATTTTCTTAGCTTTGAATAATTTCTCTAGAAATTTCCAGTCCCAGGTAAGATGTTTCAGAAAGAACAGTGAATTGAACAAAAGAAGCAGGTGATATATATCAATTATATTCCTGAGACTTAATGTGTTTTATTATAGATTTTTCCTACTTTAATTTGCAATACTTTTATATATTAAAAAAGATAAATATTTATTATAGCTTGGCTGAAAAAGACAGAGGCTCTTTCTTATTTGTTCACTTCTTCTGCATTTTGCTTGTAGATCATAGAATCATAGAATAGAATCATAGAATGCCTAAGGTTGGAAGGGACCTCTAGAGGTCATCTAGTCCAATCCCCCTGCACACGCAGGGCCACTTAGAGCACGTGGCACAGGACTGCATCCAAGCGGGTCTAGAAGATCTCCAGAGAAGGAGATTCCAAAACCTCTCTGGGCAGCCTGTTCCAGTGCTCTGTCACCCTCACTGTCAAGAAGTTCTTCCTTAAGTTCCCGTGGAACTTTTTATGCTTCAATTTGTGGCCATTTCCTCTGGTTCTGTCAGTGACCACCACTGAAAAGAGGCCAGCCCCATCCTCCTCACTGCCTCCCTTGAGGCACTTATGGACACAGATCAGGTCCCCTCTCAGCCTTCTCTTCTCCAGGCTGAACAAGCCCAGCTCCCTCAGCCTCTCCTCATAGGGCAGATGTTCCAGGCCCCTGATCATCCTACTGCTGGACTCTCTCCAGCAGCTCCACATCCCTCTTGTACTGTGGGGCCCAGAACTGGACACAATACTCCAGATGTGGCCTCACCAGGGCTGAGTAGAGGGGTAAGATCACCTCCCTCGACCTGCTGGAGACGCTCCTCTTAATGCACCCCAGGATGCCATTGGCCTTCTTGGCCACGAGGGCACACTGGGGCCTCATGGTCAACCTGTCGTCCACCATGACGCCCAGGTCCTTCTCTGCAGAGCTGCTCTCCAGCAGGTCGGTCCCCAGCCTGTACTGGTGTCTGGGGTTATTTCTCCCCAGGTGCAGGACCGTGCACTTGGCCTTGTTGAATTTCATGAGGTTTTTGACCGCCCAGTTNAAGTTCCTGTGGAACTTTTGGTGCTTCAGTTTGTGGCCATTTCCTCTAGTTCTGTCGGTGGCCACCACTGAAAAGAGGCCAGCCCCATCCTCCTCACTGCCTCCCTTGAGGTACTTATAGACACTGACCAGGTCCCCTCTCAGCCTCCTCTTCTCCAGGCTGAACAGGCCCAGCTCCCTCAGCCTCTCCTCATAGGGCAGATGTTCCAGGCCCCTGATCAGACTCGTGGCCCTGCGCTGGACTCTCTCCAGCAGTTCCACATCCCTCTTGTACTGGGGGGGCCAGAATTGGACACAATTCTCCAGATGTGGCCTCACCGGGGCTAAGTAGAGGGGCAGGATCACCTCTCTCGGCCTGCTGGAGATGCTTCTCTTAATGCACCCCAGGATGCCATTGGCCTTCTTGGCCACACGGGCACACTGCTGCCTCATGGTCCACTTGTCCACCATGATGCCCAGGTCCTTCCCTGCAGAGCTGCTCTCCAGCAGGTCGGTCCCCAGCCTGTACTGGTGTCTGAGGTTATTCCTCCCCAGGTGCAGGACCCTACACTTGGCCTTGTTGAATTTCATGAGGTTTCTCACCACCCAGTTGTCCAGTTTGTCCAGGTCCCTCTGGATGGTAGCACAGCCCTCTGTGGTGTCAGCTACTCCTCCCAGCTTTGTAACATCTGCAAACTTGCTGAGGGAGCACTCTGTGCCTTCATCCAGGTCATTGAAGAATAAATTGAACAGGACTGGACCAAGGACTGACCCCTGGGGGACACTGCTCACCACAGGCCTCCAACTAGACTCCGCATTGCTGATTATCACCCTCTGAGCTCTGCCATCCAGCCAATTTCTAATCCACCTCACCATCCACTCATCCCTCCCACATCTCCGGAGCTTGTCTAGGAGGATGTTGTGAGGGATGGTGTCAAAAGTCTTGGTGAAGTCAAGATAGATGACATCCATCGCTCTCCCCTCATCTATCCAGCTGGTCATCCCATCACAGAAGGCTATGAGGTTGGTCAAGCATGATTTCCCCTTGGTGAATCCATGCTGACTAGTCTTGAGCACCTTCTTGTCCTCCACCTGCCTGGAGACAATGGCCAGTATGAGCCATTCCATCACTTTTCCAGGGACGGAGGTGAGGCTCTCTGGCCTGTAGTTGGCTGGGTCCTCCTTCTTGCTTTTTTTGAAGACTGATGTGACATTGGCTTTCAAACCAACATTTTCAAGTTGGTTTGAAAATAAACTTGTCTCACTCTGTACCCCAGACTGAGTCCGTTCCTTCACCAGGTGCCACAAATGGCACCCAACGTGGGGCTTGAGGACTGGCTGTCTCTCCGGTTGCACCACCTGGCTGAACTCTGGGATCCACGCTGGAAGGAAGTGTGAGGATCACGCTAAAAGGGAGCATCCTTTGTGCATGCACTAAGAACCTCTTGAAGGGAAAGAGGTAAGCGGCCGGGGACTATGGGTTCATACCTAACGAAGGAGCAGAAGGACGATTTAGAAGCTTCTCCTAAAATCTTGAAACAGCAAAGAAAAGATTTAAGTGAAGTAGAACTGCAAAAGGTTCTTGCGTGGGCTTCTAAAGACAATCCTTCGGTGAATAATAAGAATGTTTTTAATCTGGAGAGATGGGGCCAAATTGGGGTCTGACTGTGGGACAGTGCCACGCGTGGTGATAAGGCTGCAGCTAACCTGCTGCCACGATGGTGAGTTGTGTTGAAATGTTGAAATCTCATAGTGGGT